>CM053591.1:133081215-133103080 GCA_028646515.1 Pseudochirops corinnae
TTTTTTTTTTTTTTTTGGCTTTTTGGAGGTGGGGAGGTAGGGCAATTGGGGTTAAGTAATTTGCCCAAGGTGACACGACTAGTTTTTGTGTTAAGTGTCTGAGGCTAGATTTGAACTCAGGTCCTCCTGACTCCAAGGCTCTATTCACTGTGTTACTTAGCCACCTCTAAGCCCCTGTTCTTTAAAGTATCAGTTCTCAAAGTGTGGTCTAGGGACAGGGTAGGCCATGAGGTTAAAATAATTGCTGTAATAATACTAAGATATTCCTTTATTTGTTTCTTTTTAAAATTTATTTTTAGGACTCATTTTTTAAAAAATTTTGAGTTCTAAATTCTCTCCCTCCCTCTTACCCCTCCCCCACCCCTTGTAAAGGTAAGAAATACAATATCAATTATACATATAAAATCATGCAAAACATTTACATGTTAGCTGTGTTGAAAAAAATAAAAATAAAGTCAAAAAAGATTATGCTACTATCTGCATTCAAACTCTATAAGTTCTTTCTCTGGAGGTGGATAGCATTTTTCATAAGTCCTTCAGAATTGTCTTGAATCATTGTATTGCTGAAAATAGCTAAGTCATTCACAGTTGGTCATTGTACAGCATTGCTGTTGCTGTGTACAAAGTTCTCCTGGTTCTGCTCACTTCACTTTTCATGAGTTCGTGTAAGTCTTCCCAGGTTTTTCTGAAACCATCCTGCTTATAGCACAACAGTATTCCATAACAATTGTGTCACAACTTGTTCAGTGATTCCCCGATTGATGGATATTACATCAATTTCCAATTCTTTGCCACCACAAAAAGAGCTGCTATAAATATTTTCATACATATAGATCTTTTTTTTACCTTTCCTTTGATCTCTTTGGGATATAGACCTGGCAGTGGTTTTGCTGAGTCAAATTACATAGGTTTATAGCACTTTGGACATAGTTGGGCATGGTTGCAAGCTGCTCTTCAGAATGGTAGGATCAATTCACAACTCTATCAACAATGCATTAGTGTCCCAGTTTTTCTATATCCCCTTCAACTTTTGTTATTTTCTTTTTCTGTCATATTAACCAATCTGATAGGTATGAGTTGGTACCTCAGAGTTATTTTAAATTATATTTCTCTAATCAATAGTTATTTAGAGCATTTTTTTCATATGATGATAGATAGCTTTTATTTCTTTGTCTAAAAACTTCCTGCTTTATCCCTTGACTTTATCAATTGGGGAATGACTTGTATTCTTATAAATTTGATTCAATTCTCTGTATAGTTGAGAAATGAGACTTTTATCAGAGAAACTTGCTATAAATTTCCTCCCCATTTCTGATTTCTTTCTAATCTTGGCTGCATTGTTTTGTTTGAGCAAAACTTTTTAAATTATCCATTTTACTTCCCACAATACTCTCTATCTCTTGTTTAGTCATAAGTTCTTCCCTTATCCATAAATCTGACAGGCAAAATTTTTCATGCTCCCTTAATTTGTTTATAATATAACCTTTTATATTTAAATCATATATCTGTTTTCACTTTATGTTATGTTGTGAAACATTGGTCTATACCTAGTTTCTACCAAACCGCTTTCCAGTTTTTCCAGCGATTTTTGTCAAAGTGAGTTCTTGTTCCAAAAGCTTGTATCTTTGGGTTTATTAAGTATTGGATTACTATGATCATATCCTACTTTGTATGGTATACCTAATCTATTCCAGTTTACATAATTAATGTTTTGTAATATAGTCTGAGATCTGGTGTTGCTAGTCTAACTTCGTTCACATTTTTCCATTGATTCCCTTGATGTTTTGGCCCTTTGTTCTTCCAGACGAATTTTGTTATTTTTTCTAGCTCTATAAAATAATTTTTGATAGTTTGATTAATATAGCACTGGATAACCAAATTAATTTAGGTAGAATTGTCATTTTGTGTCACTTTAACTCAGCGTATCCATGCACAATTAATTTCTCCAATTGTTTAGAACTCTGTATGAAAAGTGTCTTGTACTTGTGTTTATAAAGTTCCTGGGTTTGATTTGGAGGATAGATTTATGAGTATTACATATTGTCTGCAGTTATTTTAAATGGAATTTCTCTTTCTAGCTCTTACTGCTTGACTTCATTGGTAATTTACAGAAATGGTGATGATTTCTATGAGTTTATTTATATCATACAACTTTGTTAAAATTGTTAATTATTTCAACTAATTTTTTAGTTAATTCTCTAGGATTCTCTAAGTATACCATCATATCATCTGCAAAGAGTAAGTTTTGTTTCATCATTACATGCCTAATTCATTGATCTGCTCTTTCTCTATTTTATTGATGTAAGCATTTAGAGATACAAATTTTCCCCTAAGTACTGCTTTGACTGCATTCCATAATTTTAGTATGTTGCCTCATTGTTGTCATTCTGTTTAATGAAATTATTTATTGTTTCTATGATTTGTTCCTTGACCTACTCATTCCTTAAGATTAGATTATTTCATTTCCAACTAATTTTTAATCTATGGTTCCATGCCCCTTTAAAAATGTTATTTTTATTACATTATTGTTTGGAAAGGGTGCATTTAATTTTTCTGCATTTGGTTGTGAGATTTTTAATGGCTTAATATGTGGTCAGTTTTTGTGAAGGTGCCATGTGCAGATGAGAAAAAGTTATATTCCTTTCTCCACTGGTCTATCATAGCTAATTTCTCTAAAATTCTATTCATTTTCTTAACTTATTTCTTACTTGTTTTATGGTTAGTTTTATTTAGTTCTGAAAGTTGAAGTCTTCCACCAGCATAATGTACTGTCTATTTCCTCTGGTAACTCATTTAACTTTTTCTTTAACAATTTGAATGCTTTGCTATTTGGTGCACATATGTTTAGCATTGATATTACTTCATCTTCTATGATATGTTTCAGCAAAATGTACTGCTTATCTCTTTTAATAAGTTTACTTTTACTTTCCTTTGTCTGAGATCATGATTGCTATCCCTGCCTTTTTTTTAGCCTCAGCTGAAACATAGTAGATTCTGCTCCAACCCCTTGTTTTTACTCTGTGTGTTTCTCTGTTTCAAATGTATTTCTTATAAACAATGTTTTTTTGGATTCTAATTTCTAATCTGTTCTGCTATGCACTTCTCTTTTATAGATGAATTCAGCCCATTCACATTCACAGTCATTGTTACTAACTGTGTATTTCCTTCCATCTTTCTCCTCCCAGTTTATCCTTTATTTTTTTTTGCTCTGTTTTTTTAAAACATGGTCCCTCCTCAAAAGCCTATTTTGTTTCTGACCACTGTCTTCCTTAATCTACCTTCCCTTCTTCCCTTCCCCCCCAATTTGTCCCCCTTCCCTCTTACTTCCTTGTTGAGCAATATAGATTTCTATATCCAACTGAGTGTGCATGTTATTTGCTCTTTGAGCCATTTCCAATGAGAGTAGGGTTCAAGTGTTAGCCACTATCCTTCCCTCCTCCCATTTTCTCTTCCACTGCAAAAGTTCTTCCTTTCACCCCTCTTCTATGTGAGATAATTTCCCCTGTGCTTCCTCCCCTTTCCACCATTTCCCAGTGAATCTCTCTATCTCATCCTTTAATGTTTTTTGAGATCATTCCAGCACAGTCAACTAACACTCATACCCTCTGTCATGCCCTCCTTCTAATTGCTCTAATAATAATAAAGGTCTTGGGAATGACAAGTATTATTTTTCTATATAGAAATGTAATGATAAGTATTATCTCCCCATATAAGAATGTTATTGACTCCCTTATGATTTCTCTTTCATGTTTACCTTTTTATGTTGCTCTTAAGTCTTATATTTGAAAGTCAAATTTTCCATTCAATTCTGGCCTTTTCATCGGAAATACTTAAAAGTTTTCTCTTTCATTAAATATTCATATTTACTCCTGAAGGATTATAGTCAATTTTGGGGGGTAGGTATTCTTGGTTGTAGTTCTAGCTCCTTTGCCTTCTGGAATACAATATTCCAAGCCCATCACTCCTTTAATATGGAAGCTGACCGATCTTGTGTGATCCTGACTGTGGCTTCATAATATCTGGATTGTTTCTTTATGGCTGCTTGCAATATTTTCCCCTTGACCTGGGAGCTCTGGAATTTGTCTATCTATAACACTCCTTGGAGTTTTCATTTCGGGATCTCTTTCAGGTGGTGATCAATGGATTCTTTCCATTTCTATTTTACTCTCTGATTCTAGGATATCAGGACAGTTTTCCTTGATGTTTTCTTGAAATAGGGTGTCTAAGCACTTTTTAAAATAATACTTTTCAAGAAATTCAGCAATTCTTAAATTATCTCTCCTTGATCTATTTGCCAGGTCAATTGTTTTTCCAATGAGATAGTTCACATTTTCTTCTTTTCTTTTAATTCTTTTGACTTTGATTGTTTCTTGATGTATCATGGAATCATTAGAGTCCACTTGTCCAATTCTAATTTTTAAGGGATTACTTTCTTCAGTGAGCTTTTGTACCTCTTTTTCCATTTGGTCATTTCTGCTGTTTAATGTGTTATTTTCTTTAGTATTTTTGTGCCTCTTTTTACCAAGCTCTTTTCATAATTTTAGCAATAATTTTTACCAAGACTATATTTTCATAATAATCTTGCATTATTCTCATTCTCCCCAATTTTTCCTCTGGCTCTCTTATTTGATTTTTAAAATCCTTTTTGAGCTCTTCTAGGAATTCTTGTTGAACTTGTGTCCAATTCACTTTTTTCTTTGAGGTTTTTCTTGTAGTTGTTTTGATAGCATTGTCTTCTGAGTTTGTGTCATGATCTTCCCTGTCACCATTGTAGCTTTTTTGTTTGTTTGCTTTTTGGAGGGGGAAGGCAGGGCAATTGGGGTTAAGTGATTTGCCTAAGGTCACACAGCTAGTAACTGTTAAGTGTCTGAGGCCGCATTTGAACTCAGGTCCTCCTGATTCCAGGGCTTGTGCCCTATTCACTGTGTCACCTAGCTGCCCCTACACCATTGTAGCTCTTAATGATCAGGTTCTTTTTTGTTGTTTGCCCCTTTTTCTGGCCCATTTCTTGACTTTTAACTTCATGTTGAGGTTGGAATCTGCTTATGTGGTGGAGGAGGTATTGTCCCAAGCTTCAGGTTTTTCATGCTCCTATTTTCAGAACTAGTTCTGGAGATCTGTTAAGTTTTTGGTGCTTACAAGGTGGCATGATCCAAAGAGAGGTATGGTCACTGCTCTCCTGACTTGTGTTTTGCCTTGTCTTTACCCAGAAAGGGACTTTGTTCCCCTGCAGTGATAAGTATGAGTATTCCTTTTAGCCCTGAAATTGTGACTAGGTCTACTGTCCTCATGCAGCCTTAAGGATTAGTGTTCCTTTCTGCCTTGGAGCTGAAATCAGGTCCTCTGCTCCATTGTGAGTGACCACAAGCATTCTGCCCTGGAACCATGACCAAGGCTCCTGACGCTCTGTGGCTGCAAGCTCCAGTGCTCCTCTTCACCCTAAAACTATGACCTGGAGCTGCATATAGGCAATGCAATAGGGCCTGAACCCAGTGCCAGCAAAGACTCCCCTGTAATCTCTTTCTGATCAGTTGTCGAATCCCTTTTCTGTCTGTGGACTGAGAGCTCCCAAAGTTGCTGATGCTGCTGTTGCAGCTGCTTCCAAGGAATGTATTGCACTCAATGCTGCCCATCACCCTAGTGTCACAGACTTTTCTTGCCCACATTGTCTTGGGCTAGAAAAACCCTGACTTTTTTGTTGGCTCTGCCATTCCAGAATTCAATTTGAAAAGTTATTTGTAGGGAAATGTTGGAAAAGTTTAGCTGACTTCTTCCCTGAACTCTGCCATCTTGGCTCTGTGCCAACATTTAAATTTCTAATGTGGCAAATGTTAATAGATCTGACCCATATGTGGGGGGAAGAGGATGTTCTTCCAAAAAAAATTTTAAGAGTGTAAAGAAGACTTGAATTCAAAAAGTTTGAGGACTGCTGTTCTAGAAAAACCAGACGGTTCACTGTTCCCCAAATCGACTCTGCAATCTTGAGGTTTCTACCCTGCCCCCAACCTCAGCCTGCTAAAATCTCACCTAGTCTTCAAGAATGCTTGCTGCATATGTTGTAAAGAGAATTCTTTTTAGGATGTGAATTACAGTAGACAGTTTCAGGGGTCTCCTCCGACCCTGAAATTCTATCTCTTATATGAAGTCTTCCCTGATCCTGACATTTAAAGGTAATCTCTCCCTATGCTATGCTTCCATAGCTCTTTGTTTATAGCTCTTCCATAAAATTAAGAACAGTCTCCTTTTTCTGGTAATAATTTTTCTATCTGTCATCTCCCCTGCTAGATACCCATGTCTTGTCTGTTTCCCCACAGCAGTCGACAAACTTTGCTGTATGTATCAAGAACTTATTAAATATTGGCTAATCAAATCCAAATGTAAGAAGGGTTCCCCCCTCCCAAAAAAAGACCTTTTATTTGTCTTGCATATGCACATATACATGCTGTTTCCCCTGATGGTCTGTAAGCTCCTTGAGGGTAACAGTATCTTTGTGTCCTCAGTACCTAGCATATAGTAGGCTTAATAAATTTTTGTGTTTAGTGAGGATGATGTCCTCCCACCCCGACCATTGATTTGGATGTTCGCAGAAGATAAAGGAAATGAGCTTAAGTGAAATCAAGATTTGGTTTGGATATTGGTATGAACTCTTGACCTTCAAGGTAACAAAGCACTAAAATGGGCTATGGAGGGGGCTTATGGCATTTGTCCCTGGAGAATAGATAGCCACCTGCTCTAAATGTTTTTCATTCAATGGCCTTAAGGCTGGATCAAATGAATAACTTATGTTTCTTCCTAATCTCTTCTATGACTTTTAATCTTAAACTCTTAAAGAGTAGCTTCTGGATTTACCTAAGTTACCTTGTATATCATTCAGTACCAATCTATGGACCAATGAGTGCCAATGATGTTTTTAGTTCCAGTGATCATGTTTATGTGCTGAATGGTGGTGTCCATGGAATGTTTTAGAATATATAATATGGGTGGAAAAAATCTCTTGGGAAGTTGTGAGCTCTTCTAGGGCAGGAATCTGGTCTTCATCTCTATCTACATTCCCTTGACCATCATAGGTACTCAATCAATATCTGCTACATTGCATTGAATTAAAATATTTGAAGGACTATCTATGAAGAGGATGCTGTTCAGTTGTCTACAGAAGACAAAATAGAGGACCCTTCATTTTGAATATGACTTATTTTTCATTTATGACATGGGATCTGTATATTGTACTCTAAGTTCATCCTATTCAATGTTGTTATGGAGCTATAGGTTGTAAAGTATTAAGAGCCAGGTGAAGGGATTGACAGGCTTCATAACTGCATCATGAAGCAGACTATCTGGGGAAATAACTTCATTTCAGAGAGAGGAGATGCTTGCTTTACTTTCTTTTTTGGCTTTTTCTGTCTTCCTTTCCTTCTCTCACCTTTGATATCATAGTGAATTTGTCTTGAAAATTACAGGACAAGGGAACACTCAGGAGAGCATCAAAAAAGACAGGTAATTTTGAGTCTGGTTCAAGGGAAGACAAGACTCACCATCATTCTCTTATACTGGGAAAAGAACTGGATCATGAGTCAGAAAAATTTGGGACCAGAAAATTTACTATCTGTGTGACCTTTAACTCTCTGGACTTGTCTCCTTATCCATCAAATTCATTCAGTAAACATTTATTGTAAAATGAGGGGACTGTATAAGATGATCTCTAAGGTCCTTTCTCACTATAAATTCCCGTGATCCTGTGAGGAAAAGGAACACCAAAGTTAAACATGAGTAATAAATGAAAGCTGGGATTTGAACCCATATCCTTTGCTTTAAAAGTCTGTGTTCTTTCCAATGAACAACATTGTCTCTTAAAGTGGAAGAAACCTATGAGTGCCTTCTAAAGCTAAACTTTTAGTATTTAATGTCCATTGTTAATCACAGGACTAGATACATATATATATAGAATGCATATTACAATTCCTATCCTTGCTCCCAATACTATATATAGGTGTTATCTTTGTGGTCAAGTTCTAATTAAGGGTTGCCAGATGTCTGAATCAACTAGGCATTTTTACTTGATGTGCTTAAAATGGGCACTCCAGATTTAGCCTGTTATGAAATAGGTAGGAGAAAGAAGTAATCTACATCTTTTAAGACACCATGTATCTTTCTAGTTGGTTTCATGGACTTTCTGGGTTTTGTCCAATTACATGCGAATGGTTTAATGGACTTCTTTAATTTTGTTCAATCACATCTGTATGCATATGCATGTGTTTGGGTGCATAGGTGTGTATGGAGAGTTGTGGCGGATAGAAACAACCATTCTTATTGGATAGCTATCTGTAAAATACTACCTAAGATTGTACTAACAAAACCAGAAATATATTACATTGAGACCTTAAATCACAGGATGTATACATAATATAATGCCCATGACAGACAAATTCTAAATACCACAAAAGACCTGAGACCAAAAAAAGAAGAAGAAAATCTAGAGTCTTGACATCCAGAAACCATGGAGACACAGCCAATGGTTTGTTGTTCTTGGAGGCAATAGTTGTATGTCTATGTCTCTTAGATTTCAACTTCAGGGGCATGGACCTTGCTTGCTGAGATTGCAATTCCAATTGCCAGACTGCCATTGTCAGAGAAGAGCTGGGCCAGGGAGGTGTTCAGCACCAGGCAATCACCATCAGTGATGATGGAGTCCACACACTCCAGGACCGATCTGGGGGTGGCCTCCCACTTGAGGCGCCTTTGGTTCCTGTTGAGCTCCAGGCGGTAGGTGAAGCAGTCAGCCTGAGTTGGGGTCCCAATTAACATCATGGTGGCGAAGAACTGTGGGTGACCCTCATACTTCTCTTGCTTCCTCAGCACCAGCAGGAAGTGGTGGCCCAAGCAGGAGTGCATGATGATCCAATCAGCTGGTGCTGGGAGGTTCATGTCCGTGGCCAGAAAGACTATCTCTGCTCCCTGGAGGATGTCAATTCTGTGGCTTTGCCTCAGGTGGGACAATACCACCTCCAGTTGGCCTTCCCACTGACAGGAGAATAAAGGGCAGATGCAGAGGGAAAGCGGTGCCTCGCGCAACACTGCCTCCTGATGGTGAAGGTGGTGAGGGAGGGAGTGATGGCGGTGGTGGTGATGGTGGCGTTGTTGGTGGTGGCGGTGATGGTGGTGGATGTGATGGTGAGGATGGAAGCCAGCTGGCTCTGGAGTACTCTGTGTGACTGCCCGCCTGGTGGACACATACTGCAAAGAAAAGAGAAACAAGTTAGTGAGAAATGAGGCTAGGGCTTCTCCCCAGTCTGAAAAACTTCTAGGGTAGGGGTTCGTAATATTTTGTATCACAGACCCCTTTGGCAGTCTGAAGAAGCCTATGGATCTCTTTGGGCAGCTAGATGATGTAGTGGATAGAATGCTGGGCCTTCATATGCCTTCCTGAGTTCAAATCCAGCCTCAGACACTTACTAGCTGTGTGACCCTGGGCACATCATTTGACCTTGTTTGCCTCAGTTTTCTCATCTGCAAAATGACCTGGAGAACAAATAGCAAACCACTCCAGCATCTTTGCCAAGAAAAAGCCAAATGGGGTCACGAAAAGTCAGACATGCCTAAAACAACTGAACATCAACAACAAGAATGGACCCTTTCTCAGAAACCTGTTTTTAGTTACATAAAATAAAATATACAGAATTACCAGGGAAATCAATCATATTGAAATATAATTATCAACACATATACATAATATACATATTACATATAGCACATATACCTATAATATGTATGTATATGTGTGTATATGGACTCCACATTTTGGGGAACCTCATGGGTGAGGAAGATATGACATAAGTGAAAAAAGCCCTAGCCTGGGAGTTCTGCTAAAGAAGAGAAAAGAATTCAAGTTATTATGCTACTACAACAAATAAGTACAAGTGACAAGATTTATATTTTTAAAACAGAGGAGTATATTGTGAACTTATGGCTCTTAAGAGATCAGTTCAGAGGGAAAAGCAGTAATTAAGCCTTTGTGATTCTTTAATTAGATGAGATCATGAAAATTGGTACTCCCCCTCAGCCCTACCCTCTGCCTCTCTGATAGGAGGGTGAGGCCATGAACTCCAAACCTCGGTTTAAGGAGAGAGTTCAGTTCCGACATCTCCTCATTTTTCACCTAGTGATACTATTTTCTGACTTCTTTGACTGACTTCTCTACCATGCATCCTAAGTGGTGGACCTTCTCCTCCTTCCCCTCTCCCTTTTCAGTCTCCTTTTGCGTATTACCCCTTCCCTCATCAGATTGTGATATCCTTGAGGGCAGGAAATGTCTTACCCTCCCCCATATTTGTGTCTGGGCACAGTGTTTGGAACATAAGTGCTTAACAAATGTTTATTGACTATTGAATAGTCAGTTACTCAATGGACTAGATGACTTTTGCGGTTTTTCCAAATCTGAGATTTTTGTGATTCTTTGAAATCATATTTCATAGACAAGCTAAATTTAAGATGTCAATGAGATATATGGGTAGCTATGTCTTGTAGACAGAAATGGGGGCCTGGGGCTTGAAAGAGAGAAGACAGAGTTGAATGGAAAGATCTGATGGTTGTTTATGAAGAGGTAATGGTTGAAATTGTGGGAAGAGAAAATTGCCAAGGGAGAGACTATAGTGAAAGAATCAAGCAATTAACCAACAAGCATTTGGTAAATGCTTTGTAGATGCTGGGCATTGTGCCAAGTGCTGAGGATATAGAAGAAAAGCAAAAACATGCCCTGAACTCAGGGTGCTTGCATCTTAAAGGAGAGAACAATCCAGGGCTCCTCTCTCTTCATCAGTCCAGAGTGCTGACCTGATCGTCCTTAAAGGTACCAAGACTCGTGCATGTCTTACCGTACCCATGCCTTGAAAGCATAGTCGCTGCACTCAGATGCCTCTATGACCATCCCTGACTTTAAAAAAGTGCTGTTTTCTTTCACATTTAAAGATCGTGCTAAAATAGTTGCTAGCATTTATCTAGCACATTAAGGTTACAAAGCATTTTGCAAATACAAAGGCTAACTCATTTGATCCTCACAATTGTCTTCATTTTACAGACAAGGAAACTGAGACAAGCAGAGGTTAAGTGACTTGTTGAGGGACACATGATCTTTGGCAGGATTTGAACTTAGATCTTTCTAAATTCAAGTTCTTAACACTACCTGCTATGCACTATTCAGTATTATCTCTCCATACCGAAAACCAATGCTAACGGTCCATAGTCCTCTACATATAGCATCCTGGAAAATAATATATTTCGGTGTGTGAGTTAGCTGCTATGAGTA
Organism: Pseudochirops corinnae; assembly: GCA_028646515.1. Classification (NCBI taxonomy): domain Eukaryota; kingdom Metazoa; phylum Chordata; class Mammalia; order Diprotodontia; family Pseudocheiridae; genus Pseudochirops; species Pseudochirops corinnae. Next base: position 133,092,515 of record CM053591.1, read on the forward strand.
GAGCCTCAAGCTCTTCTCAATTTTTCTACCCAGAATCACCATGTATTTGATGCTTTTTATGAAAAAAGAGCCACTCTAATTAAGTTCCTACATCCCCTCCCCGTTATGTGGTTTCAGTTGTGTCTGACTCTTTGTGACCCCATTTTGGGTTTTCTTGGCAAAGATACTGCAGTAATGGTTTGCTATTTCCTTCTCCAACTCATTTTACAGATGAGGAAACTGAGGAAACAAGGTTAAGTGACTTGCCCGGGACCACGCAGCCAGTCAATGTCTGAAGCTGGACATTTTATTGACCATGAAACCTCGCTGCCCCATTCCTCTGTTAGCCACCATCCTTTTGAAGGAAATCACATGTATGTCTGTATTTTGAGGCAGCAAGATCACAAGATTTAGAACTGGAATAAGCCTAAGAGGTTATCTAGCCCAATCCCCCGATTTTACAGATAGAGAAACAGAGACACAGAGGTAAAAGAACTCACTCAACAGGTAATCTGATATATTGGAAAGAATCAAAGAACCTGGGTTCAAATTCTAAGAAATGGTAGATCACTTATTATCTGTGTGACCTTGGGCAAATCACTTACCTTCTCTGGGCCCCAGTTTCATTCTGTGAAATGAGGTGTTTGGACTAGATGACCCGTGGGGCACCTTTCAGCTTTAAATCTATGGGGCTGGTAACTGTTAGAGTCCAGATGCAAATCCAGGTGTTCTTATTGTAAATCCAGTACTCTGTCAATCTCTCTATCCTGATTAACCAATATCTTATGTTACCTGAATAAACACTCTTTCTTGGGGAATATGGGGTTGGTGGCAGGGGGGTGTAGTAGAATATCTGTACCGGGAGTCATGAGCTTTGCGTTATTTCACCCATTTCTTCCACTTACAACCTGACTGACATTGGTCAAGCTATTGAATTTTTCCTAGATAGTTTCCTTATTTATCAAATGAGAATCATAGGATTTCTTTTCTTCCCTCCCCTCCTTCCCTTCCCTTCCCCTCCTTTCCCCTCCCCTCCTTCCTTTCCCCTCCCCTCCCCTCCTCTCCCCTCTTTCTCTTGCCCTCCTCTCCCCTCCTTCCCTTCCCTTCCCCTCCCCTCCCTTGCCCTTCCCTCCCCTTTTTCCCTACCCCTCCTCTTCCCTATCCCACTCCCCTCCCCTGTCCTTCCCACCCCACTAGTACTTTCATTGTTTTAAGAAATCCCTGCTGGGAGACTCCCTCTTCCTTTAAAGAATGGCACTTTCTCTGCCACTTGCAGAGTTTCCTTATGCATTGAGAGGTTAAATAAGTTCTCCAAGGGTCATACAGACAGTATGTTTTTGAGATGAGACTTAAACCTCACTCTTCCTAACTCTAAGGTTTGTTCTCCACCCACTACGTCTTGCCTTCTCTAGCTTAGCATCATGGATTTAGACAATCACCCCAACAGTCAGGTAGGACAGGGCACAGGACCTGGAATCAGGAAGATCTGAGTTTAAATCTTGCCTTATTAATCTTATTAGCAATGTGCCTGGGCAAGTCATTTACTTTCCATCTGCTTCAATTTCCTCATCTGTAGAATGCAAACAGTAACAGCATCTGCTTCTCGGGATGGTTGTGAGCCCCCAAATGAGAATTCGTAAAGTGCTTTGCAAAATTTAAAGTGCTACATAATGGGTAGGAGTAGTATTTCTGTTATTCTTCTTCACTTTGCTGACGTCCCCGAGAGGTGTCATATATGCAAGCAAATAGGAGAGTTGGAGAGATCAGCCTAATTAACTCTCTCCAAAGACCTCTTGTCTCTTCCTTCCGTATCTTGCCCTCTAGCCTCTGAGGCAGTAGTCTTGAGACCTGGTGTATTTGTTTCTTCATCAAACCCTAGGGAAGAGGTCCTAATGTCCCTGGCCTAGGACTCCATGGCCACATGCAGTGACCTGCAAAAGAAAAAAATTTCGAGTGTCTGATTTAGAAAATGATGTGCCTATCGTGAGAACTTTTGAAACTCAAGACAGTGTGGAGGGATGAGGGTTGAGGAGAGCAGGGAGTTTCTCGTTCAGGGGAAATGGCTACTGTTTCATTTCATTTGACCCTCAATGATTTAAAAGGGCAGATTGGAGAGACCTTTGGTCCTTCAGGCATTGGAATGACTCTGACAGGCACAAAGATTTCCCATTGGCCTGGAATCGATGGTGATGTGTTTTAATTTAAACCAAGATCCTCTATGAACAAATATAATAGCTTGCCCTAACCTATAGTTCCTGATAGAAAGAATAATGAGCCCCTAACCCTGCTAACAGCGAGTCATACACATTCCTGGACCCAGGGAACATTCAATCCGAATAGACTTGCCTGGCTATTCCTTTGTCTCTCGCTTTCACTGGGCTTTATTGCTTCTGGGTAACAGTGTAGCCAAGTTTATAATCCCCAATGCAGAGACTGAACCCAATGACTATGCAAATCAAGCAGGACATTATGAACTAATCAAGATTTCTACTCTTGCTGTGTGGCTATAGAAGGGATTATAAAATAATCTACTGGGCTTCATTCTACGTTTCTCTCCACTTCTCCTGATGAAAGATATAGTTAATTTAAACTATCTGTGGGTAAGCAGGTCATCGGGATGGTGACTGGGAGAAAGTGTTTTTTAATCGCTGCAATGTTAATCTGAAATGTTAATGGTCTCGGAAAATGAATTCTCATCTTCTATCTAATACAGTGGATGTGTGAGTAATTACTTTCCCTCACTAAACTGTTAATGCAACATTAGTGATTACACTAATTAAAACTAATGAACTCTTACACACTGATAAACCCCTCAGTCAGTCAAGTGGGGGAGGACAGTTCTTCCAACAGTTATATTTAACTTCTCTCTTGGATGATGGATCTTAAATTAACCTTTAGAATAATGCTCGAGATTGGGTTTAGAAATGGGAAGCTTCAGAGACCTGGTATAATTCTTTCCCACAGATTAACAGCATCCATGGGGCCATTTCCAGCATCAGTGTAATTGAATTTGAAAATGCTTTCACTAATATGATAAACTACACTGGTATGATGTATAACAGCCAGGCTATGGGATCTCAGACCAGGTAGGAAAGAGCTTGTCTCTGTCCATATCCCATGACACTCCTTTTCTGATGACTTTCTTTCTCCTTGCAGGTCAGACATCTGATTTACAGGATTGTATTTCCCTGGAAAGCCCTCCCTTCCCAGAACGTTACTGTGGTAATCCACTTCCACAGGAGGTGGATTTTATATGCAATTCTAAGTGACTGCTGCTTACACTCATTTGCTTTATACTCATTCATGACCTCATTAATGAGCATTAATTAAGAAGACTCCCTAGTACCAGAAGAAGGGCAAAGGTACCATCTTTTTCATTTTACATTAGGGTAAAAAAGGGCAAAGGAGCTAACCTAAGAATCGTTAAATCACTCAGAGCCAGAAGCTGATGTAGACCACCATGTGGGGCACCCCTCCCTGCCCCCATTCTCCCATTTCTCCCTCCCCTTTTCCCCTCCCTGCAGCGAGCCCCCCCCCCCCCACCCGTCCACCCCATCCCCAGCTTCTTCTGTCACTGGAAAACCAGATTTCTTAAATCAAGCTCTCTGGAAACACTAGCTAACTTTTTTTTTTAAACCTGTCTCCCACTCTGGTAAAGGAAAAGCTCCAAGCAGGAATTAACTCAACATCTTTTCCAGCTTCCTCAAACCTTTAATTATTGCCCGTTGTTCCCTACCTCTCCAATGCATTTATCATGTGTTAGTGTGTGTGATAGTTATCTGTATAGGTATAATATACCCTTCCTAGATTGAAAGCTCCATGAGGATAGATATCTAAACTTTATAACTTCCCCAGCACCTTGCACAGTATTCTGCATGAAGTATGCACTCCACAAATGATTTTTAAATTAATCGGCAATTAATTGGAAATCTGAGGTCTCATTTATAGAATGATAACCAGATATGCCTATATGCCCAGCACTGGGCTCCATGGGTGAATGCCTAATATGTGATAATGGTCTGGGTCCAGGCAAAGGAGCAGCTAAGAAATTCTACTTATGCATTAGGCACAGTAGGAGGTTTGCAGTTGATGGCTTCCATCTTAGTAAAGTAAGAGTGGAACCATCTGAAGAGAGAGAGAGAGAGCTAGAGTTAGGGGATTAAAGAGATAGGAAAAGGTTTAGAATACCTCCTGTGGGGCTTATATATTTCAGGCATATAATTTGATCAAGTGTATAGCCGAATATTTGTAACCATGAACCACGCATGACCTCACAAGTACAATCAAAATGAAACTACTTGCCTTCTCGAGGAGGAAGGCAGGGTGAAAAGGAGAGAATTTGGAACTAAAAAAATTTTTAAATGATTGTTTAAAAAATTTGTACATGTAATTGGAAAATATTTAGTGAAATAAATAATTTTTAAAAACACAATGAAACATGCATAAAGCGTTCTTCTTTACTTTTGATTGTTCTAAGATAGTCTCTTTTCTGATACGTCGACTACTCCTTGATTCTCTCACCCTAGGAATCTGGAGAATAAGTTCACTTTCATTTTTGGATTCAATATGTCTAAAATGAAACCCAGTACTTTCCATGTCTAAACTTACCTCATAAACCAAATTTCTCTACTTCTTATCCAGGTTTGCAATCTTGGAATCATCCTCAAATTTACCTTTGCCCTCAATATCCAATCCCTTGCTAAGTTTCGTTGACTTTACCTCTTCAACATCTCTCCACCCTTAGGACCACCATCCTAGTTCAGACTCTTAACACTTCTTTCCTCTTGCCTTGTCTGTTGCAAAACCTTCTAATTGTACTCTTTTATGACCATGTCATTCTCCTGCTCAAGGAGCAATGGTTCCCCATTACCTCTAGGATAAAACATAAGCCCCTCACCATGGCATTAAAAATCCTTTGTTGGGGCGGCTAGGTGGTGCAGTGAATAGAGCACAGACCCTGGAGTCAGGAGGACTTAAGTTCAAATCTGGTCTCAGGTACTTAACACTTACTAGCCATGTGACCTTGGGCAAGTTACTTAACCCTAATTGTCCTGCCCTCCCTCCTCAAAAAACAAAATAAAAAAGAAATCCTTTGTTACATGACTTTTCTAAATTTGTGGCATATTACTACTTTTTATGAACTTGCTACTTCCCAAAGTCACTCCTTTCCCTCCTGGCTCTCTGCCTTTATATAAGCTGTTCTCCATTTCTAGAAAACACTCCTTCCTCACCTCTGCCCCTTAGAATCCTTAGCTCTTTTTAAGGTTCTACTCATGTGCTGTTTCTAGTGGGAAGTGTCTCCTGAACTCCGGCACCAGGTTCTTGACTTTTGCTCACAACTGGATGTTGACCATCATGCTAGAGGTAACTCAGAGCCCTGCTCCACTCTCACCTTTGGGTCTACTACCCTATCCCAATAGTCATTGGATGGGGATATGGTCACTTTCATCACTTGGATAAGCAAGGAATCACCACCAAAAATCCTGATGAGATGGTGTACTTTGTCATTTACCCTACCACTACAGCCTTACAGACTACGCCAATGCCGAGGAAGGCATTGCATTATGGCCTCTTGTACCCCAAAGACTCTTTGTTATTCATCCTGCCATTGTACCCTGAGGACCACTTGGCTATTCCATCTACCCCGAAACTGAACCCTCTTGTACGTGTTGTCTACACTAACTAGAATGCAAGTTACTTGAAAGAAGTGACCTGCCCTTCTCTCTGAAACCCTTGGCAGGGTGCTTGGCACACTGTGAGTGCTTAATAAATCCTTTTCCATTCCATCTCCCAAGCAAATCATTTTACTCCTCTATGTCTCAGATGTTTCTTCAGAAAATAAGGATGACTCAGGTCCTTTCTCAAGTCACTCAGTTCCCTTAGGGATGTATCCTAGGAAGATAATAGTTGATGTGAGAAAGCCAAAGTTAGACCCTAGAAAAATTGTGAAGCTTGTTTTTAGTTCAGTTAAGTTAATTAAGTACCTACTTAGTGCCAAGTACCATGGTAAGGCTGAGGGTACAAAAACAAACATGAAACATCTTTAGATCCCAGTCTCTCCTTTGTGATTCCTTTCTTTTTTTTCTGTTACCCCAAATGTCCTGGACCTTGTATTCTCTCTCTACTCCCCCTAGCAAAACCTACACTCTGGGGAAGGCTCTGTAATCAGTCATATAATCAGAGACTTTCAGTTGGAAAAGATTTTACAAAGTCATCTAGTCGAAAGCCTTCATTTTTACAGATGAGGAAACTGAGGCTTACTGAGGTTAAGTGACTTGTCCATAGTCACACGGGAAGGAATTATCAGAGGTAGGAGGTGAACTTTTCTTGACTCCAGTATCAGCAATCTACCACGTGCCGCCTTTTGGGCAATTGTATCTTGGCAGAAACTGGTTTGTATGTTCCTTCTTTCCAGGATATTTGCATTTTAAGCTTTATCCTACTTGTGGAATAAAAGTATTTGGCAGATTCTCTCTAAACCCTTACCAAGCCATTTGGAGGAAAGTAGCAAGTGGTTTGCAGCTCCAGCTTATTGGGGATTTTTTAACCCCCGTCCCCCTCGTCCGGAGGAAAGTTTGCCAGGGCTGGTATTGATTGTGCAGACATATCGAGCTCACTGTTTTCCCCACACCCATTTCATGGGATGTCACTTTTACCAGCTCTATTTTAACAGCCTGCATATGACAGCCTGGTGCATCCAAAGTCCCAAAAGATGCTCGTGCTGGGTTGCTACCAAGTAGCAAAAAAAAAAAAAAAAACCCAACCAGAAAATGAGTGGAAGTGGTGATAACAAGGCTTCATTTTTTAGTGGGAGAAGAAAAGCTCAAATTAGAAGGTGGATCTTGGGTTTCTTTGCTCTCTGTTCTCAGTCAGGTCATACCTGGTGGAGAGAAGGGACAGTCCTTGCTAGTTTGAATCCTCAAATGGCTAGTCTTAACACTTGGAGCTGGGGGGTGAGGGGAGGAACAGTGAAATCATGCAGACTCAAAGTGCTGCCTTCTGGGTGGTGTTTCATGGAAATCACTTGGTTTTGAGGAAAGCTGGGGGAAAGGGGGAAACAAAGCTGGTTTGTCAGATGTGCACCTTTCTGCAGAAGCAATGCTGTAGTGGACAGAAACCTGGACCCAGAGTCAGGAAGATCCCAGTGCAAATCCCATCTTGGGAACTTAACACTTGTGTGACCCTGATCCAATTACTTAACCTCCATCTGTCCGAGTTTCTCCATCTGTAAAATAAGGGGGTTGGAATCTTTGGCCTCCAAGCTCCCCTCCCCTCTATGACTTTCTGTATCTCAAGCCCTTCAGGACACAATGTATCAATCTCTTATGATTATTTATTAATGAGACATGGTGTAGTGGGGAAAGAAGTGAATTAGGAGTTAGAAAACCCTGGTTTGTGTCTCTAAACCGTAGTTTCTCCATCTGTAAAAGAAGATATTACCTGACTCATAAGGTTATAGTTTTTTAAAAAAGCAGGAATTTTGGTGGGGGAGGTGAGAGGTAAATTGTAAAGCAATGTTATATAAGCTTGCATTACTGAATCTTCCTATAGAAGGGATTCAAACTGAATGAAATATACATGTAATATATGTGCACATACACACATACATATATGGATGTGATACATTAATATAGATTAAAATATTAAAATTAAAATATATATCAATATATATTAAAATATATATATATAAAATGTGTGTATATCTACAAATGTGTGTGTGTGTGTGTGTGTGTGTGTGTGTGTGTATATATAAACATATATATATGTTTGTAGACATATAGTCATAGAGATGGGAAAGGCCTTAGAAGACCATTTCATTTTGCAGATGAGGAAACCAAGATTCAGCAGGATTTGCCCAAAGTGACATAATAATGGTTAGAGGCAGGATCTGAATACAGTCCTCTAACTCTAGCACCAAACCACTTTGCATGGTACTAGCCATCTTCTGAAAATGACAATATATTTTCCCTTAGGGTAGGGGAGTAAAATATTTGTCATAATGTCCTTGCCTAGGGATTATTTTCATGCTACCTTCTTCCTGTTAGAAGATGCCACGCCAACCCTATGCATCAATTGAATCCAACAAGCAATTATTAAGAAGCAAGGCCCCAGCTAAGTTTTGGAGAGATGAAAAAAATCCCTGCCCTCAGTAATCTTATTGTCTTTTGGGATGCAACAGGGAAAGAGGCTCAAGGAAAGTGAGAGCTTCCTGGAGGATCATGGGATCATAGTTCCAGAGCTAAAAAGAACCTCAAAGGGCATTTCAAAGTTAAGTGGACTTGCCCAAGGTCACACAGGTAGAAAAACATAGTGATAGGCTCAAGGCTTTAGGTACTAGGAAACAAGGGTAAGATTAAAATTCTGTTTTCTCATGCTTAGTTCAATGTTCTTTCTTCCAACCTTTGTCAATCAAATGGCAATATGTAAAGACGAGGTATTATATAGTTATGTATTGGTCTCTGGCTTGGCTCTAGGTTACTGCTTGTTGCTAAGGAGACCCAAGCTGAGCAGTTAATTCCTCTTTGGACTGGCTGGTGCTGGATTTCATACTCCCCAAAAGTATCTCTAACCATTCCTTCTCTGCTTTCTCACTCTCTAAGAAATCCATGCCATTGACCACAAGGCAAACTGGACAAGAATGCAAATGGCTGAGCCTGCTCTAATAGTACTGTTGAAAACCATCTCAAAATACATGTAAGGGGAAGGGGGAATCAGTAAAACAGCACTTTGAAGAACAGCACTTTGGGTGGGGTAGATGTGTACTGTAAATTCAATGATAATTTACTAAAGACCTACTGTGCGCAGAGTTCTCTGCTCCGTGCTCTAGGAGCTAAGATAATAGAGCTTAGATAACTTGAGGTCCCTGCGCTAATGAAGTTTACAATCCAGCAGATGTGATTGTTGTGTGTCTATTCATGTTTGTGTCCCCTGATTTAGAAGCTAAACTCCCAGGGTCAGAGACCAAGTTTCCCCATCTCTTCTGAACTCCCATGACACAGGCTCTTTGGTTGTACCACACCAATGAGCACTTTATTGTACAGAAGATGGGCTCAAGGCTCTTGTTCATGCCTCTACCCCCTTTCCTTGCATTGTAAGGGGAAAGGAGGGAGTCAGGAAGATGCATGACTTTCCCACACAAGCCGAGAAAAAAAATTGCTGAGTGATGGGGGCTTCCATGTAGGGGGGTGGGAGAGCAATGTCTAAGAGATGGTAGTGATGAGAAAGTTTAAGGTGATCTGGAGGCCCTACCCCAAAGGCCAAGGCCAGAAGAGTCTGAGGCAAGCTGGGGCCGATAGTGAATGCCAAGAACCAGGGCAAAATGTCATAATGTCCCTGCCTAGTGATTATTGTCATGCTACCTTCTTCCTCTTACAAGATGCCAAACCAACCCCATGCATCAGTTGAATCCACCAAACAATTATTAAGAACTACCAATGGTAGGCAAGGCCTCAGCTAAGTGTTGGAGAGATGAAATTAATCCCAGTCCTCAGGAAGCTTATTGTCTTTTGGGATGCAACAGGGAAAGGCCACCACCATGGAGGATGCAGAGAGCAGGTGACACTGAACTGAGCCCAGGATCACTGTGTACTTGAGTGATTGATAATCTTTTCCAGGGATTATGAACTGAACTGTAGGGGTGAAGCCTAGGTTTGGTGTAAGGGGTGCCATATTTATTCTTCTGTAAGGGGTACCATATTTACCCATCCTTATATGTCTTGTAATAAAGCAGAAATATTTGAATTTGGTAGCCTCTTTTGCTTGTAAGAAGGGAAGACAAATGTTATATGTTGGGGAGAGCTAAAAGTGAACCAAATTCTGATGTTTCCACAGATACTTCTGGGTAGGAGGCAAACATGAACCATTTTTGTCGCTGTTCAGTCATTCAGTTGTGAACAATTCTTCATGATCCCTTGGAACATAACAGTACAGGTCCTTCTATCCTTCACTATCTCCCAAAGTCTGTCCCAATTAATGTTCATTGCTTCCAGGACACTCTCTATCCGTCTTATCTTCTGCTGTCCCCTTTTCCTTTTGGCTTCAATCTTTCCCAACATCAGGGTCTTTTCCAATAAGTCCCATCTTCTCATTATGTGGTCAAAGTATTTTAACTTCAGTATTGGCCTTCCAATGAATAGTCTGAATGAATTTCTTTTTAAAAAGAACATGAGTCATAGAGGATATTAATTCTAGAGAAGGCTTTAAGATTGAACTGGGATCTATATAGGCCTAGAGTTTGGGGTTCCAGGGAAATGGGTTACGTTGCTTCATTCTGTTCACTCTTGTTTCCTGGATGTGTTGTTCTTTGATTTATTTCCAAACCAGAGTCTCCTTAAAACAGAAATCCTGCTCTATTCTGTACTCCCATTCTCAAACACTGGCACGGCGCTGGGCACACAGTAGTATCACTTGTTTGGTAATTTATTAACAATGCTCAGAACGCCACTTCCTTGGGAGAGTTTTGTGCTTTCCAGATATTCTCCCAATACCAAGATTCTGGACTTAGCTTTTTCTCTATACATCTCTGCTGTTGTTATCTCAAAATGTGTGCGTAGGTGTGTGTGAGCAGCTGCCACATAAAGACATGAG
>CM053591.1:133103580-133150028 GCA_028646515.1 Pseudochirops corinnae
CTACTACTACTACTACTACTACTACTACTACTACTACTGCTACTGCTACTACTACTACCTCTACTACTACTACTACTGCTACTACTACTACTACTACTACTACTACTGCTACTACCACTGCTACTGCTACTACTACTACTGCTACTACTACTACTACTACTACTGCTACTGCTACTACTACTACTACTACTACTACTACTACTGCTACTACTACTACTGCTACTGCTACTACTGCTACTACCACTGCTACTACTACTACTACTACTACTACTACTACCACTACCACTACTACTACTTTTGCTACTTTAACTACTTTTACATAGCACTTGACTATTACAAAGAGCTTTGTACATATTATCTCATCTGATCCTCACAAATACTGCATTATTATTCACTTCCAATACTCCTACCCCTCTTTTCTTTCTTTATCAGTCCAGGCTTGATTTTTCATCAATGTAAACATCTCCCATTGTGGAAACTGACTCCACTGAAAAGATTAGCAACTTGTTCAACTTACTGTCTGACAGAATTACCTGGAAGAACTGAATGAGTGACTTGAATCCAGATCTTCCTGATTTTGATTCAATATTCCAGGATTCTTTTCACCCTTATTTTGCAGATGAAGAGAATGTGGATGATAATGATAATAGCTAGCATTTTATATTTTCAAAGTATTTTATAAATATTATTTCATTTGATCCTTGTAACAACACAGGAAAGTAGGTGCTGTTATTAACTCCATTTTGCAGATGGGGAAACTGAGGCAGATAGTGGTAGAATGGTTTGTTCAGGGTCACATAGATAATAAGTGTGGTTGTTTGTCCTTTGTTCTCAAAGAAGACCATGACATCAGGAAGATGATGCCATAACTTGCAAGTAAATTGGATTTAAGTGAGGGAGGGCTGTGCAATGTCACAAGCCTCACTTTCTCCTTTCGAGCCAGCTGGGTCCAGTGGCAAAATGTAGATCAGGACAACTGCAGATGGTACCCCAAGATAATAAGTGTGAGAGGCCAGATTTGAGCTCTGGTCTTCTTGACCCCAGGTTCTAGCTCTCTGTTTACTGGGCTATCTAGCTACCTTTAGATTAGATTAGAGAAGTTGAATGATTTACCCAAGGTGACTAAGAAAAGGTAGAGCTAGAGTCTATGCCCCCAATACCAAGTCCAGAGTCTTTTCTTGTATCTTGAAGATGATGAACCTTGATTAAATTACCTTGTTTCTCTGGGCCTCAGTTTCCACCTCTATAAAATGACATGGGGGGAATGATATAAGTGTTCTCCTAGGTCCCTAACTCTTCTAAATTTATGATTTTATCATCTCTGGTTCAGACAATTGAGCAAGTTTCATCCTCTGAATTTGAAACAAAAATGCTTCAAGGATAGAGAGCTCATCCCAGGGTGATATGAACATTTCCACTATTCTTTTTAGGAAATGGCTAGAAACATCAGGCATTCATGTTGACACACAGAGCGATATCGCTTCTTTTTTATCTAACTTTTACATAACCATCAGTGAATGAGTCTAAGAAGTGTACATATGTACCTTTGCTGATTCAACCCAGGAAATATCCTAAATTGATCCATTTCCTTCCTCAACCTCCTCACTACTGGGGGTCATCTCTGACTCCCAATTTGCATTTAGCTAGCAAAGGATCAGGCCCCTACTTCCATGATTCATTTTCTATTAGCTCCCAACTAGTTGAAGACGTTACCTCAGTTCTATTCTCTAGCTGAGAGACTGTGACTTCCACTCCTTTAAATCTTTGGCGGTTTTTCATATGCTAGGTTTGGGGCATGCTAATGAGTTTTATGAATCTTGAAGATGAAAGATCTCCCCCACTCCAAAGGCAACTTTTTGTAGAACATCAGATTTTCCTATGTGAGATTGCTAAATGAAACCTTGGGCTCATATGAGTAATTCTGAGTTAAAATGTAATTACCTGAAGGTCTATTAATTATGTATATAATCTGTAAGATCACTTGAGGACCGCCCCTTAGTCTACTGAAGACTGGTTTGTACAGGGCTTCTGGTTTTTTTGCACTCTTCCCATTACAGACCACAAGCCAATTTACAAATACCTCATCTGGTCAGAGTATTGCACATGCAGCAGGGGCTTGGAATAGAATCCAATCTCAGAATTGGAAGGAACTCATACACCTTCCAATCCAAAACAAGAATGAGCCAATGTCCTCAGCTGTGTATTGCAGTTAAAAATATTTGCAGATGTGAATGTACAAACCTTAAGAATAGACAAGAGCTAGCCTTAAGATGTGGCAGTGTAGATGGTGGTATGATTTGAGTGGTGATAAAAAGGACATTCTACTCAAAAAATGCCTCATTCCTTTACCCTCCAAACCAGACCAATCTGTAGCATGGTATTTGAAATTGCACCATTAGAGAAAGGAAGGGCCATGCATAGATATCTGGGAACTCTGGGTGGTCATCATGGCTACCAGGAAATTCTGGGTAGATTCCTGGCTCTTTCCAACTTCTCAATGGCCAGACCTTTATGGACATGGTAAAGGGTGGAATACATAGCTATTCCTACTCCAATGTATTCCCAATCCTAAAAATTCCTTTTTACCACATCATATTATCACCCCATCTCTCTCCTCCCTTTCACCAACAAACTGCTTGAAATAGTTGTCTGACGACTCCATCTTATCACCACTTTGTCCTGATCTCTATCATTCTGCCGAAGCTTCCATTTCAAAGGTCATCAACAACTTCTTTATCACCACATCCAAAGATGATTTTTCAGTCCTCATCCTCACTCACTTCCCTGAAATATTTGATGCTGTCGACCACTCCCTCCTCCTGGCTACACTGTTCTCTTGGCTCCCAAGATGGTCACCTCCCTTGGATCTTCTGCCTCTAACTACTTCCTTTGGAATCCTTTGATTTCTCCTCTTTCTCTTCCCAACCCTTCAATGTTGGTGTTCCTCAAGGCTCTGTCATCAGCACTCATATATTTTCTCTTTTTGACATTCTCTCCCTTAACAATCTCATTCATTCCAAAGGAGCTACTTGTTTTGTATGTGCAGATAACTCCTTGATCTCTAGTCCTGTTTTCCCCTCCATAGCTTCAGATCCACCGCTCAAGGTGCCCACCAGACATGTTCACCTTGATGTGTCTCCATCACTTCAAACTCAACCTCTACCAAACCCAACATTTCTTTCTCCAAAGCCTGACCTCCTTTTCTGTCTTTCCTATTTCTGTCAGTTACATGGCCATTTTCCCTTAGCATTATCTTCATGGCACCTAACTAGAGTCAGAGTCAGGAAGACCTCACTTCAAATCCTTACTAGCTATGTAACTCTTGGGTAAATTACTTACCCTCTCTCAGTCTCCGTTTCCTCATCTGTGAAATGAGGATAATAATACCAATGACCTCCCCATTTATTATGAGGACAATATGGAAAGCACTTTGCTAACCTTAAAGTGATGGCTGTGACTCTTTTTTTTTCTTTCTCTGTCAGCCCTTGCATTCCGGGGAATATTTTATATCTATATCTATATCTATCCACCTATCTATACACACACACACACACATATACACACACATATCACATTTATATATCTATATAAATATTAGCTATCATTCTACCTCTTATAACATACTTCATAGCAATCCCACAGAAGCACGGTCACGGAATGAGTGCTGGTAAAGCAGGCTATCCCAAACTCCTCCTGTTCTAGTCCCTTTGCTTGGTCTGGTTCAGATTATGCAGAGCTGTCTTTGTGTCCACACTGTTGAAATAGAAGAAGCCAGCACAGAGCAGGAACATTCACACATGCCGATTCTCTCACCCAAAATATGAAACCCCCTGAAACAGGGATACTTAACTCTTTTTTGCACCATGAACCAATTTGGGAGCAGGCAAAGCTAATAGACCTCTTCTTTTCAGAATCATGTTTTTACAAGCATATGATAAAATATGTAAGAATGTAGGAATATCAAGAAAGACAATGTTAGTGAAAATAAAGATCTAACTTGGATTTAGAATTGGAAGAGACCACCAAGGAATAGCTAGGTGGTACAATGTAGAGAGCACCAGGTCTGCCATCAGGAAGACCTGAGTTCAAATCCTCCCTCAGATGCCTATTAGCTGTGTGACCCTAGACAAGTCACTCATCTGTAAAATGAGCTGGAGAAGGAAATTGTAAACCACTCAGATGCTGATCTTTGACAAGAAAACCCCAAGAAGGGTCATGAAGAGTTAGATACAACTAAAACAATTGAACAACAATAAGTATTTTCTATGTGCCCTGCCGGCGCTGTGCTAAACGCATCACAATTTTTATCTCATTTGGTCCTCACAACAACCCTGGGAGGTAGGTGCTATTGCTCTCCCCACTTTACAGATGACAAAACCAAGGCAAACAGGTTAAATGACTTGCTCAGGGCCATGCTATTTGCCACCACACCATCTAGTAGACTAGACCTTCCTCTTCCAGCACCCACCACCCAAGTCTCATCTAACCGTGATTTTGTGAAATATTTTTTGGCAGTGTGGCCTTCTTGTCACTTCTTAGTTTAGTTCAAGTTTAATAGAATCTTTCCATGTTAAAGGCATGTAGATGACTCCAGATCTGGAGTCAGAAAGACCTGTTCAAATCCAGGCTCAGACACTTATTAGCTGTGTGTCCTTGGCCAAGTCACTTGGCTTCAATTTCCTCATCTGTAAGATGGAAATAATAACAGCATCCACCTTTCAGGGTGATTGTACATATTGAATGAGATAATATTGTAAAGCACTTAGTACAGTTGCCTTACACACAGCAGGAATGATATAAATACTCCCTCTTTTCTAATATTTGAGCTTTGTTGACTCAAATAAATTTGCCCTGTGTGACTTCCTTCCTGAAAAGTAAAGTAAATCTGGCTTACTTATGATTCATTCAGTAGTTCACATCCTATTTATTTATCAATAAATTAATATTAAACGGCAGTCTTGTCAATAATAATAGTCTGACACCAGTGACAGTTAATAGCATCTTGGTGCTGGAACAAAGGCATGAATTGGGAGTAGGAGATCTGGATTCTATCACTGACTAGCCACATGACCTTGATGAAGTTACTTTAACCTCTTCCCATCTCAGTTTTCCCATCCATCAAATTAAAGAGTTGGCCTAGATACTATCAATTCAATTTAATTTACTTCTATAAACAATGAGCATTTATTATGCAAAGACAAAAATGAAACTCTTCAAGGAGCTTACACTCTATTGGTTAAATTATCAATTCAATTCAACAATCAATCAGCATTTACTGTGTGCAAAGCACTGTGCCATGTGTAAGATAGGACTAATTGATTAATAGTAATTAACTAATAATTTAATTAAGATACAGTAAGCCTTTGTGGAAGTTACAGACTAGTAAGAAGCTGTAGCAAAAAGTCAGCAGAGGAAAAGAACATTCTAGGTATAAAGAATGAGAGGAGAAAAGGCAACAAGACAAGAACATGTAGGGTACTTAGAGGACAAGGAGGAGCCTAGTTTGATTGCTAGAACATAGAGTGCGTGGTGGGGAGTAGTAAGCAATAAGCCTAGAAAAATCAGATGGTGCCATATTGTAGGGGGTCTTGACAGCCAGGAAAGTCATGGAGTTTGAACTTTACTCAGTAAGAAGTTTTTGAAGATTTTTCAGTAGATTAGCATGGTCAGATACATGTATGAAGAAGTAAAAGAAATTCTCTCAGGGTTTCTTTGCATAAAGACCCTTTCTGTTTCCTTAAGGGGAGAGGTAGAGGAGAGGTAACATCTTTGGGTCTTGAGGGATTGCTCAAAGAGGCACTCTATGAATCCCAAGTGCACCAGTGGCTAGTTCTCTACCATCTGAGGAGGGCACTCAAAGAATTCGCTTCATCATTTCCCACCCTACTGACCTCTGGGATTTCACAGTCTCCAGAAACTCATCATTCTGCAAAAAATCAGCTTTGTAACTCACAACTCAGATCATCTTCCACCCTAGCTTAAGGACTTCTTCAAACAACCCTCCCAATGCTCCCACCTTAGTTTCTTTCTATGTGTCATCTTTTTCTATTAGATTGTAATTTCCTTGAGGACAGGGATTAACGTTCCTTCCTTTGTGTCTCTAGTATTTAGCATGGTGCTAGGCACATAGTAGGTATTTAATAAATGCTTATTGACTATTGGCTGACATTTCTGAGTAAACCCTTATGAAAGGAAGTGAGAAAAGACCCGTTGAATGACAAAATGGATAGAGTGTCCATTGCCTAGTTACGATGGTAGCGATGTTATGAGCTCATCAGTACCACTATCTTGGGCAAGCATGGCAGATGGGTAATGAAATGAATCTAGAAATGGACAGGAAGAGGAAATCTGACTTGGCCACATTGGAGAAATTGGCAAGTCCTTTCAATTATCCCCAAGTGCTTCTGCCACAAAAGCATATTTTTAAAAAACAGTAATATTCTCTTCTGATGCTACATAGTTGTGAATCACAAAACAACACTCTCTACAAAGAATCAAGCTGTTGGAAGTCCAAAGGATGATGGATCAATACCAGGGTGGGTGCGAATAGAATGGAAAATATTAATAATGATGGAGGTCTCTCTGAGAGTGATATGAGGGACAGAATAAATACAAACATAATGAGAAGCAATAAGGCATCATGGAAGACACACTGGATATGGGATCAATCCTCTTTCAGCCAGCTGTGTGACCTTGAACAAGTTATTTCACCTACATAGGTTTCAATTTCCTCACCTCTAAAATGAAGAAATTGAGCTAAATGATTTCTGTGGCTCTAAATCTATAAGCCTATGACTAGCTTTCTGTTCTTATATAAAGATATTGGGAGGGGTGAGAAAGAATGAAGACAAGGAAATGGGCAAATTGCTTCTTGTTGGATTTGGGGGTGTCACTGCTTGGCCCAACCCTCGTAAGTCTTTCTTTCATCCAGTATTCACTGGTGAGTTACTACAGCAACAGCATTACCTCCAAGGAGCAAGTTGATTGATTTCAACTGAGAAAATGGTATCAAATCTACTTCAAGATGATAGGAATTCCCCCCATAAACCCAATTCCAGATGCCATCTAGACCATCTTGCTTATTTGTCCTTTTTCTTGAAGAGGACCATGACATCAGAAAGGTGATGTCATGTCTTGCAAGTGAATTGGATTTAAGTGAGACAGAGCTATGTAAAGTCAACAACCATGCTCTTTCCTCCAGAGTCATCAGAGTCCTGTGGCAAGACACAGGTCAGGATAACTGGTGATGGCCCCAAATGAAGTAGGAATCCTTGATCTATTTAAGGTAAGGTCTTTAACAGGTCTCAGTTTGACTGGAGAAAGAAAAGTTAAAGTTGAATCTAATAATGCTCATTTCATGTAGCAATTCTTTTCTTATATGTGGCCTTTATTTAGGATTGGGATTTTAGATTTAGAGCTGACAGAGAGCTTAGAGACTATCTAGTTCAACCCCCTCATTATCCAGAGGAGGAAACTGAGACCTTATGAGGGCTGAGACTTGCTCAAAATTTCTCAGGTAGTGAGTATCCAAAGCAGGATTTGGACCTAGATTCTTGGACTGCAGAGTAAGTGCTTTTCTCGGTACCACCCCTTTTCCTAAAGTCATAATAAGTAGCAGAGTCAAGATCTGAACCCAGATCCTTGTCTCCAAGTTTAATACTCTTTCCACTGCACCCTTTGGAAAGTTCCTTATAATCATTCATTTGAGCTGCAGGCCTGAGGAAGAGAGGCAGCATGGCAGAGTAGATTGGAGAGTTGGCCTGGATTCAAATCCTGTTTTTGGCTCATGCTGGTTAGTGTAATGGTAATGGGAATTTGAAGGTCTTTCCTGCCCCTTAATGGGCCAAATATAATCACATGGAGTCTGTAGTGGGAGGAGCTTGCTGAATGGGTAGAGTAGAGCCCAGAGGAAGTTGGGAGTCAGAGCAGTTAGTTTGAAGGGAGGAGATGATGCAAGCAAGGAGACAGCTAGGTATGGTGTTGTTCCCTGCAGTGATAAGGTGTATTAACTTCTTCGTTGCTATGATGGATTTGGCTTTCTGGTGTCTGAATAAACATTTTGCTTCTGTCTTCTAAATGGAGAGTCTGTTATATTTTGTGATTCAGAACTCTGCCAGAATATTCATAGTTGCCGTTGGTGCTGTGAATATTTCCTTGGCTTTACAGTTGCGAAAGTCATTTAACTTCTCAATGCTCTGAATACTTCTTTTAGACTATAAGTTGCAGAGAAAGTACTGACTTGCATTTATAGAGAGAGTTTTCTCATTAGAAAGTTCCTTCTATCAGTGAAATGATAGGTCTAGTATCTATATATAATATATATACTTACACATATATAAATATACATACTATATATCTATACCTATGTACATGTGTGTATATATATATATACACACACACACACACACACACACACACACACACATAATACACACACACACACACACACACACACACTAAAAGCAGTAACATGGATCAGGAAAGTTTGGGGCAATTATTTTTTATTTTGCTTAGCTTTTGTTCTTCCTTAACTTCATTTGAATGCCATTCAAAAAGAGGTCAAAGTCATGAGTTTTTGGTCACTTCAACTTCTATACAACTGGGGGGGGGGGGTATTTGACAAAGCCCCAGAAAATGGGGTTGTAGGTGGAACAAATGGATCAAAGGTTTAGATGAGAGTTACAAAGATTTTTCTAACTCTAAGTTAGATGGTTTTCTGAGACCACAGTCTTCAAATCATTGGTCACAGGTGGTCAAAAGAATAGATTCAGTCTTAGCTTGAGGGAGCTCTCTATCTGGCTTTTGTTCTGCTGCCCTTAGCTAGGTACAAAGGCTCATAGATTGTATTATAAATTTAAAGAACTCAGCCTGTTCTCACCAGGGAGAAGCTTTCTAGTGGCCACACCTTGATACATAGGAGCAGGGAGCCATTAGATGGGAAGAGCTGAGGTTCAGAAAAGGGTGGTAGAGAAAAATACAGCAGAGACGATGCAAGAAAACAGCATGATAATGTTACTAGAACACATAGGCAGCCCTGTAGTGTACACGTCTTCCACACATGTACCTTAGCCACACAAGTTCCTGGTTCACGATTCCTTGCATGATCCTTGGACATGTAAGCTTTATTTTTATTTATTTATTTTTAGCTTTTTTTTTGGAGGGCAATTGGGGTTAAGTGACTTGCCCAAGGTCACACAGCTAGTAAGTGTTAAGTGTCTGAGTTCGGATTTGAACTCAGGTCCTCCTAACTTCAAAGCCAGTGCTCTATTCACTGCGCCACCTAGCCATCCCGACATACATATTTTATATACATCTGTGTGTGTGTGCCTTACTCTACTGGTGGTGCAGTAACATGCAGAAGAACAAATATGTCCTTAGGAAGATCTTTTCTTCTTTAAAAAAAAAAAAAACCACATTTGATTGATACTTTTTGTTTTTATCTACTAGTCGTATAGGTACTCTCCCACCCAGATGTGAACCCTCCCTTGTAATAAAGAAAAAGTTAGATAAAAACAACTAACAACATGACTACATCTGATAATGTATGCAACATTCTGCCCCCATAGTCCCCTATCTCTCTGCCAAGAGGAAGGGAGTATGTTTCACTGTTTATTCTCTGAGACCAATATTGGTTGTTACATTTAGTTAGATTTTATCTTCCTTTTAGTGTTTGTTTCATTTACATTATTATAGTCGTTATGCATATAGTTCTTCAGGTTTTGCTTATTTCACATTTCATCAGTTAATATATTAAATATAAAATTACATAAAATTTCTCGTTTTTCTGGATTTTTCATATTTGTCATTTCTTCCAACATAATAATATTCCATTATAGTCATATACTTCTTTGCTTCCCCATTTCCCGGTTGATGGCCAGACAATTTCTTTTCAGCTGTTATCACAAAAAGTGCTGCTGTGAATATTTTGGTATTTTTATGTCTTCCTTTGACCTTCTTGGGGTGTATGCCTAGTAGTTATCTCTGGGGAGAAAGGAATGAACAGTTTAGTCACTTTTCTTGAAGAATTCCAATTTATTTTCCCCAGTGACTGGACCAATTCACAGCATTTGTCTCTTTACAATCTACCTACTATTGCTTGCTTTGGTGGGGAGGGGCGGGGAGACACAGTGTCATCTTTGCCTATTTGCTGGGTGAAACCTCAGAGTAGAATCTTTTCTTACCACTTTAGTTGCTCCACTGTTTGATTAGATAGATGTCTTTTGTTTTGAATTATTATATTTACTGTCTGGCTTATAAAAGCAAACATCATAAGTAAGGGGCTAGGAGGTTATGGTTTTAAATGGATTATGACTTCCAGAGTACCTTAAACTCAGGGTAGTTTTGTTTTGGTTTAGGGTGGGGAGACAGGAGAGGCAATGAATGAAGAGGGAAGCCCAAGTGTAACACATAGCTATTTCCTTTTAGTGAGAGGTTAAAGTAACTGATCTATTCTACAAGAATGACAATTTAAGCTGTTAACCATTCAGTTAACAGATGTGGTTACCATTCCATTAACTATGCCAAGTCAGAGAACCACATGACCCTGAGGATGTTCAGAAAGGAAACAGAGGGGAAGTATAACCATTGAGGAATCCTTAAATAGGCAACAGAGAATTGTTTATTTTCTTTCTTTTCATGGCATTTGAGTTCATCTGTTAGAAGACAGCTTGGTCAGAGTCATCCATTTTCCATGGCTGCCTACAATTTCCTACTATTTACTTGACACCTGAAAAACTAAATTGGGTTTTTGTGTTCAAGGTTTGCAGACGCTTTTCTTCCTTCACTTTATATAGAAATCAAATAAAGTAAATATAGAAAAATAAATAAAGAAAACTCTGTTATATTCCTTTGAAGCTTTTCCACCACATGGGGAGTAAAGCCTTTGTGGTAAGAAAGAGGAGACTTATTTATAGGAGAACAGGCTGAGAGTGATGATGTCCAGCATCTGACAGAGCTATGACTTGTGCAAATCACCTCTTTCTTACCACCTGCTCCTCCCCTCATCTCAAAGCCTATGGGGGGGAAAGGTGTTTTTATACAGTCTGACTTTGGTTCTTCGTTATAAGTGAGCAGGTGAGGAAAGAGGTCAAAATTCAGCCTAACATGTGTCCCACCTACAGTGAGAGAAAATTGAACCTATTTATAGAGGATGGAAAGTTTAGAAGGTCCTGACCATCCGTCCTCCTTCTCCTCCTCCTCCTCCTCCTCCTCCACTTTGGCAAAAAAATAGACTTCAGTGAATTTAATGTTTCTAAAGGGCACCTGGTTAGTGGTGGAAGTAGATCCTCACTCCATAGAATAAGAGCAGTGAAAAGTCTTGCCTCTCAATTTTACTTACCTACCAGATGCCAGACAAGGAGGCAACAGGGACTCTCTGTGCCCCATATCTTCATCATTGGTCCTTCCTTGGGGCTTTTCTCCCCATCTCAAATGTAGGCAACATCCCCACTCCTATAAAACACCTGACTTTCCCACATCTCACATTTCCACATCCATAACATTTTATTTCACGTAAAAGTGAAAGACCTTTGGAAATCATGAACCCCAGCTAGGTGGCCCAGTGGCTATGGAACTTCTCCTATTTCCCCTACACTGGCAGAAAATCCACTTTTCCTCTGTTCTCCCTCCATCCATTAGGATTAATCCATGGTGCTGTAGTTAGTGATGCTGGTGCTTGGGATAAAACCCACAAAAGCTAACCTAAGGCAAGCAGAGTGAATCATGTCTTCAAATCAATTGTTTATGGCAAATTCAGTTTGGGGGTAGAGAAAGGAGTTCTTGAACCTTAGGACATAAAACTGTATCATAGAAGAAGCCATGGAGACTTCATCTCATTTGTGTGTTGGGGGTGGGGTGCAATGGATGATGGGAGTGGGGGAGCAGGAGGGTAAATGATGGGAAGGAGAAAGAATCTACAGTACAACTGGAGGTCATCACTGCTTCCCAGTAGGACAGGGCCAGGCATGGGGCGTATGTAGAGGAAGTATGACATCTGGTAGCTTCTTCTTCTACCTATTTCCTCTTTTTTTTTTTTTTTTTTTTTTAGTAAAGTGCTAAGCTCAATTGTTTCTATCTGCTGAAGGTATAGAAGTGTTTTCTATACCCTCTGACAAAGCCTTTGTTCCCCAACCCTCATATTATTTCTGTCCATTCCAGCTTCTCACAGGACCTCTAGTATAGGGAATAGAATTGAAACAGTCAGGGAGTAGTAAAAAGAAATTCCTGGGGTCCATCCCTCAGACTCCTATCACATGAGTGTTCATCCCCTCTGAGTATATTCCTGGCCCTCCATCTCTCTTTGTTCATGATTCAGGAAGAAAATCTGCATAGTGGAGAACCACACTGCTCCATCAGGGTCTCCTGAGTCTATGATAGGAGAGTGAGCTTGTCACAGGGAGGTATTAGAGTTGGGTCATTGGCCCAAAAAGCCAAAGACTAACTGGGGTCCTGAAGGGCAAAAGAGGCTTTTCTGTCAGACTGATAGGCAGTCTTATCACAATGGTGCTTGAGTGAAACGAGATCCAAGTGTATAACTTAGATTAGGCAACTGAGTCTGAACCTGAAGTCAAGAAGACCTGAATCCAAATTATGTCTCCTAGAGGAGCCACTTAAACTCTCAGCCTCAGTTTCCTCATCTGTAAAATGGAGATAATAATAGCATCTGCCTCACAGGGCTGTTGTGAGGATCAAATGAGATAATACAGGTAAAGTGGTTTACAAACCTTAAAGTGTGATATAAGTGCAATATATTACTATAAGCAAACTAAGGTCAGAGGACTGAGTGGGACAGCTACATGGACAGGTACCATGCTTCATGCATGCCCTGGTCGTGCAGGGCTATGTTAGCCACCTTTCTCTTCCCAACATTCATCTACACACACACACACACACACACAGCTCAAGAACCACAGTGGCTACCACAGGCCATTATAGACCCATTTCCCTATTAAAGACCCAGCCTTACCTTTTATTCTAGGGACTTCTCCCCTTTCCCCAATTCTGTGATAAAGTTAACTGGAAAACCTACATATTTTTTTCTCATAAATGAAAACAATTCTTTCTTCTGTCTTTTGTATACCTATTGATTCATTTAATACCTGAATACAGCTTTCTCTCCAAAGGGACATAACTGATATTTAAAAGGCAGAAGTGAAGAAGGAGCAAAGGACAGGGGAGGGAATGATTTAAGTCCTTAACCATTTTTGTGTTCCATGGACTTCATCTGGAAGTGTGGTGAAACGTATGAATGCCTTCTTGGGATAATTGTTTTTTTAAAAAAATCATAATTGAAGGAAATGCTAAATTTTACATAGAGGTTAGTGAAAATAAAAGATGCAATTTTCCCATCCAAGTTCATGGACCCCCTGAAATCTAGCCATGTACCCTTGGGGGGGGGTCTATAAACCCTAGGCTAATAAATCTTTCACAATGAAGGGAGAGGGTTACTTTGGTGGGTTGATCCCTCACCTAGGGGAAGAAAAGAATGGAGGTGAACTGGGGAAGCCAGACCAAGGTAGAAAAATGTCCAGGGGTCATTGTCAGAGGTCCTGCCACTCCATTTCCTTACCCCTAAGTCCAAATTGTTCTTGTTGCTTTTATCAACATGAATTCTTATTTATATAGTTAAAGTCTACATAGAACCTTCTTTACAAATACATGTACCCTTATGCCCATTACCTATATAAATAATATAATTAACAGACCTCCGTCAGTCCTCTTCCCAATCCACAGTAGAGTCCCCATCTCTGCCCTTAACCAACCTCATCCTACCCTCCATTCTGCCTAAGTCCCTTCCCCTCCAAAATACCCTGGCTTGTAGTTGAACTGGTGGAATGCTTCTTCTCATTGCTTGTTAGGTGGGGTCAATAAAAGTGGAGGTCATACTCTCTTCTCACCACAGATGTGTTCCCATATAGAATATATATAGTATGAAGCCACGGCTAGAGGGCTAAACTCTTTGTGGACAGAGCCACAAAGACTTGAATTCAGGTCCTACCTCAGACACTTACTGGTCATGTGAGTTACCTGAGCATTCCTCAGTTGCTTCATCTGTAAAATGAAGGGGTTGGCCTTGATGACCTTTAAGGTCCCTTCTAGCCCTGAATCTATGATTCTATTAGGATTGTACCATATGCAGGCATATCTATGGGTTAAATAGAGAAAAGTTAACATCATAGTCTTAACTAATATTTTTTATGAGAAAATATGTATTGAGTAACAAACAAGCAAGAAGTAGCATAATATTTTAAAAGAACATAACCTAAGCATTCATATGTTGGGGATTCATCTTTACTTGGCATTTATAAAGCACCAGACCTTTGCAAAAGAACTTGACAATAACAACTTGATCTGCCTTCACAACACTCCTTGGGAATTGATGGATGAGGGAGTCAAGACAAGATATCTTCTTCACAGTGCTGAGTGGGTAAGGAAACTAAGCCATCCACAGCGCTTTTCAAATGCAGTAGAAACCAATGGCGTGAGACCCTGAAGATGTAGCAGCTGTGTGATAGAGCTGAAGAGAGCTCACAGCTGTCCAAAGTGACTGATTATCCCCTTGGCATCCTTATATGAGGCTAGTCATCGGGGCAGTTGGGATGAAGTCCTGGGTGGTTAAGAGAGAAAGTGCTGCAAATGGTGTATGGAGTGGGATTTGAGGGGAGATAGAAGAGTGATACCTGGCATGAACTGGAGTGAGAGAATGACTAGTTATTGATGAGCCTAGCAAGCTGAAGGTGTGCGAATCAGCACATGGATGAGAGGGGCTGATTTTGGGTGAGTGTCCCCAACATTTTGTGGGCATGTCTTGGGCCCATATAGTAGATCCTTGTAAGTGCCTGGAATATACCTCAGGTGGACCTCCTTTAAGAGACTATAAAGACAAATGGGGCTCAAAGCAGAACATAGAAACAAACACCCCCAACCTGTGAGATGGAGTCACATTGGGTCCTAAGAACTGGTTCCTACAGAGGCATCTTGTCATCTAGGGACCATGATAACAAAGCCTTGGTCAACACAGCTATCTGATCAGTGTAGTGTTGGACTCTTTGTAATCTTCCAGAAAAAGACAGTATCTCTGTGGATAACACAACCACACCTAAGGCTAGTGAGAAGTTTAGCTGGAGAAGGAGTGTGAGTTGGCATATAGCAAAGGGAGAGTTTGAGGGTCAGTGGTACAGTGGATGGAGTGCCAGCCCTGGAGTCAGGAAAACTCGTCTTCCTGAGTTCAAATCCAGCCTCAGACACTTACTGACTGTGGGACCCTGGGCAAGTCACTTACCCCTGTTTGTCTCAGCTTTCTCATCTGTAAAATGAGCTGGAAAAGGAAATGGCAAATTACTCCAGTATTTTTGCCAAGAAAATCCCAAATGAGGTCACAAATAGTCAGACATGGCTGAAATGACTGAACAACAACAAAAAGAAGACTTGTGGTCTTGTCCTAGCTCTATCCCTGCCTCTGTGGGAAGGACTATGAGCAAGTCACTTTACTACTTTCTGGCCCAATTTTCATTTGAGTAAAATGGGAATTGCAAAAATTTCTGTGTCTCTACCATATAACAATAAAGAAGCTTCAAAAAGTGATTTGATAAGATTTTTAAACTACTTAATAGCATGATTATTTAAAGCAGGGGTTCTCAACCTGTGAGTTATGTTCAATTTAAATACATCCTGCATGTCACATATTTCCATTACGATTCATAACAGTAGCAAAATTATAGTTATGAAGTAGCAACGAAAATAATTTTATGTTTGGGGGTCACCACAACACGAGGAACTGTATTAAAGGGTCACGGCATTAGGAAGGTTGAGAACCACTGATTTAAAGGGATAGGGACTGGATCTGTGATTTCAGTGGCATACAGAATTCCCTGGATGATGAAACTCCTTCCACCAATGCAGGTTGGCCTTTCCTCTATAACTTGTAGTCTCAGAGAGTTGCACACAACAGAAGTATCAACCATGTGTACGGAATCCACAACATTCTAGAACCAGTGTGGCCCAAACCAAATTAAAATGTAGTTTCTATCTGATTTTAATGTGTTGACATATTAAAAAAAGAAATGTATAAATATGTGTGGTTTTCAAAGTGAATATGTAGTTCACAGGGATCCTTATGTATGGTTTAGTAACCACTATTTATATTTGAGTTTGACACCATTAGCTAGAGCAGTGAGAAGGTATATAACTTGCCCAGGATCACAAAACTCATACAGGTCTGAGGTGGAACTTGAAAACAAGTTTTCTTGGGTCCAAGGCCAGCTCTCTATCAACCCATCTGCCATTTATTGCCTTAATGAGTTGCTAGGGGCACTAAGAGGTCCAGTGACTTGCCAGGGGGTTACAGGGACAGGTTATATCAGAAGAAGGAATTGACCCTCATTCTTCCTGAGTTTTAAGCAACTCTCTCTCCACCTCTCAGGTTCTCCAAGAAATTACTATTATCTCTAGCAAATATGGTTTCCCCCTCATCACTCAGTATGACTCATAAATTGTCAAGTGTGCTCAAGGAATGATAACTAATTTTATTATTATGCAACTGCAAAATATAATTAGGAAGATAAATCTTACGGTGAGGAAAATTATGTCATATGTTCCAAAGTGACATACTGGAAATTTGGAAATTATCAGTTGTACTGTAATATCTATTCTACTAGCACAGATAATGAGAAATAATGATATTTTAAAATAATCTATTTACTTCAATCTCTTGTTAGGAGAGAACAAAGTGCTCCTAATGACCTTTCTTGTATTATGGCAGAGTATTCTTGCTTGTTATCTATTTTTTCCCATCTGATGGAGTCAGCTTGCAAATACCTAAATCGGATCAAGTTACTCCCCTACACAGTAGCTCCTTCTTGTCTCCTAAGTAAAATATAATAAGCTCTGTATTCTCATTATATAACATCATAAACTACTTGAATTCTCATTCAAAACTCTCCACAGTCTAATCCCAACTTGCCTTTCCAGCTTTAACTTATATGCATGGAGTGTGCTGAAAACAGGTCAAACCAGCTGAAGAGAGATGATTGTTAAATTCTCAGCATGAGCATTTATACCTCAAAAAATTAGGAAAAGTTACAGACCAGATCTTGTTTTGTTGGTTGTCTAGACTTGAGAAAGAGGGGAGGCTAGGTGGCCAAGTGAATAGAGCACCGGCCCTGGAGTCAGGAGGACCTGAGTTCAAATCCAGCCTGAGACACATAACACTTACTAGCCCTGTGACCTTGGGCAAGTCACTTAACCCTAATTGCCCTGCTTTCCCCCCTCCAAAAAGCCAAAAAAAAAAACTTGAGAAAGTGATGGACAAAATGTTAATAATGCCAATTCAACTTAAAAGTATGTTGTGAGTACATTTTTAAAAAGAAAGTTGGTTGTTTAACATTTACCAGTACTCCTGCTAATTTACATTAAGGAGTTACTCAGAAACTTGTAAAGAGTGTCCACTTCCTGCCTGATACAATACCTCATTTAATCTGACTTAGACTCAGTGAAAAGTCGCTCACTCTACATACAACTGGGGAGCAACACAAACCTGGTCATCTTTCCTAGCCTCTCTCCTCTTTATGCATCTGGGTTTAGTATGGGCATAAAACTAATTTATAGCTCTTGCCAGGATCAGGACAAATTTTCATCTCAGCCGGTCAGGTGAAAAGTACTATGAGTAACGACTGACCCATGGTACGTATTAGAAATCATGCTTGGATCATCTCATTTGCTGTTTTAACATGAGAAATTAAGGGCTCCAGCAAGGGTTGCCACAGTAATGAGATGGAACCTTATCTTAATGAGCTCATCTTCAGGTGCTGTGTATGGGCAGAACAGAGGAGGACTCCTGAGCCTTGATATTCACATGACCTTGAAAGGGTTTTTTCTCCGTGAGAGGAGCTGCACATTCGCTAGATTTCTGACTCAGGTTTATCAATCAACCAGGCTTCAATCATCATCTACCAAGTACCTATTATCGAGCTGTTGCTGAGAGAGATAAGAAATTATGGGATGTAGCAATGGCCGCTGAAGGGTTTAGGTGAACCTAATACACGGGAACCTACCACCAGTGATATACAGCAAGAATAATGAAATGCTAAGGAGTGTGATGCAGACTCTCAGTGCTAGGGCAGTAAGCCAGACCAGGACAGCAGGAAGGAAACTGAGAATTGGCGCGCTAGTTCCAGGAAGGTTACTGAACATCTGTGTGTCCTTGGGCAAGTGATCTGAACTTCCCTAGGTTATGGTTTCCTAGCCTATAAAATGACCAGGTTAGATGAGATGATCTCTTAGGTTCCAATTAGTTTTAAGATGCTACGATTTTAGATGTTCAAAGGAGAGGGAGATAATCTAATCCCACAAGCCTTTACTAAATGTCTCCTCTGTGTCAGGCTTTACGCTAGACCAGGGGTTGCAAAGACAAAAGAGCAATCGGTCCCTAGCCTCCAGGAGCTTACATCCTATTGGTCAGAAACATGTTCACAAATTACTAAACACAAAAGAGATAGGAAGTAATTTTTTGGCAAAAAGGGAACATTTTTAATACAGAGGGTGGGTTGTCACAATAGAACAGGGGTTTCAGAGGGGACAGTGAAAGGACAGGGACCCCAGAGAAATCAACTTGACTGAAGATGGATAGGAGGTAGCAGCAAGGGCTTATCAGGAAAAGGAACTTCCTCCAGGGCAGCCGATGACTCAGAACCCCAGGGATTCTGAGAAGAGTCAAAGAGCAGTAGATTGCTATGTATTTCAAGGTAACAAAGGTGTTGTTGATTTGATTCTCAATCCCTGAGAAGCAGATGGAGAGAGAACCTCACGCTCAGGAGTGGAGCAGATGTCTAGTGTCTGGTCCTGTCTAACAGTCAAGATGAATGTCAGCAAAATCATGAGGGCAGGGCTGTTATCAAGGAGTAAGGGATGTTTGAAGGTTCTCTCCCTCAGCCAGTTCGGCTCTACCCCAGGACTCACTCCAGTGCTGAGTAGATTACAGAGCAGAAAAAGGGGTTAAAGGCTCTTCCCTCCTTGGGTTGGAATGGGAGGTATGGATGGCAGTAAGTGAAACAGTGGTCAGGGAAGTATTCATAGAAGACAGGTGGACCTTGAGTGCTAGCTAGATGGAATTTGGATAGAAAAGAGAGAGGAGAGTAGTCTATGGGAAAGAAATCAACAATAACATAGCAAAAAGATGGGAACTACTAGTGTGTGTTTATAAGACTGTACCAACCTGACTAAGATTTGGCAAGGCATAAAGGAAAGAACACTGAACTAAAAGTTGGGAAATGAGGGTTCGAGCCTCCATTCGCCTTTTTTCCCCTTGAGTAAATGACCTTGGGGCAGCTAGGTGATACACTGGATAGAGCACCAGGCCTGAAGTCAAGAAGACCCATCTTCCTGAGTTCAAATCTGTCTTCAGACACTTATTAGCTGTGTGACCCTGGGCAAGTCACTTAACCCTATTTGCCTCAGTTTCCTCATCTGTAAAATGAGCTGGAGAAGGAAATGGCAAACCATCCAGTATCTTTGCCAAGACACAACTCAGCAACAACAGTAATAATGTTTTGATTGACTACGGTGTAGAACAAGAGGATTGGGGATAGATGATTTCTAAGTTTCCTTCTAGCTCTAAAATATCCTAAAATTCTTTGATTCTAGATGAGGTAGGAGTTGAAGTAATAGATTGTGGCCAAAAGAAAACTGTTTGGAATCCTATCTCAGCTACCTGATTCCTGTGTTACACTGGGTAAGTGACTTAACCTCTGTGGGCCTCCCTTTGGTCTTTGAAGGTCATGGAGCCCAACTGGAACATGAATAAGAAACTATAGGATAACAAATTATTCAGCCTGTACTTGAAAAATCTCTGCAGATGATGAATCCCAGATTCCATGAAGTGGCCCATTTCACTTTTCTACAGCTCTAATTGTGAACAAGCTTTTTCTTTAAATCAACTTTCACCCATTTTCCCCTCTAGTTCTGACTCTTAGGACCAAGCAGAATAAATCAAATATCTCTCTTTCACAGGCTATTCCCTCAAGTACCAGAAGAAAACTGTCATGTCCCCTCTAGTTCTTCTCTGCTCCAGGCTAAACACCTCCAGTTCTCCTAATTTATCTTCATCTGGCATGATTTTTAGGGCCCTTCCCTTTCCTCTTCTTTAAACAAGCTCCAGTTTGTCAACGGCCTTCCTAAAGTATGTATTTTCATGGCATCTGGGTTTGAATCCCAATATTGATACTTAATACCTGAGTGACTTTGGGGAAATTCCTCCCCCCCTCTAGGTCTGGTTTTCCTCAACTATAAAATTGGATGATTGGACTAACCTCTAAATTTCCTTCCAGTTCTAAATCCTTTGATTCCTAAAATTGGATTAAGGGGATTTTCTGTGACAGTGCCCTGGGATACACCATAACAGCATTTACAAAATGCACATTCTTATCTGTTCTACTCAACAATGCTTTGTACATTTGTACAGTTATATATTCACAACAGATGAGTTCCTAAAAAGTGGTAGGTATCTAGAATTTTTGTACATCCTTTTATGCTCACTGTTTAAAGAGATGCTGAATTAAATCTTATAGTAAAAAGCAGACATTTTTTGAAATGAAAATAATCTCTACCTCATTTGTCTATGCAAAATTTTTGGGTTGTATATATATATATGTTGAGGGGTCTACAAGTATGATACATCTGAATATACACACTCAGGTGAACTATTTACTTGTGAGAACAAAGGACCAACCAACCAACCAAAGTAATTATTTAAAGGGAAGCTTGACTTGAAAGAGAGGAATGAATTACATTCACAGAGTTAAGATGAGAGCCCCACATCCTGCCTAGAGAACCTCTCCATGAGGTTGCTCTACCTCCCTCGGTTATATTTTAATTGATACCCTGGGGCCAAAGTAAAAACTTAAGACATCAGAAGCTATATCCTTCCTCAGAGAATGGACAGCCTGAAATACTATGAAAATTCATGTCAAAGGAACAGCTAACTTGGCAGGTCTGAGTACCAAGAATCAAGAATAGGAGACTTCAAGTCTCCTCAAATCTAGTACGAGAAGTTGGGTGTTCGATGGGCATATTGGAGGAGTTGAAGCAAAAGGTGGTTTGTAATGGGGAAGGGCCTGGATTTGAGCTCAGAGAGGGGAAACAGGTTAGCTCAGAACTAGTATGACTGCCATTCTACCTAATATACAGTGGCTTTCTCCTCTTTACTCCTAGACTACTGGGTGGCCCAGTGGATAGAGTGCCAAGAGTTCAAATTGCTCTCAGACACTTGCTAGCTTTGTGACTGTGGGTAAATGACTTAATCTGCATGCCTCAGTTTCCCTGTATGTAAAATGCAGGTAATAATAGCATCTTCCTCCAAGAGCTGTTGTGAAGATAAAATGAGATGCTTTGTAAAGTGCTCCACACACCTGAAAGGCTATATAAATGCTATTATCATAATCACATTCCTCCTTCCTTCAGTATTCCAACTTGTCTTTTATACTACTACATTATCTATTCATGTCCCACTTTTTAGTTTAGGAAAGGCAGTCACCCTTAACTTGAAAAGCATACACAGTCTGGATAATAAGTGGCAATCCAGCTTTACACTCCACTCAGTTCTGGACAGACATAAACTGTTGGGGTATATTGGACGGTCACTGTGTGACCCTGGGCAAGTCACTTCATTTGATTTAAGCCCCCATCCCAGCTCAATTGGGACTCTCTGAAACAGCGGTTCTCAACCTATGGGTCAAGACCCCTTTGGGGGTCAAACACAGGGGTCGCTTAAGACCATTGGAAAACATGTATTTCCCATGGTCTTAGGAACCAAGACACCCCTCCTCTATCCATCTCCAGGCGGGTCTGCCCACATGCAGATACGCCCATATATGAGTATTAAAGGGTCACGGCATTAGAAAGGTTGAGAACCACTGCTCTAAAATAATCTAAACTCAGTTTATACCAAACTGGGAGACAAATCAATTACCTGACAAACACTTTTAAAAGAAATACTGTGTTCCAGGCACTATTCTAGGTGCTAGAAATGAAATACAAAAATGAGATAGTGCCCATCTTCAAGGAGCTTACATTATACTTGGGGAATATAAGATGTTCATAGATAGGTAAATGGGGAGGAAAGAACAAACAAGAAACATACATTTCCAAATAATACATTTAAGTGGGACTGAGATAATTTGAGAGGAAACATATTGTTATTAAAGTTCTTGCGAGGTCACATTTTGTTCCATCCAATCAATTGCTTTTTAAAAAATAATCAACAAACAATAATTATAATAGAATCTTATATTTTTTACATGTTTCAGTTAACTGTGAAATGGTAAAGATGGAGACTATGATTGAATATGGATTGAGAAAGCCTGTGGGTTTCCTGCTAGTATCTGCATCAAGTATGCTCTTCCTTCAAGGACAGATGACTCTCATGAACATTTTCTAGAGATAGGTCTATTGTTTTTGGTGCTCTTTTCAGTAATAAGGTTCTGATCTTTTTTGCAATGTCATCTTCCTCCATCTTTTAGATTCCTTGAAAGTCCTTCAAAGGACTTTCTCATTTTGCTGGGTACTTAAAAGTACACAGTTTTTTGTTTGTAAGATATCAGGAACAGTTGCAGCATCCGGTTTTTTGTTCATTGAATTGTATACACTTAAATCCTAATTGTTAATCAGTTCAATAATTTGCACCACGTGGTGTTTAAACTATTGGAATACAAACTCCTCAGTCCCTGTGGAGCCCTGAAAAACAAAGTGGCATAACCTCTGGGTTTTTTCCTCCTATATCAGGCCTAGCCCATTTGGGGTGGGATGATCTGTTTTGACCCTAAGAAGCTTTCAGTGGACAGTGAAGTTTCCCTTTCAGAAGCTGGTGACATAATCTTTTGGGAGGACATAAAAACAAATGGAGGAACAGTGAATTGAAAGTCAAAAGATCTCAGTTCAAATCCTAACTCTGGCACTTGCAATTTGTACGACCTTGAACAAATAACTTTACCTCTCAGATTTTCAGTTTTCTCATGTGTAATTTGAGGATATTATGTGAGAGCTAAGGTCTCTTATAGGTCTAAAATCCTACAGTCCTATCTAAGTCAAGGAACTATCTTTGTATTTTCAGGGTATTGTGTTTGAGATGATTGTAAATCTGTCTTTACCTGCTATCAACCCCGAACAATACTGTCACCATATCTTTCCATTGGTCAGGAAGAAGAAAAACTTACTAAGTTAGTGAATAGGAGTAAATTTCAAAGACTTGATCTTCTTGATTTGAAGAAAATAATGGCTAATATCCTCTAAGAGTAACTTCTTGGGAGAAATTGAAAAGTCATTCTACAACTTTGAATGACTTAAGAACTCTAATCAACACAATGGTAACCACAATTCCAGAAGACCAATAATGAAGCTTGCTATCCACCTATATACCAGAGAGTTGATGGACTCAGGGTACATAATGACACACATATTTTGGGGGGGAGCCCAGGCAATGAGGCAATTTGTTTAGTTTGACTATGCAAGTTGTTAAAATGGTTTTGTTCTAGTTTTTTCTTCTTTCCAATGGTATGGGGGTTGGGGAAGATAGAAGGGAAAGAAAATATCTTTTTGTTTAATTTAAAAAATTTAAAATAAAAAACCAGCCCATGTTTCTTTTACAAATTTTAAAATTTTTGTTTCAGATAGAAGGAATGTGAAAAAATATAACTAAACAACAATATTAGAGCAGGTTCACTGCATAGTTTCAGAACATTAAGCAGGCATGAGGGAAGGGAAAAAAACAAGAATTTATCTGAACCCTACTGCATAACAGGCATTGTTCTAAGCATTTTACAAATATTTTCTTGTTTGATCCATTTGGAAGAATGGGGTGGGGCATTTGGCCAATAGTTATTGCTAAAAATGTCAAGGTGAGTTCATCAACCTGTTCATTTCAAAGCCAGTGATACCTCTCAGCATCTATTCAGTCTCCGGATCCAAATAAGCTCTCCTGGAAATTGACTTTTGCTTGTCTACCAATGTCTCTGCTTGTGGATCTGTCCTAAGTATTTCAACTGAGCTTCTAGTTCATCTGAGGGAGAGCTCCATATTTGTCCTGTCTTATCCAAATCCCTTAGCTTTTCCAAAATACCATGCCCACCACAGGGAGCCAGAAAGTCTGGGGTTAACACCCTGGATACAGAGAATCAAGGTGGCAACCACCCATATATCATAGCTTAGGCTAGACTAGTCTGTACTGAGTTGTTCTCTTTTATATGTGTTTTTGATCATCTTTAACCTGACCTATTATTTAATTTTATATGTATATGTATATATGTAGAGGGGAGGGCCTACTTCATCACCCTGAATTAACTTTATTTGCCCTTTTTCCTCTTGTTATGCACAGTGCTTGGGTAGGAGTAATGTGATGAGAGATCTAAGATATAGGAGTAAACCACAGAGTTTTGAAGGACAGAGCACAAAATCATGATCAGGATAGGTGCCAAAGCTAGGACTTTCTCCTGTGGTTTCCCCTCACCCAGGAGAACATAGGACTTACTTGGGGGTGGGGGCATTCTCCTCCTCTTTCCTATGATCCGACTGCTTTCCTTTTTACTCTGACAAGCCAAATCAATAAACACGAGTGTCAGAAACCCTGAAAGTCATGATCTTTGGTATTCCAATTTCTGTGAAAGCAGCAATGACCCATTTGGAGAAGCCCAGCCCTCAATTCATTGCTTACCTGCTCCTGTAGTGATTGTAATCACCCTGTGCAAGAGCTAGTCATCTGACTCTCCAGTAAATATTGTTATGTTATAATTCTCATCCATCCTCCTGTGTCTGGGGCAGCAGGAGATGAGAGGGCTATTATAAGAACTTAGGAATTGCTTCTCTTTCACGCTTGGACTATACGTGGAAGACTATGGAGGAACTAGACTCCATCCTGAAAGGAGGTTTTGGCTTGAAGGGTTGAATCTCAGAATGGCTTGTGATATCACATTTATATTATCAATGGCTAACTTGGATTTGATTATATTTTTCTTTAATCTAATTAAATGGATTTTAAAACCAGGATCATTGAAGTTTGAAT
The DNA here is from genome assembly GCA_028646515.1 of Pseudochirops corinnae. Lineage (NCBI taxonomy): Eukaryota > Metazoa > Chordata > Mammalia > Diprotodontia > Pseudocheiridae > Pseudochirops > Pseudochirops corinnae. The sequence goes on from CM053591.1 coordinate 133,128,626, forward strand.
GACTGAAACAAAGATCTAGCTCTGGAATACAGATATATAATATAAGATATTATAACATTATATATATATATATATATATATATATATAAAAGCCTCATAGATAGGACCATAGACATGAGAGACACATCATAACTGACGCACCGTCTTAAACAAAAGAACCAAAGACATGACAATAAGTGGTAGAAGGCTAAATGATCAACAGCTACCTATTCCATGGTCCCTGATCCTAGGCGAATTAGACCATTATACATAAATATCCTTGCTTAAACTTCAGTAAGCCATCTGGAAAATGTCAGACTAGACATAAATAATCAAAAACACATAAGAAAGAAAACAATTCAGTACAGACCTGTTTAGCTTAAGCGGCAAGAGAAAGAGGCAAGAGCCTGGGAGGTGTAGGCATCCCTGATTACAGCCTTTGGTTACTGGGATGCCAAAACCAACAGGGTGGAATCCATAGTATCCTTAAAACTTAGGTCCAACCCCTGCCATAGAGCTCATCTGGAAATTCAGCAGATTAATACAGTTCCTAGGCACAGATTGGAGCAGGACCCTTAGATACAAACACCCTTCAAAGTATTTGTATTAGAACTACAAACACTTTTAAAACTTGAACTTACTGTCAATATAGGCATGCTGCCCAAATTTCAGCTCTTGTCTGTCTCCCCCAGTGGCTGTGAGAGCACTCTCTGTTGGGACCACCTGAATAATTCATGCCATTCTGGACCTTGAAGCTGTTTCCCATTCAATCAGCCCCCAGAGTTGTGGAAGTGCGTGTAGACTCCCTTCCATACAGGATTCTCTTGGGAATCCGACACAGGGAACGGGAAATCCTTAAGGTGTATCAGGAAGAGCTATGACAATCTTTAAAGTATGGTCCAGGGACCCCTGAAACTTCACTATGGTAAAAGATTTATCGAAGAAACTCAGCTTGATTAGAGCCCCTCTCCTCCATCTGTTGCCTAAAATAAGTTATATATAACCTGGCCACCCAGTTATAGTATAAATACCCTAGAACCTCCTTTACTGGAGTGGCCAAGAGTATTTTCCATAGGCTGACACCATATAATGCAGCTTTGCCTTGGCTCCCCTCCCCATTCTCAAGGTTTCCAAACTGACCTGAAGTCATAAACAAGTCCCAGTAGTGTTGCTGGAGATGCTTACCAGATTGTATAGAACAACGTTATCTCAGCAATGAACCTCATGCTCTGGTATTTTTCAGGGCACTAAGTATTGTCCCCTCTGCTCTCTTGGGGAGATTCATTCAACCTGAAACCACTCATTTTCTCCCCTTTAAGTGAATATGAGAGATGAAAAATTCTGGCTAAAAGTTAATACCTGACAAATATTTGTTAATTGAATGAACGAATTCCCAGTTGGCACCATTAAATGAGAATGACCAAAAATTGCTGAGAGAGTAGACAAAGCCTGGTATCTTAAGCCAGAGTCAGCTCTCAAACTGGGTCCCTTGCAGGATAGTTTATACCAGAAACTTCTCATCCCTTGGTGGGCTAGAATCCCTGAGACATTTATCAAGTACTGCTACAAACTGACAGTATTTAGTTGCTTGCAGAAATCAATGTATTGATGTGTCCTGGAACAGCAACCAAGAGTCACCAGAAAATGAAAAGGCACCAGGATGGGGAAAGAGATGGCTATGTTATGAGCCTGATCCAGTCCATTTGCCTGGAACCAGAGCACTCAGCATAGCTCCTAGGCTTTGCTCCATTTATCCCCCAGGCTTTGAGCCAGAGGCAAAGTCCTTAAGTAAAGATGACATCACTTAGCATGTGAGTCTAATGGAAACCCACAGAGTGTGAGAATAAGCTTCTTACACAAATTTTGCTGCAAATAATTCACTATGCGTCATCATTGCCTGGGTCAGGTACCAGCCATTCAGAAGATTCCAGAAACCAAAATTACAACTGGTTCTCTTCCTGGCCCCTCTATCTTTTTTTAAGAGTGAATTGGAGTAAGGGGCTACACACGCCAGAGCTAAAAGAAATTAAGATGTGCCTAATGGGAACAGCAGGGGTCATCTTGAAAGTTCTGACTTTCCTATCTACTCCTTTTGGTTTGATTCTTCTGAGATTGTTATTTTGTGGACAACAGAGTGTGTGGGTTCACACACACACACACAAGATTAGATACACAAATTATCAACATAGTGATATGAGATCTAGAGGAGAAGATAGGAAAGTGGCAGAGATAGATGTGTGTATTTACACATACATACACACACACACATATGGAGAGAGAGAGAAAGAGAGAATGTTATTTGTCCTTCATTCTCAAATAGAACCAATGTACATCAGGAAGGTGATGTCTTGACTTGCAAGTGAATTGGATTTAAGGGAGGCAGATCCATGCAATGTCATTAGCCTTACTCTCTCCTTTGGAGTGATCTGGGTCCAGTGGAAAGATATAGATCAGGAAGATTAGAGATGGTCCCAGATGCAGGGGGAGATCTTGGCTTTTTTAAACTAAGGTCTTTCCCAGGTCTCAGTAAATCTGAGCTCATATCCATTCAGTGATTAAGGCTAGGTAAGAAATGAGGCAAATAACATGTGTACATGCACATATGTGTATACATACATATGTGTGTGTTTTGCAAGGTAGAGTTTTTCACACTCTTGTGGATTCTGGACACTATTTACAAGGTTCTCTAACATGTAACCAAGGTGGCATATTAGATGGAGTGCTGAACTTGGAGTTAAGAATATCTAAATTTAAATCCCACTTCTGATATTCGTTAAATGTAGGTCTATGAGTAAGCATCAGGTTTCTCCTCTACAAAATGGGGTTAATAACAGGAATAGCACTTCACTCACAGGGTTGGTCTGAGGGTTAAATGATATAATAAAATTCAATTACGGGGAGGCTAGGAGGACCCGAGTTCAAATCCAGCCTCAGACACTTAATACTTACTTAGCCGTGTAACCTTGGGCAAGTCACTTAACCCCAATTGCCCTGCCTTCCCCTCTCCAAAGAGCAAAAAAAAATTTAATTAAAAAAAAAGCACTTTCTAAAAAAAAAAATTTCAATTACAAGAAGAAACTATTTTATTCATATGTGAAAATTTTGAAGAACATTAAATATAAAAGAATAATAGCAAGAACAAGCCTTGTCCCTAGACCATTTCTAATCCCAGAGAAAAAGATGAGAATGATAAGATAGTTATTACCAATAATGATGAGGAGGAGTATTGACACATATAAGACTTTTAAAGTCTGCCAAGCACTTTATATATAGTATCTCATTTGAGCCTCACAGTATTACAGGTACATGCCCAGTTTTACAGGTGAGGAAACTGAGGCTCAAAGAGTTTTATTAGGCTTGCCCATGGTCACATGGCTAGAAGTACCAGACATGAGATTTGAACCCAAGTGTTCATCTTTAAATCATTTTGCAAACTTTAGTATCAATCATCATTACTATAATCAACTAAATTGCATTGATAGATAATGAAATAGTCTGAAAAAATGCCTTCAATTCCTTTGAAATGAAACTTTGTCTTGGTTATTCTCTTTAGTTGTCATCTTGGGAAATCACTTTTGTATCATGGGCAAATACAAGAAGGATCTCTTCAGTGCTGCATATAAATACACAAAGGGTCTGTGATTTCATCAGGGAAGGGAGCTCTCAGTGTCCACCAACTAACCTCTGATTTAGAAAAATGTGTTTATGTGTATAATAAACATTTTTTATTTCATAAACTAGTGGAATACAGTAATAAGTTCACTTTAGCCAAAGGCTACTACTGAGCTAGGACAGTGGTACAAGATCATGTGTTGTTAATGTTCAAATGTGTTTAACTTCCTTGTTGCTATGCCCACAAATATAATTCATGCCTGACACAGTTCTCTTGACTAGCGATAGCGTAACCTCAATAGTGCTGAGGCTTTTGCTTGTGCTTGCCTCTTCAGCATGGTATTACTCTTTGGGGCCCTACTTTCTCTTCCCTATGCAGAGGCTGCTGCTAAGAATAAATGTATCAGGAAGGGGAACATGCCCCATTAATCTACTGGCTTCCCAAAAAAACTATGCACCTATACTTCACACTATACTTTAACTGCCATAATATGATGAAAATAAAATGACCTTTCAGATCCCTTTCAGCTCTGAGTTTGGGATGATGTAATAACAATTCAATCAATCAGTAAATATTTATTAAGTACCTACTACGTGCCAGACACTGTACTAAATTCTGGGGATGCAAAAAGAGGCAAAAGACAATCTTTGCCCTCAAGGAACTTACAATCTAATGGAGGAAACATGTGAATGAACATATACAGAGCAAGGATATACAGGATAAGTAGGAAAAAATTAACAGAGGGAAGGCATTGGAATTAAGAGGATTTGGGAATGGCTTCTTGTGGAAGGTGGAATTTTATTTGGGACTTAAAGGAAGCCACAGATGTCAGTAGTCAGAGTAGAGGAGGGAGAACATTCCAGGCATGGTGGACAGAGCTGAGAGATAGAGGGTCTTGTTAGTGGAACAAGTAGGAAGCCAGCATCTCTGAATCAAAGCATATGTGTGAGTATATGTGTATGTGTGTATCTGTGTCTTTGTGTATAAGGCATAAATAGACTAGAGAGATAAGAAGCATCAGAAGACATAAGGGGTCATATTAGAGAGATGTCACAAAGGTGAAATCAACAAAGCTTGGCAACCACTTGGATATGGGGGATGAGAGATAGGGGAGAATCCAGGATGCCTCCTGGGTTGTGAGCCTGGGCCAGGGGGAGGACAGTGTTGCCTCCTGCAGTAACAGGAAAGGTAGGAGGGAAGGAGGGTTTAGGAAGAAAGGTAATGAATTCCATCTTCACGACCTATAATGTAGTTGGGTAAATATATTACCCACATTTTATTTTATTAACTTTTTTTCCTTTTACATCATATTTATATTAAATGTATCCCTCTCCCCACTATGATCTTGTAGAAAAGTCCTAGGGAATTGTCTTAGACACGGGGTAGAATTTGAACCTGAGTCTTTGTCACTCCAAGCACAGCACTCCATTCACTGTACCAGTAATTTCCAAAATTTTTGGCCATGCATCCATCTCTACCAATAATTTGACACCTCCCAATATAGGTATACTTAATTACAAATTACCTACATGTACTGCTATGCTGATATATTATGTATACTATAAAGAATATATAGAAATAGATATTTACAAGGATAACACAAAGATTAAATAAACAATGTATGCATATATGTATTGGAATATCTCACCAAATTGATTTAAACCATGGTCACAGTTCCAAAATTGAAGCTCCAGAGAAGGTGGTGGGGACAGAGAATAAATGTTGGCTCTCAAAGCTATGGAGGAGGTGACCAGAGAGTACAAACTAGATGGAAGGCAAGGAAACAGAGAAGGAACAGTTAAAGATGTAGAAGAAGGATCAATAAGTGTGACATCAACAAAGTCAAAGGAATTAGTGTCAAAGACTTCATGAAGGTAAAGAAAGATAAGGACTAAAAATTGATACTATATTTTGTGATTAGGTCACTGGCAGTTTTTGAGAGAGCAGTTTCAGTTGAATGGAAAGGGTCAAGATATGTGGTTACAAGTCATGAAGGATAGGATACGAGGTTAAGAACTATAGACATTGGGTATAGACAGTTTTTTCAAGAAGTATGGAAGTGAAAGGTAGAAAAAAGACTGGATGGTAGATTAAAGGGACAGGCTATCATGGGCAGTTGACTTTTTAAAATGATTTGGAGAGTATGACTATGCCAGATAGAAAAGGAGAAAATTCTAATTTTTACCATGTGTTTGGTCCACATAGCCTATAATCTGTTGGGACTTCCAGACTCCTAGGATCTTTAAGCCTTAGTTATAGTGTACCAGAATGGCTAGATTTCACAAAATAAGTATATCCCTTGTTGATTTAATAAAATAAGTATATCCCTTGTTGATTTAATCTACAAAGTGAGGGATATTTAATGGGAATCATCAACTTTTATAGACCAGATAGACGAGGGAATTTTTAACTCAACAATGAGCACACACGTCAATTAGAAATGGCTTTTAATGTCATTTAGCAACTATCCCAAGCAAATAAGGTGCACAATTTTCCTTATAAAGAGGAAGACAGTAGATTGCAACTGATACCTGTCTTTGGCCTAGTGGGACCTACCTAGACACTCTGCCATGTCAACATCTGTCTCTTGGCAGAGATGGCGTAAAAGGGAGACATCTTAGTGAAACCAAACTTCAGACCTTTTTCTCAGCAACAGAGAGAGGAGAAAAATGAGAAAAGCCTCTACTTCTCTACTCAATGCGGGAAAAAGATTAGAAGCAAAACTAAGAGGCTACTACTCCCTTGTGGAAAGGAGAAAGAAAAGGGATAGGAACAGGGTCTAGGCGCCCATCCATTTAACAAGCTGTTGCTATTTTCAGCTGGATTTGACTAACAAATTTTTATTTATTAATAGTACAAAAAACTCCTTATTCTCAGTGAGAAGCAATGTCATTGCATATGCTTCATTTAAAAAAAAAAGTTTCTAGTTTATTTTGATACTTGGTTTAAATGGCTGCCATAGCTGAAAAAGATGCCTCACAAAGACGCCTCATAAAGATAAGTAGGTCTGAATGGAAAAAAAGTATATCGTTGGCTGTATATATACTGCATGTATATGTGCATGTACTGATACTTATTTTTCTTTTTTTTTCTGAAGGGGGGAGTTAAGGCAATTGGGGTTAAGTGACTTGCCCAAGGTCACACAGCTAGTAAGTGTGTCAAGTGTCTGAGGCTGGATTTGATCTCAGGTCCTCCTGACTCCAGGGTCAATGCACTATTCACTGCACCACCTTGCTGCCCCTGATACTCATTATTCAATCCAATTCACCAGTTATGCAAATATTTTCCTTAAATTCAGGTAGGAAATATCCATCTTCAAAGATGTCCATCATTTGTTCTTGAAAACTAATCCAAAGGCATTGCATTTTTATATCTTTAATAAAGGTGTTTGAAAGCCATTGAAACTATTTGTTTTGAAGATTTTAAAAGAAGTTAGAAAATTCTGCACAGATATGAGTTTTTACACGACATACCTATCATTTTCAGCAACAAAAGCTTAGTTTTTAAACGTCTTGCTTGTTTTAGCACTTAAAGTGCTTTATGCCTTAATAAATGCTTTATTCATTCATCCACGATGGTTTCATACTATCATTAGTTAATATCTTAATGTGCAATATACACTTAGGGAGAGATTAGTTATTAATAGCAAATGAAAATCCGCATTTTAAGTAATATTGATGATTTCATTTTTGGGGTCGGCTATCTAATCAGATCTGATTAGGTTGCTATTGTGCTCTTATAATACATTGATAAAAAGTTCATGCTAAAATAGAGCTTTTTAACCTTTTTTGTATGATGGATCCTTTTGGCAGTCTGCTGAAGTCTGCTCAGAGCCAGGTTTCCCAAAGTTTCAAATAAAATACATAGGATTACAAAGGAAACCAGTTATACTAAAATACAGTTATCAAAATTTTGTTAAAATAGGTTTATAGACACCAAGGTAAGAACCCCCACAGCAGGAGAAGAAAAAAATATCTCTCTCTACTCTACCATTTTCTTATTCATCCTGTTCCCATTTTTATTATTATCTCCAATTTACCATTTCTCTGAAGGACACTTAGAAAGTGCCTTGTTCATTTTGTGAAGATTATTCAGTCATTTCAGTTGCAGCAAACTTTCATGACCCCATTTGGAGTTTTCTTGGCAATGATACTGGAGTGGTTTGCCATTTCCTTCTCCAGCTCATTTTACAGATGAGGAAGCTGAGGCAAACAAGATTAAGTGTCTTGTCCAGGGTCACAGAGCCAGTAAGTAGGATTTGAACTCACAAATTGGAGTCATCCTGATTCCATACCTGGCACCCTATGTACTGAGCCTCCTAGCTGCCCTTGTGAAGATCAGCTTAGTTAAAATGAATCTGTAAACTAATTTAATCAGGCATACATAAATGTCCTTCATAACAAACTGGAAGCAAAGGAAAAAATGAAAGGGTCATTTCCACCTTATGGAATTCTTCCTCTAAGATGCCTTGAATTCTGTGTAGGTCACGTGACCATTACACACAGATCAAACATGGGAGCTAACATCAACTACCTATGAAATATTAGTGCAGCTTAATTTTCTCTTACTTTTTCTATTCAAAAGTAGATGTTCTAATATTGTTTTTCTATGTTGTCATCACCCTATGCACTGCCTGGTGTATACGCACTCCATTTAGGAGACCACAGCATTCTATGACACAGTCTCTTCCATACCACACTCTTATGAAGTGGTATGATAGTGTGACAACAGTTTGGACTTAAATATAGTCACTGTGCCACTAAATTAAGGGTTTAACCTTCTTTGTGCCATAGACTCCTTTGGCAGTCAGTCTGGTGAAGCCTATGGATCCCTTCTCAGAATAACATTTTTAAATGCAGAAAGTAGAATATAAGAGAAACCAATTATTTTGAAATATAATTATAAAAAATATATATTTTTAAAAGTTCGAAGACCCATGTGAAGAATACCTGCACTAAACTTCACCAATTCCATTTTTGTACATTAGGAACCGAGACACCACTCCTCTATCCATCTCCAGGCGGGTCTGCCCACATGCAGATATGCCCACATACGAGTATTAAAGGGTCGCAGGTTGAGAACCACTACTCTAGGTGCTTTCCCAAAGCATCAGATAACTAGATAAAATTAGACCAGAGTAGTTGTGATGATCACATTTTTTTGATCACATCATATTCCTTTTATGATCACATCATATTCCTTTCCTGGATGTTGCTGTTGTCAAGCTTTTTATGTACATTAACCTCTACTGACCCAGGAAACTGAGTCTATTTTGGAAAATGGACCTTCAGAAAGAAAGTACTCGTGTGTCTCCACTGGGAATTTTAGAGCCTTTTATCCTGTCCCAGTCATATCTGAAGTTCAGGGCCCACAGACAGATCTGCCACTCCCCAGACTTGGAGGGTGTTTTATTTTAATTTAGTTTGGGGTGAGAGAGGTGATGGCAGTGGGAAGGGGTGCTTCCATGATTGATTAAGATATATTATTACCTAGGTGTTGATGCTCAACATATATTCAATAGTGAAAACCAGGCCACCATCCTTTCATTCCTTTTTATCCTGAGGTCTTTGTCAAAAGGACACCTACCAGCAATACTTGAGATGTAGAGGAAATGAATGATTCAATGGAACCTGAGTATAAGTCATTCAAAATAAGAGCCATCAGTATATTCCTTAGGTGTTCAATACTGTTCTAAAATTTGGCTCTCACCCATAATATGTTGCTCAGTAACATAATATAAACTAAGAATGGCATTGCGTAATATCTAAAAACCCTATTTCACTAAGGAACTCAAAGCACTTTATCATTCCACCAGCCACACACCCTTCTCTTTTCTACCTCTAGTTCTTAGAACAAGAATCAAATCTACACTACCATTTCTAGAAAGGATTATACATTTTCCTATGGATCCCTTCACTGTCTCTGTTCTTTTCAGTCCAAAGTACCCCTCCTTGGTTATATGTGCTGTATTGCTTTGTTATTAAAATATAAACTCCTTGAAAGCATTAACTATCTTTCTTTTTGCACCCTCAAATCTTTCCATTTGTTTTGTATAATACAGTGCCTAGCATAAAATAAGCACTTAATAAATTCTTTTCATTCATTCATTAATTCACTGCTATTGGGGGCCAGCCTGGTGAGGTGTGGAACACTGGAGATGAAAGGATTGGGATTCTCATAAGATGCAAACCAATGTACTAGTGTTGCTGCCATCTGCATGAAATGTTTGCCTATGTTTGTCCTGTTCCTGTCCAGGACAGCCATTGCTAGGATAGCCAGTCTGGGTAAACTGAATGGCATCCCTGGTCCCTGAACCCTTAATCATAAAATGCACATAAAGCAATGGCTAGGCTTTTAACAATGCCCAAAGTACCTTAGGACCAAGACAACTACTCTGGTCTAATTTTATCTAGTTATCTGATGCTTTGGGAAAGCACCTAGAGTAGTGGTTCTCAACCTGCGACCCTTTAATACTCGTATTTGGGCATATCTGCGTGTGGGCAGACCCGCCTGGAGATGGATAGAGGAGTGGTGTCTCGGTTCCTAAGACCACTGGAAATATGTGTTTTCCGATGGTCTTAGGCGACCATGTTCAACCCCCAAAGGGGTCGCGCCCCACAAGTTGAGAACCGTTGACTTAGAGAATCTCAGCTACCATATCATTCAGTGTAGCTCCAATTAAAAGAGGAAGAAGAAAAGAATGAGAAGGAGGAATAGGAAGAAGAGGTAGAGGAAAAGAAGGCAGAAGAGGAGGAAGAGAAGAAAGAGGAGGAGAAGAAAAAGATGAGGAGGAGGAAAAGAAGGAGGAAGAGGAGAAGGAAGAAGAAGAGGAGGAGGACAGTGAAGAGAGAAAGATGGCCTTAGAGTCAAGAAGATGAAATTTCAAGTCCCCCTTCTTGCACGTACTAGCTGTGTGACCCTGGACAAGTCAATAAACCTTTCAACCTCCTAGGCAATTCTCTTACTATGTCAAAGACTAAGTGCCGTCTGTACTGGGAGATGCAGTTACTTCATTAGGAGTTTCCTGTACTGGTGAAATCCTAGCTCTAAACGAACAACAAACAATATTTACCTATCATTATAAAGTTTGCAAAATACATTATATGCATTATGTCTTTCATGTTCCCAACAAACAGGTACTATAGGAATTATTATCCCAATTAGATGGATAATGGATAATAAAATGGATAAATGATAGATAAATAGATAATAGATGGTGATAGGAGGGAGAGAGAGAGAGAGAGAGAGAGAGAGAGAGAGAGAGAGAGAGAGAGAAAGAGAGAGAGAGAGAATGAGAGAGACAGAGAGAGAGAGAGAGAGGGAGAGGGACAGGGACAGAGAAAAAGAGAGAGAGAATGAGAGAGATGGAGAAAGAGAGAGAGAGGGAGAGAAAGAGAGAGAGAATGAGAGAGATGGACAGAGAGAGACAGAGAGAGAGAGGGAGAGGGAGAGAGAGAGAAAAAGAGAGAGAGAATGAGAGAGATGGAGAGAGAGAGAGAGAGAGAGAGAGAGAGAGAGAGAGAGAGAGAGAGAGAGAAGGAATTTATTAAGTGCTTACTAAGAGCTGGAGGGAGAAGAAATTCAGACAAATCTGACCTCAAGGAACTCACATTCTAATGAGTGGAAGACAACATATTAAGGGGTGTTGCTGTGGGGAAGAGTAAAGAAACATTCTGATTCACATGACATTTCCTGGTTATTTCAGGAAATGGTACATTTTCTTAGCAAAGAACAGCTGTCAGAAGCTCCAGGTCCCACACTGTGAACCTTCAGCAAATCATTTAATTTCTTGGGACTTGACTTCTTCATCTGTAAAAAGACACAACATTCATACAAATGACTAGAGTGGTTGGGAGGTCTCAAAATTCAATTAGTTCAGTTCAACAATTAAGTCCTTACTCCATGCTGTTGGGGGTAGTTGGAAATGGGGAAAATTCAAGATAAATAAGACATGGTCCGTGCCCTCATAAAACTTGCAATCCATTGGGGGATAGAAAATATGTACACAAAGAATTATAATACAGAATGATAATAATAATTGGCATTTATATAAGCAATTTTACATTTACATAGGTTTGTTTATATGAGTCTCACAACGACCCTGTGAACTACATGGGCTGAGAAAAACATCAAGAAATGAGAGGTTTAAACGTGGGAATAATTAGGTTTGAAATTGAAAACTACTTGAGCACATCCTACAAAGTCTTCATAGGCAGCTGCAACATCGATGTACAGGATATGAATACTACCTCCTTTAAAAAGATGAGGAAATTGAGAGCTCAGAGAATTGCCCAGAGTTATACAGCTAGTAAGTGTCAGAGGACAGGATTTAAACCCAGGTCTTTTTTAATATGAATCCAATACTTTCCTCCCTACACTGTACTGCCTTTCAAAAGTAGGACTCAAATAAGAAAGGTATAAAAAGTCATATTGTAAAGTCTCGGGAAGAAAAGATGCTGAGACCCTCTTACAACATAGGGGTTTGTTTGGAGATTTCAGATTGAAATGCTTCAAAGAAGCCAATTAAATTTAATAAAAATTGGCCACATAGTAACGTGTTTCTGTCTTCTTTTTTATCTTTGCTCTTGGAAACGAGGCTGAGATAAGGACAGTTAGAATAGGCTCGTTAAGTGAAACGCTAATATTCCATCAAGGAGGGATTTGTAGCCGTTGTTTTTTCTTCCAACACCAGGACTGGAAAATTACGTTTTTGTGTGACTTTTATAAAAATCTTATTACAACTGAGAACAGCTGAGTTAGAAAACCCTTGGAGAATGGCATTCATCATAATGCAAATGCCAACAGACTCTTCACCAGGCAGCACTTCGAGGCAGCTTACAATAATTACTCTTCCTCCAGCCATAACTATAAGAAAGTGTACCACTAACCTTTGCCAGCCTTGCATCAAAGAGATGCTGAACATTCTCCCTCCCACTCTGTGTGTTTGTGCATGTGTGTGTGTGTGTGTGTGTGTGTATTTCCCCCAAAAGAAAATATTTTCAGAGAACAACCTTCTTTAATTTGAGTAACATTTAACTTTTTCCACACATGCTTTGGAAAAGCAACTAATGGAATTACAAGAGAACCCCAATAAACAAAGGGGAGTGTCTTCCCAACCACCTGTGTCTGTCTGGATGTGGGCTACCTTTGGAATTATCTAGTGACGTGTTCCATGTGTGGTCATATCCACACACATGCATATATATATGAATATTTCTGAGGGGCAACATATGGAAGTGAATAGAAAGCTTCCTCAAAAGAAATAAATGGTTCCAAGTCAAGATATCCAAATGGGATCTAGGATTCTGGACAGAAAATAGGAAATAATCAAAAAGAGAAAAATGGTTGTTAGTTCAGTGAAAGATGACAATTGTGGAGGTGTGGGGAGTAAAACTATTTGAGTTTTATATAGAGTGAGAATACAATCAGAACTAAGGATTATGGGCTTCTAGGCAAGAAAATAGTCTAACCAGACAGAGATACCCAGACTGAGAGAATTCAGCAAAAATAATCTCACTCATAAGACTGAATTAGTCTCTGTACTTACTCTATTGCCTTCCCAGATCCTTTTATTTTTTAATTCATTTATTTTCAGTTATCAACATTCACTTTCACAAGTTTTACATTTTCTCCCCAAGACAATATGCAATCTGATATAGGCTCTACATATACATTCCTATTAAACATATTTTCACATTAGTTATGTTGTATAGAAGAATTAGAATGAATGGCAGGAACTATGAGAAAGAAAAAAATAAAGAAAAAAATAGTCTGCTTCACTCGGCATTCAGACTCCATTGTTCCTTCACTGGATGTGGATGGCATTTTCCATTATGAGTCCTTCCGTATTGTTTTAGGACCTTGCGTTGCTGAGAAGAGCTAAGTCTATCAAAGTCAGTTATCACAGACTGTGGCTGTTACTATATACAATATTCTCCTGGTTTTGCTCAGCATCAGTTCATATAAGTCTTTCCAGGCTTTTTTGAAGTCCACTTGCTCATCATTTCTTATAGCATAATAGCATTCCATTATATTAATATACCACAATTTGTTTAGCTATTCCCCAATGGATGGGCATCCCCTCAATTTCCAGTTCTTAGCTGCCACAAAAAGAGCTGCTAGAAATATTTTTGTACATGTGGGTCCTTTTCTCATTTTTAAGTTCTCTTTGGGATACAGACCTAGAAGTAGTAGTTCTGGGTCAAAGGATATGCATATTTGTGAAGTCCTTTGGTCACAGTTCCAAATTGCTCTCCAGAATGGTTAGATCAGCCCACAACTCCATTAACAATGAATTAATGTTCCAACTTCCCCACATCTTCTCCAATATTTATCATTTTCCTGTTTTGTCAATCTGATAGTTGTGATGTGATACCTCAGAGTTGTTTTGATTTGCATCTCTCTAAGCAATAGTGATTTAGAGCATTTTTTCAAATGACTATAGATAGCTTTAATTTCTTCTTCTGAAAATTGCGTGTTCATATCCTTTGACTATCAATTGGGGAATGAGTTGTATTCTTGTAAATTTGACTCAGTTCTCTATATACTTTAGAAATGAGAGCTTTATCAGAAACACTGGTTGTAAAAGTTCTTTGCCAGTTTTCTTCTTCCCTCCCAATCTTGGTTGCATTGGCTTTGTTTGTGCAAAACCTTTTCAGTTTAATATAATGAGAATTATCCATTTTGCATTTCATAATGTTCTCTATCTCTTGTTTCATCATAAATTCCTCCACTCTCCATAACTCTGACAGATAAATTATTCCTTGCTCCCCTAATTTGTTTATAGGATCAGCCTTTATAACTAAGTCATGTACCCATTTGGACTTTATTTTGGTATACGGTATCAGACATTGACCTAGACTCTTATAAAAAAATTTGTACTACTTGAATTAATTTTTATGCCACTTCAGAATATAAGCCTGTTTGGCCAGGAAAGATCTCAAGGTCTTCAAGTGAGGGCAATAAAGGCCATTCCACATTAGATATTAATTTAAATAAATATTATTATTCATCAGATATAGTATATGTATACAGCACTTTAATTTTGCAAAGTGTTTTATGTGTGTTATGTCATTTAGTCCTCTCAAAAATCCCATGAAATAGGTACTATTTTTCCCATTTTAAAGATGACGGAACTGAGGCTGAAACAGGTTAAATGACTTGGCCAGGGTCACATAGCTCTTGTCCAAGGCAAGATTTGAACTTTGGTTTTCCTGACTTCCAAGTCCAATATACTATCTAGTAGTTGCCTCACCTTGTGATGAGCCATCTACATGGAATCATGGAGACATAGATTTAAATAATAGTCAGCATTTGCATAGCTATATCTCATTTTGTCCTCACTCTGTGATGTAGGTACTATTATTATCCCCATTTTATGGATATGACAAGTGAGGTGGACAGAAGTTAAGGACTTGTCCAAGGTCATACTGCTGCTATTAAGTATCTGTGGATGGATTTGAGCTCAAGTCTTCTTGACTCTGGGTCAAGTGTTCAACTTTATCCACCTCACCGAGCTGCCTGATTTAGAGCTGGAAAGGACCTTCCTTAAAGGTGATTGGGTCCAACCCCTTTGGTGTTTTGTTGTTGTTGTTGTTCTTTTGGTTTTTTTTTTCCTTTTTTATTTGTTTAGTGTTTCATTTTTCCCCAGTTACATGTAAAAACAATTTTTAGCATTCATTTTTAAAACTTTGAGTTCCAAATTTTCTCCCTTCCTCCCTCACAAGAGGAAAGCAATTTGATATAGGTTATACATGTGTAGCCATGCAAAACACTTCCATAATCATTCCAATCCCTTTGTTACATAGACAAGGAAACTGAGTCTCAGAAAGATTAAGAGACTTGCCCAAGGTCACATAAATAAAAGGTAACAGGGCAAGTCACTTTCTTGAACCGGGAATGGGATAAGCAGAATTTCAGAGTTGGAAAAAAGTTCAGAGGTCAACTAAACCAACCCACACTTGAACAAGACTCCTCTATATAACATACCCAACAAGTATAATCTAGATTTTGCTAAACAAAAATCCAGGAAGAAGTAAAGTACTACTTCCTAAAACAGTTCTTTCCACTTTTGGACAATTCTCATTAGGAAGTTCTTTTTTCTCATATCAAGTCTAAATCTACATCTCTGGAATTTCCACCCACTGTTCCCAAGTCAGTCTCTAGGACCAAGCAGAGCAAAGTTACCCCCTTATTCCCCTTTCCATGTGACCGCCCTTCAAATCCTTCAAAAGAGTTAGCATATTGCCTCTGAGCCTTCTCTTCTGCATCATAAACACTGACCTAGACTCCAATCCCTTCAAATAATGTTTTTATGAGCATCTTTCACTTCTCGCTCCTTTGGACTTTGCTATCTTATCCCAGGGCCAAGTACCTGCCCCACCACAACCCCCTTCTTTTTTCATCTTCCTTTTTTTTTTTTGCTGTCTTCCCTCATTAGATTGCAAACTCCCTGAGGGGTTGGTCTCAAAACCAGGTTCCATGATTCTAAATCCCTGACTCTTTCCACCATACTACACTGCTTCAAGTGGGGAAGAGGGAAGAGTTGAACAAGAAACAAGAACCTCAAGGGTAATGATAATTAAGTTTTAAACGGAAAATTGCCTGAGAATATCCTGCACAGTCTTCCTAGGCAGATGCAACACAGATGTAAATGATATGCAAATGTATGTGACTCATAACTCTGTCATGTATTTAGATATGGCTCTTAGGAAAACCATAATAGAGACAACTGTTTTGAATTATTGGGGGCACAAAGGCAGGAGCAGTAGAGTGAAGACAGAAAAGTACTGAGGAACAAATGTTTTTCTCATTAAATTTGGTGAGGATGAGTAAGGACCTCCCATGTTAGAAGAGATATTCATTGTTAAAAATCAGGAAGATCTTTTTTCATGTGCCAAATTGATTTGGGGGTCTTGACTTTTAGCATCATGATCCATAAAACTGAGGGTAGGGCCTGGCTTAAAAGTCAAGTGTGATTGATGAGACCAATGAATTGCAGTTACAGTGAATTAATCTTCCCTGCCTGTTCTTTTCTCTAAAACCACATTGCCCCCTATGCCAAATGACACTCGGACACTTGGGCCTTTCAGGGAAATTTGGCTTCTGAGAGTTACAAAGTCTGAGTCTGAATAGCATCAGTATCAAGACCTGGCAGGAAAGGTTCAAATTCCACCCAAGAAAATATGCCCAACTCAACTGCAGTGACCCAGTTGTTTACTAATGACTCTCAAGGTTTTGGGTTTTGAAATGTTTGAATACTTTGTTTTTTTTCCTGAATTACATGTAAAAGTCTTGATTTGAACCTATTAAAATGTCCTGCTTACATTACTAGAAAAACCGTGAAAACAAAAGGTGCTGTTTTTCTGGGACGTGATTAGAAGCTAAAGGACTGTTTTATTACCAATTTGCTTGGAGGATAATCATCTCCCTGGTAATTATGTTTTATCTTTTTAAAGTGTTCCTTCCTACTCCCCACTACATTTGCACTCCAGTACTTCACTGTGATGTGGTAATAATGATAAGTTATTAAAGGTCATGTTAAGGGAGTGGACAATCTGATAGTTCCTTTGAAAATGGACAGCCAGAAAATAGAATGCATGTCATTCTAGCTAGGCACGGAGACGTTCATCACCAGAATATTGATGACCAGGTCATTGTACTAGCATACAGGGGTAGTTACCTGAGCCAGCGAATTTCTACTGTGCGCTTTCCTCAACCCCAACATTACAGTTTTTGTTATCACCACTTTATATGAAAGGGAATGGAGGCTTAGAGGTTAAATGACTTGCCGATGGCCACACAGACAATATCTGAGGCAGGATGGGAACCCAGGTTTTCTCGACTTCATGTCTAGTGCTCTAACCATTATACCATGCTGTCCCTCTTCATCATAGTTTGGAAATACCCCCAGGTTCCTCAAAGATCAATAACTCTGGCAGATCTCACTAAACTAGAAAGGATTATAATACTGACCCAAGAATGGACTTGACTAAGGTCCAGACTAGCTAAATTTGGAGATGCTCATCATCAGAAGGTTGGCTACCAGACCATCAATGTTTTTGGTCAAAGCAACTCTACTAAGCCATTGATGTGCTACAATCCAGTGAGAAAAGATAATCATCAACCTTTTGATATTTTGATCAGGAAATGATTAGAGTGTTATAGATTGGGGTTGTGTGTGGTTGTGTTGTGGTTTGTCCTTTGTTCTCAAAGAGGACCCCATGGTATCAGAGAGATGATGACAGGACTTGCAATTGACTTTGATTTAAGTGAGGGAGAGCTGTGCAAGGTCACCAGTCTCACTTTATCCTCCAGAGCCATCTGGGTCCAGTGACTTGATATCAATCAGGACAACTGGAGATGGCCCAGGATGCAGTGGGAGACCGTGGTCCTTTTAAGCTGAGGTCTTCCCAGGTTCTCACTTTGAGTGAGGCAATGCCCATTCAGTGATTAGGCCTCTTTAAGAAGTAAGTCAAGTCAACTCCAAAAGACTCATGATGGAAAATGCTATCCACATCCAGAGAAAGAACTTTGGAGTCTGAATGCAGATGGAAACATACTATTTGTTCTCCTTTTCTTTTGTTGTTTTGTTTTGTTTCTTCTTTCTTGTTCCTTCCATCGGTTATAATTCTTCTTTACAACATGACTAATGTGAAAACAAAAAAAAAGCGAGTCAAGAGATGGCCCCTTTAATAAAAAAAATCAAACTGGGAGGGGAAGATGTTCAGGTTGCTGGCCCAAAGAGAAACATTCACTCTGAGCCAGGAGGTTATAGATGCTTAGGGTTGGAAGGCAGATCTGAAGACTTCCTGGTCTTGCAGGATGAAACTATTCTAAAGAAAGAAACTCTTATTTCCTCTTTTGACAGTCTAGTAAAAGACTCTGCACGTTCAGAAAATTTCTCTTCATTCCTAACCATAATCAATACTATATAGTTCAATCTCCTCTTAGTTCAACCTCAGTAGAGGTGAACAGCTATGGGCCATTGTTGTTTTTGCCTTTCTTTGTTACCCCAGTGCTTAGCAAGGTGCTTGTCACATAGTAGCAGCATATTAAATCCTTGTTGAATAAATGAATGAATAAGTGAATGAATGAATAGCTGGTCACTACCTTCCATATTGTAAGCCTGGGGATAATCAATGACTATTAACAAACCTCATCTCTGTCTTATCATCTCCAGGTTAAATAGTCTCAGCACATTAGAGCCTTTCTCCATTTTATTCTTCTACTCAAAAACTTCCGATAACTCCCTACTGCCTATAGGATATAATCCAAATTCATCAGAAGCATGGGCGAGTTAAAAAATATTAATGGCCTATTTGAATGGTTTATCTTGCTATGGCAATATGATGTTCCTATATTGTCAACACTCCTTCCTTCAACCTCCTACCAAAAACTTCTTTATTTGAGGGATGGAACCATGCATACCCAGGAAGAGCCTTCAGATCACTGCTGGTACATAAACCACGACTGTGGCCAGTAGACTTTCAAGTACCACAAATGCCTGGTTAAGAATCAGAGACTTATTCTTCATTCTTCTCTCCCCCTCACACCCTCACTATAGTTGTTCTTCCAAAATTCAGCCCATGGCCTTTTTCTTTTAGAGAACTAAACATGGTATCATGCAGATCTGGGTTGAAATCCTGCCTCATATACTTTTACTAGCTATATGAACCTGGGTAAGTTGAAACCTCTGTACCTCAGATGATCTCTAAGGTTTTTTTTCACCTTTAAAATCTATGATCTATACCCTCCTTTAAGGCTATATACATTCCAACAGCTTTGACTTTCACGTAGATGATTTCCAAATCTACATAATTTGCACCTTTATCTTTTTCCCCAAACTTCTGTTTTACATTTCCAATGCTTATTGGACATTTATACTTGGATACTTATAAATCAACTCGCATTAAATATGCCTAAAGCAGAATTCATTCTCTTCACTACAAAACTGATATTCCTTCCTTTCCCTTTCTCCATACCCATTGACTTCCCTATTTTCATCAGTGACATCATTTTCTCCCAGGAACCTATGCTGAAAATGTTCAAGTCATCTCTGTTTCACTCCTTTCCATCATAGCACTGTCCCTTAACCAACATCCAAACAAACAGTTACTAAATCCTATTGATTGTTTCTTTATACTATCTCTGGATTGTATAAAGAATCTGTCCCTGCCTTTCCTTTCATACTTCCATTATCTTAGGTCAGATTCTCATCACCTTGCCATGGATTATTACAACAGCCTTTTAATTGGTCTTCCAGCCTCCAGTCTTTACTCTCTTCCACTTCATACTACAAATTAATTCCCATTAATATGGATAACTATCCTCAAAATACTGTATTTTATCATATTACTTTCTTGCTTAAAAAATCTTCTATGACCCCCATTGCTTACTTTGGATAAAATCCAAATCCATTAGTCTGGCATTCAAGGTCTTCCACTATCAAGGCCCAACCTACTTTCACAACTTTATCTCCCCCTAATGCTTAACACAAACTCTCAGTCCCAGCTAAACTGGTACCCATCTCAGCATACTTTGAGGACATCTTCCTCCACACCTTTTTTTAATTAATTCTTGACACATGGAATTCCCCATTGCTTCGCACTAATCCAAATCCTACCTACTCTTCAAGGCCCAATTCCATTTTCCATTTCCTTTGTGAAACCTACCCAACCCACAATGATCTCTCTCCCTCTTTTTTTTTAGAACCACCATAGGATTTATTGTCTCTTCCACTCTTTGAGAATGCAGTATACAATGCAAGAAAGTTCTCACCACCAAAGTCAGTCCTTTGCACTGTCCATCCAATACCAGAAACTAATAGGATTTTGTCATCAGAAATCACGTTAATGGAAACAATTGGAAGATGGTGGCATAGAAGCAGGAGAACTCCATGGCTCCCACCATAACCACCTCAAATACCTATAAAATATGACTCTAAACAAATTTTAGAGCTCCAGAACTCATAAAATGACAGAGAAACAAGTCTCCTGCTGAAGGCAGCCTGGCAGATGGACGGAAAGGGCTCATTGCAGCAGGTTAGGGAGCAGAGTCCAGCCCCACGTGGTTTTAGCCCCAGCCGTCCAGGAGAAGCCCCAGCTGGAGCTTTCAGGAGAGCAGATCACCAGCAGAGGTGGCAGTTTCCAGAATTATCAACCCATAAGAGCCAAGGACAAAGGGAAAAAGTGGAACTAGGCTAAATTTGGGGGGAGAGGGTCCAGCCCCTACCTCCAGAGCTAGAAGCAGTCTGAAGCAGTGGCCCTGCTGCCGCCTCCACATGGCTGCTGCAGAAGCTCCCGGCCTACAGTTTGCAGGGGGGTCAAGCAATCATTCAGAGGCTAAGTGCTCTTGCCTTGAGCTGCCTGGATCGGGATTGTGGTCTTGGGTGGTGGTCTTGAGGTGCGTTTTCAGTGAGCCAAAGCTGGTGAGGGCTGCAGAGACTGCGGCCTCCTAATGGCCCCAGCAGCTGTGAAAACCCCAGCAATTTGGGACAGAGCTCTTCCCTCTGAAAGCATAGTTCTACTGAGCCCAAAAGTCAAGTAACTGACTGGCAACATGAGCAGGCAAAGGAAACAAAGAAAGCTCAGCAATCCAACTTTAGATTCCTTTTTTGGGGACAAAAAGGATCAAAGCATGGAACAGGAGGAAGACAACACAGTCAGAACTCCCACACTAAAAGCTTCCAAGAAAAATGTAGACTGGTTACAAGCCATGGAGCACCTTAAGAAGGATTTTGAAAATCAAATAAGAGAAGTGGAGGAAAAATTGGGGAGAGAAATGAGAATGATGCAAGAAAATCATGATAAG
>CM053591.1:133150528-133221540 GCA_028646515.1 Pseudochirops corinnae
TTATTATTATTTACATGAAACTGGGAAATAAGATATACAGGCACTGGGATAGGGAGATCCATCTTGCTCTACCAGCAAGTCAGAGGGGTAATGGGGGAGGATATAGGAGAGAGCAGATTGGGGGAGGGGGTATACAGTGGGATCACTGTTTTGGGGGGTGGGTAGGGGAAAGACATGGAGAAAATTTGTAACTCAAAATCTTGAGGAAATCAATGATGTAAACTAAAAATAAACAAAAGTTAACTTAAAAAAAAAGAAATTACATTAACAAAGAGGCATCACCATCATCTTTTCATCTGTCTTGCAGGTGAAACTTTCCATATGTCTCTCCCATTACCAAGTGTGCTCCTGGAGAAAAGGGACTATCTTGCTTTTCTATTTATACCTTCAGGGCTTAGCACAGCGTTTTGTGCAAAGCAAGCACTTGACAAATGTTTCCATCATTCATTTGTTCATTCATTCTTGGGATGTGCTGCTCCCTCTGAAGATACAAAGCTCCTTGAGGGCAGGGACTATGTCTGATATTCCTTCATATGCCCCATACAACCTGGAATGGTAGCAGAGCAGCTTCTTCATAAATAGTTCCTATTTTGTCAATTGATTTTCATGGCATCTCACCTAGCCATCTTTTTCCATGCTTAAATATGAAGCAAAGGGAAATAAATAAGAATTGTAATTGCATCTTGCATTTGTAGCTTGGCTAAGCATCTTACATTAATGGGTCTCTTCAGGTTTACCCTAAGTGCTAATAATTTCTAAGCATTTTGATGATAGCATTTTCTCCCTAAGATAAATTCACCTCAGCTAAGAGCCTAACTCTTTCCCCAAATCTCATTACAATCAGCTTAGGTGGTTCATGGCTTTAGAAGGTAACAAAATTAGAGCTTTTAAATCATTCTCTCTGCTCTGGGAGTATCTACAATAATAAAAAAGGATTTGGGCTACAGAAGAAAGAGAAAAATCCCACTCCTGATCACATGTGATTACTATTATTATTCTCACCATCACTCCATTAAGCCAATCACCGTTAAGACAACTGGCAAGAAGCCACTTTAACTCCCAGGTAGGGTTAGGGAGGCCTTGGTCAATGACACAGAGCAAGACTTTCAGATCGCCTTCCCCAAGAAGGTACTAACAATAGGAAAGTAGAAATAAACTTTTGTTATGAATCACCAAGGTGAGCAAGTGGCAAGCCATTTCCTTGTATCACTGAATAATAGAGCTAGAAGGTAAGCACAGAACCTGTGATTTAATTGGTACAAGGAACTCCCAGGTGAGGAAACTACTGTAACCAATAGCAGGTTGGCACATTCTCTGCAACTTAGAATCTTCATAAGTTTCACAGAATACTGAAAGCTTAAATCACTTACCTAGGATCATATGGTCAGTATGGATTAAAAGTAGGGCTTGAATACGGGTCTTCCTGGCTCTGAAGCTAGCACTCTATCTGCTACTGTGCTAGAAGGGACCTCATTTTTCTTGTCTAATTCCTTCATTTTACAGGAAGCAAATGGAGCTGCTTAATTATTTGACTTAGATTCATTGAGCTGGAATGTGGTTAAAGTCAGAAAGTATTTTCTTTTTCCAGAACTTCTCCCACGATATAGCCAACTCTGGCCAGTCTATAGCAAAATATCAATGGCCAGGTTTAATAGGTACAAGACTGACACTGTTCTCCCCTCCAACTTATTGTAAGGCTAATGAAGATGAAGCAAGAGTTTTCACCAGTACCTTAAATTATCTAAATTACATGAAGGACAAAGAGTGGTACAATAAAATAACATTGGCTAGGGAGTCAGAGGATCTGAGTTCAAATTCCATCTCTGAGGTTTGCTCCCTGCGAAGCAAGCATTTCCCTCGGGCAGATAACTTAGTGTCCCTAGACCTTGGATTCCTTGTCTGTAAAAGGACCTTAGAGGTCCTTTCAGCTCAATATTGATTATTCCATGATCTAAAATGTTACCATGGCAAGAAAACTAGATTTGGAGTTATCAGACCTGGGTTTAAGCCCCAATTCCACCACTTGCCAAAGAAATCACTCCATATTTCTGAGCCTCAAAGTCTTTATAAAATGGAGAAGGTGGTATTATTGAGAAAAATATTTTATAAAGGGGTAAAGAACTGTTTAAGTGTGGGCCATACATGAGAATTGTTAAAGCATCTACTTTTTTATGTCAAATCACATAGGTCATTCTGGTGCGTGTAGAGCATACTTCTCAGTCACCTCCTAAATGTGGCATATGTAGGATCCCCAAATTATAACTGACATCATATGGACATTAAATCCTGGCTAATCAGACTCTCACAGAATCACAGTATCTGAGCTAGAAGGGAATTCAAAAGTCACCTGGATCCACCTGTACCTGTCTGGTCCTCATCTCCAAAATGAGGGGTTTGATAAGATGATAAATGATATTTATGTAGGGCTTTTCCATTTGCAAAAAAACTGTGTATATAATTGTCTCATTTTATTCCCCTAGAGTGGGGCTGCATGACAAAAGAGAGGGCGGTACTCGTAAGTCCTGTAATGCCCAGGCTTGAATTCCCAACTCTGACATGTATGTGTTTTTTAAAGGCAAAGAAAAGTGAATCTCTACAAGGTGGGCTTTAAAAAGCTTTGAGAAGAAAAGTAATGACCATACAATGAACCCAATGAAATAAGTACTACAATGATTATCATCCACATTTTACAGATGAGGAAACTGAGGCTCAGAGAGATTTCCTTTCCACAATAATACACAAGGCAAGATTTGAACCCAGGTCTTTTGGATTCCAAGTCTACTATTATGCCACACTGTCTTATATGAGCAAAAAGGTCCTAACTAGCTCCAACCATCTATGAATCTGCTTCATAAACATAAACCATCACCATTATTTTCAATGCATACAGAACTGGTAGCCATGTACCCCAAGCATGTCCTGGATTGAAATTTTTCCTGAGAAGTGACCATCTCTCCAGTATAGGATTGCCCCCCAACAACCTGTTTTCAACCACAGAAACCTGAGTTTTCCTTTATGATTGGATTTGAAGTGCTCTTTGAGGTCTAACAAAAAGGGGATGGGTGATGATACAGGGGGACCTCCTTAGGCTGAATGAAATTAGCTGTCTCAAGTCAAATAGACTTGAAAAGAAATATCTGTGGCAATAGGTGCTCTTACAGAACAGTTGGAAGAGCTTTAAACTGCAGTAGCCAGCAGAGTACTTGGTTCCACATGGAAAAATTCTACCTTTCTTTCATAACATTTTAATTAGAAATAGAAAGCAAATTCATCTCTACCAGCTCTCTCATTCTAGAACTCAATTCTGCATTCCACTCCCCAAATGATCAACAGGTTCTTTCGCTGGTACCACTTATGAAGCTAAACAGTGCAACGGAATCCAATAAGAAAGAACCAGTGGGTTGAAATGACAAAGAGACAGCTTTGAGCTCAATACCAGGGGAAAAATGCTTAGTAAATGAGAGCTAATAAAGAGGGACCTGATCAGGGGTAGTTAGTTCACTTATTATTGGAGGGCTGAAAGCAGAGGTTGAGTGATCACTTGTTGGGATGTAAACAATGGGGTCCATAGTTTGAGTTGGACTAACCAGGGAGTTCTTATCATCTGTGTGTTATGGACCCCCCACCTTGGCGTTCTGATGAAGTCTATGGATCCGCTTCTCAATGCATACAGTGAAATACATAGGGTTACAAAAAATGCCAGAAAAACTAAGTGGCACAGTAGATAGAGCACCAGGCCTGAGTTCAAATCTGAACTCAAACATTTGCTAGTTGTATAACCCTGGACAATTCACTTAACCCTATTTGCCTCAGTTTCCTCGTCTGTAACATGAGCTTGAGAAGAGAATGGTAAACCACTCCAGTATCTTTGTCAAGGAAATACCAAATCATTTAAAAACCAAGTTCATGGAGCTCAAGTTAAGAACCCCTGGAGTAGATAACGTTAAGAGTTCACACTTATATGGTGCTTTAGGTTTTGCAAAGTGCTTTATATACATTATCTTATTTGATCCTCACAACAACCTTCTGAGGTAGGTTCTAGTGTTATCTCCATTTTACAAATAAGGAAACAGATTGAAAGAGGTTAGGTCACTTGCTCAGGGTCTCAGTGCTGGAAAGCATCTGAAGCAAGATTTGAACTTGGAATCAGAGATTTTGAAAGTTGGAAGGGACCTCAGCTGCCATCCTGTTCAACCCATATATGAAAGGAAATCCTTTGTCAGTTCTTCCTGAGTCCTTGAAATTTTCCTGATCCACTATGCCACCTACCTTCCTTAAGTCATTATCTTTCCCCCAAACCTTCCTCTTACTTTCCCTATTACTACAAAGGGCAACCCCATCCTCCCAAGCCCTCAGGCTTGAAACCTAGAAGTCAGCCTGGACTCCTCACCATCTTTCACCCCCTATAACTAATCCGTTGCCAATCTGTCTACTTCACCTTTCCAACATTTCCCAAACTTGCCCCTTCTCTCCTCCAACACTGCTACCACCCAGGTACAAGACCTCGCCACCTCAACCTGGACTACTATAATAGCTTGCTGGTGAGGCTGCCTGCCTCAAGTCTCTCCTCTCTCTGATACATCCTCCATCCAGCTACCAAACTGATTTCCCTACAGATCCGACCATGTCACCCCCCGACTCAATAAACTCCAAGGGCTCCCTATTATCCCTAGGATCAAGTACAAAATCATTTTTTGGCATTCAAAGTCCTTCCTAACCTAGTTCCCTCCTACCTTCAGTCTTTTTACACCTCACCCCCTACTACACATTCTTCTATCCAGTGACACTGGCCCCCTGGCTGTTCCATGAACAAGACAGTACATCTTTTAGCTCCGGGCATTCTCTCTGACTGTCCCCCATGCATAGAATGCTTCCTCATCTCTGTCCACTGGCTTCCTTTGAGTCCCCACTAAAATCCCACCTTATAAAGGAAGCCTTTCCCATCCCCTCTTAATTATACTGCCTTTCTTCTCTTAATTATTTCCCATTTGTCTTGTACATAGCTTGTGCATATATATTTCTTTGCTTGTTGTTTTTTCCATTAGATTGTCAGCTCCTTTAGTACAGGGGTTATCTTTTGCCTTTTTTTATATCCCTAGAGTTCAGCATAGTAACTGGCAGATAATAGGTGCTTAATAAGTGCTTAGTGACTATTATTGATTAAACTTGGAATTCCCTTTCAACTCCTAAAAGTATGAGTTTCTGCGTGACGCTTCCTAGTTGGTAGAGGTTCAGAACACAGAACCTCCTCATTCCCAAGTCTACAATACATTTGGTGTTGCCTCCCAACATAAGGATACTGGAAGTGGTACTGAATTTGCACAGAAACATCAAGATGTTTTGAGTTTTATGTCAAAATCCACTCTTTGAAACAGCTTTGGTTCCCAAGGTGATTTAAAATCTGGCAGGGAGCCATTTTTTTCCTTGATGATTTTTTTTTTTTTAGCAGAAGTGCCTTCTGGTTTAGGTTGGGGAATTTGGGGTAGTCCAACCTGTTAGCATCTTTGGAAGGAATCTAGAGGAATTCAGATGGGAGGATATAGAATAATGGTGAGAGTATAGGAAAATACTAGAGCACAATGAATGCCAAGAGAATTCCTGAGGTAGGATAGGAGAAATGGGAAGGATAGAGTCTCTATATAGGGAAGAATGAAGAGTTAGGCCATCCTTGAACCATAATTCTGAGTTCTGAATTGGTTTTGAACTGAATCCAATGGTTCACTCTACCTCATGACCCAGGATAGGAATCCATGGCCAGATAGCTCCACTTAGAGCATTTGAACTCAAAGAATTACAGATTTGGAGAGTTGGAAGGGCCTTCAACAGCCATCCAGTCCAACTCATACATGAAAGGAATCTCTTTCTCAGAAGCCTCAGTTTCCTCATCTGTAAAATGAGAATAATTAATAATAATAATAGCATCTACCTCACAGGGCTACTGTGAGTATCAAGTGAGATAATATTTCTTAAAATGCTTTGCAAACCTTGAAACACTGTATTAATGCTAGTTATTAATATTATATACTTTTTCCATTCAGCTTTCAGCAACAAGTAAAACAAAGAAATCAATCATGTCTAGGAAGAATGGATAGCCCAATCTCTGAAGTAGTTGCTGGAGACACTTTCCTGTGTTTTCATCAATACCACCAAGTTCAAATAACTATAAAGAGAGAGAAAAATGGCTTTCCTTTTCCCCTTTTCTACTCCAACCAGTCTGGCAAAACTTATTCAAGTCTAGAAATTCTGATGGAAAATGCTACGCTGCAAATTGCCTTGTGCTCTCACTGATTTGGGTTGTACCAACCATTACCTTCTAAACAATTAATCCCCCAACACTAATTTCTTGACTAGAATTATCCTGGCCTGATGACTGGTCTTCTTCACAGCAAGGCTGGAGCAAGTTTCTCCGGCTTGTGGAAGGGGGTGTGACAAACACGGGCAGTTTATGGGGCTTTCATCATTATTGAGTTATCAGCATCGATCCCCGTCCAGGGGAAAGAAAGGACTGCTGAGTGGTGATGATCTTTACAATTACCCAGACCCACTGACTGACATCTGCGGGATGCACTAGGGCTACACCCTCTCTTTTAGGGGTCACGGAAGCAAGGCCAGTGGGCTCAAAGTCCCAGAGACAACTAAAATTGCCAAGATTTGAAGTGGGCTGACATATGAAAGCTGACCAAAGAAACAGATGAAACTTCTCAGTCGATTGTCCACATACTAGCTCCCCAGCCATTCATGTCCAAAGCGTGTGGTGAGCACAGCTCCAGGGGGGTGGAGAATGGTTTCATTTTGATAGGTACCTGAGTGCCTGCTGCTTCTGGTGGTAGAGCGAATCCACCTAGGGAGTTCTGGGAACAAAAAAAAATCTCTCTAAACAGAGAAGATGTCAGGGGGGCACTTCAGTGGCACTGACAGGATATCCAGTTTTTCTCCTATTGGGAATAATTGGGGTGAGGCAGATGGAGAAGAATGAATTAGAAGGAAAACTGCACCTGGTTACAGAATCCAGAGTTCTAATCCAGGTTCTTCTATTAACTAGCTTCGTAACTTCAGAGCAACCACTTCACTCAGAAACTCTG
This sequence comes from Pseudochirops corinnae, assembly GCA_028646515.1. NCBI lineage: Eukaryota > Metazoa > Chordata > Mammalia > Diprotodontia > Pseudocheiridae > Pseudochirops > Pseudochirops corinnae. The sequence goes on from CM053591.1 coordinate 133,157,611, forward strand.
GTTCCTCATCTTCCCTTTCTAGACCTTGAAATCTATGATTAAAGAGGTCAGTCAGTAAATATTAAGTACCTACTATGTGCTAGGACGACACTAAGGGTATACAAAAGCAAAAGGCAATTCCTGCTCTCAAGGACTAGAAACAACTATATGCAAACAAGATATCTATGGGATAAATTGGAGAAAATTAATAGAAATAAGGCCTTGACATTAGGAGGATCAGGAAAAGCTTCTCACAGATGATGGGATTTTAGTTGGAACTTGAAGAACATCAGGAAAGCCAGGAGGCTGAGATGAGCAAGGAGAGAAAACAGGCATAGGCAACAACCAGTGAAAATGTCTGGAGTTGGGATATGGAGTCTTATATGTCTTTGAGGACAAGAAGACCAGTATCATTGACTCATAGAATAAGAGGGGGGAGGTAAGGTGTAAGAAGACTTGGAAAATTTTTGGGGGGACAGGTTGTAAAAGACTTTGAATGCCAAATGTAGAGTCCTGGAAGTGATAGGGAGCCACAGGAGTCTATTGAATGGGAGGGTGACAAGGTCAAATCTTTAAGCAAAGGAAGGCAGAAGGGTGAAGTGGTGGAAATTCTTCCAAACAATGAAATTCTAATCATTTAAATACATCATTTAGGGAAAAACAAGTAACAACAAACTCAAAACAAATTATCATTCTACTAAAGCCATCTCTTGGCTTTGATATAGAAGTTGCTTTTCACCAGACTGCAACCATTAACATTTCAAGTATTTCTCTGCTTTCCTGAGCAGAAACCCAGAGCTCTCTCCCTAAGATTATGCTCCAACATTTTAAGGACTCATGATTTCATCAGTTATGAATACAAGCTCCACTAATGAAGGTCACCAACTCCTCCAGTCTTTATTAGAGATTCTTCAAGAGTTGTAATGGTTTTCCCAATTTCATTACCTAGCATCCAACCCCCTGGCATGAAACTCTGAATTTAGCTAGGCTGCTCCTCAAATGACAGACATATACCCCATAATCTAAGCTTTTACAGCTTGGTAGAACCTGCCACAATTGATGGAGCACTGGCATAGCCATTGAAAACCAGTGGTCAATTCCATTCCTGAATGAGGCATTGAAATAAAACTTCTTCTTTATTTGTTTCTTCTCTCCTTAACTGGTTTCTTTCCCTCCTTCCACCAGTGTCCCCAAGGTTTTATCCTTGACCTTGTCTTCATTTCTTTTTATATTCCCACCCTTGGAAATTTTCATCAGCTCCCAAGGCTTCAACTACTGCCTGTATACAGTCATTTTGTGACTTCCATGTATAAGAGACTAGGCTAGACACTTTTATTCCATTTAATTATTTTTCTACTGACCCTCCTTGGTTAGCTCCATTTCCTTATTCCACATGTGCTTCCTGAGACTATACTCCAACAAAAGAGATGAATAAATGATTCCCCTGGTGGAATAAATGATTCCACCATTTCCTTTTAGAAATAGTGTGACTCATGAGTGCTTTGTCTCTGTAAGAATGTCCAGGATTTGAAACTAGATTCAATTTCTATAGGGGAAAATGCCCCCTTCCACCTGGTTGCTAGAGACCTTATTCATTTCAGTGATGAAGGAATGACTGCATCTGTGGATGGCAGCGGTCATGTGGTCAGTCATAGCCTTTGAATAACCAATCATTTCAAACTTGATTTGCCACATACTCTTCTAGCACACTTAGATTAATTGTACTTGAGATGAACAAAAGAAAACAGAGCCTCAGTGATCACTGTTTTTTATTCCACTTGTCCACATACTTCAAACAATCCTGAAAACTAATTTCCTGAAACATTCATGGATTGATCAGAACTGGACTCCCTTTATCAACTTTCTTGGAGGACCTCGAACAATTATACTATTTTCATTTCTTACAAGCCCCTTCTCATGTGACAAAAGGCACACAGTATTACCACTTCCCTTTTCTAGATAGAGAAACTGAAGCCCTGGATGGTTTGATTTTTTTTTTTTTTATTAAAGTTGTCTTAAGTCACAAAGTGAATCACCGCTTTTCTGGGTCTTGTCTTCACTATCTTTAAGTGGAGATCCAATTCCCCATGACTACAAAAGAAAATTGGGGTAGAAAATATGAGATGCTATTATAAATTTTTCTTTTTCCTTATATCATTGGGGAATCCTACTTGAAGGTTTTGGAGACAAGAAGCCAGTTAAGGGGACAAAGAGGAAACAGTTAAAGAAGAAAGAAGGGTTACTGTTTCTATAGGACATGCAGTAATAAAAATGGGGAATAATCAAAGGACAAATGCTACCTAGTAGTCAAGGAAGAATAAAATTGAAAAAAAAAAAAGGCCATCTAGTTGCCCATTGCAACTAGATCATTTAGTAGAGTTGTAGAAATGAAAGTTGGATTAAAAGTAGTCATGATTATTATTGTTATTATTAACAACAGTTATCAATTAATAATTCATATGTAAGTGGTGCTATAACATTATGCAGCACTTTTCTCACACCACCCCAATGAGGTAGGACATTGTTGTCCTAGTTTTACAGATGTGGAAACTGAGGACCAGAGAGTTTTAGTGAACTTTCCAAAGTCACACAGTTAGTACAAGTCAGTGTTCAAACCCTGCTCTCCTATCTCCAAGTATAGTGTTCTTTCTATTAACCATGGATCTCACAAGAGATCCATGTCCTAAGATCTTTTCTTCCTCTGTACTGTTTCTCCTAGTGATCTCATTGATGCCATAGATTAAATGATTCTCAGGTCTACTTATCTACTCCCAGTCTTTCTCTTAACCTTAAGACTCTATTCTTCAACTCTTCAATATCTCAAATTGGATGCTCTTAAACTCAACATGTCCAAATCTGAACTCATTGTCTCTTCCCCACCCCAAATCTTCCCCTTCTTTTTAACTTCCTTGTCACTGTTTCATTTTTCTTGTTTTTGTTTGTTGATCGGCTCTTTCTTTTATTGATGAAACTGTTTAGAGATATAAATTTTTTGCTAAGTACTGGTTTGGCTGTATCCCCAAAATTTTAGAATGTTATTTCATTGTTGTCATTATACTTAATGAAATTATTGATTTTGTCTATGATTTGTTCTTTGACTCACCCATTCTTTAGGATTAAGTTGTTTAGCTTCCAATTAATTTTTAATCTTTGCTTTGAAGATCCTTTATTGAATGTAACTTTGTTGCATTGTTGTCAGTAAAAGATGCATTTAATATTTTTGCTCTTCTGCATTTCTCTGGGAGGTTTTAGTGCCCTAATGCACAGTAAATTTTGGTGACAGTGCATGTACAGCTGAGAAATAGTGTTCTTCTTTCTGTTCCTTCAGAGGTCTATCATACCAAACTTTTCTAAAATTTTATTCAGATATCTCACTTATTTTTTGTTTATTTTTTTGGTTAGATTCATCTATGTCTGACAAAGGGAAATTGAAGTTCACTACTATTTTGGGCAGCTAGGTGGTGTAATGAATAGTGCACTGAATTTGGAGTAAGGAAGATATGAGTTCAGACATGACCTCAGACACTTACTAACTGTGCAACCCTGGGCAAATCACTTAACCAATATTTGCCTTGATCCTCCGGAGAAGGAAATGGCAAACTACTCCAGCATTTCTGCTGAGAAAACCCCATGGACTTTGTCCATGGGATCAAGTAGGTTAGGACATGACTCATCAATAACAATGACAACAACAACTATTACAGTTTTGCTATTTCTCCTTGTTACCCATTTTACTTTTCCTTTAAGAATTTATATGATATGCCATTCAATGCATATATGTTCAGTACTGATATTAATTCTTTGTCTATAATACCCTTCAGCAAAACACAGTTTTTATGTATATTTCTCTATTTTTGCTGTTACTTTGTCTAAAATCATGATTATTACCCCTTGCCTTTTTTGCTTTGTAATAGATTCTGCTCCATCTCCTTATTTTAACCCTGTGTGTATCTTTCTTGTAAACAACATATTGTTAGATTCTGGTTTCTAATCCGTTCTTCTTTCTTCTTCATTTTTATGAGTTAGTTCATCCCATTGACATTCACAGTTTTGATTGTTGTTTATTTACTTCTACCCTATTCTTTTATGCTTTCCCTTCCCTTTGTTTCCTGCCTCCACTTTAAGAGTTTGCTTTGCCTACCTTAATTTACTCTGTCTTTTATTCCCTTCCCCTTTCCCTCCTATTACCCTGTTGGGTGAAATAAATTTCCATACCCAAACATCTGTGCATATGTATTCTTATATCCTTTGACCAGTTCAGATGAGAGTAAAGTTCAAATGTTTCTTACTTCCCCTCACTCCCTCTTCCTTGTTGCATAGACTCTTACTTGTGTACTTCATTTATGGGAGATGATTTCCCCCATTCTTCCTCTCCCTTCTCTACCTCCCCCCCTTGTAGTCCTTTTTCCTCCCTCTCCATTCATCCTTCAAGATCATCAAAACATTATAGAATTGCTTTTGGTCTCTCTGCCAAATGAGGCTCCCTCTAAGACACATGATGATGACTAAGCTCTGAGCTTTATATCATCTCCCCATATAATAATGTAAACATGTATCATCTCTCCATATAACAATGTAAACAGTTTAACTTTATTTAGTGCTTTATAATTACTCATTCAAATTTTTTTAATGTTTCACTTGGCTCCTATGTTAGTATGTTAAATTTTCTAGTCAGTTCCAATCCTATCATCAGGAATGCTTAGAAGTCTCTTATTTCATTGAAGATCCATTTTTTCCTCCTGTAAGATTATACTCAGTTTCGCTGGGTAAGTTTTTTGTCTGTTGGTTTGCTCATTCTTCTAGCCTACTTCTTGATGTTGAACTTTATGTTAGGGCTGCACTCTGCCAACTTGTACCCTTATGCTTTCACAGTTTAGCCTGCAGGACCTTCAAGCTTTTACTGCTCCCAAAGTGATATGACCCAGGGAAAAGTGCTCACTGCTTTCTTGTTCTGAGCTCTGCAAATGGGTCTGTTTGGCTTATCCAAAGATGGCAGTTTCAGGAACCTGCTGCTGGACTCCGCCATTGGAAGGATCAAAAGGTTCAGAGTGATTGAACTGTGGGTCCCCTTTGGTCTAAAATTCTCTCCCAGGGTATCCCATTGCAGGTTTCAGCCTAAGAGGAAGGCTAGAACTGAGTTCCTATTCTGCTCCTGAGATCAGACCCACACAGTTATTTTTTGCTTTCAAACTCATGACTCTCTAAGTATGCAGCGAGTCAAGCCCTCTCCTCAAGCAACCTGGGATCTGTGACCCAGAATCTTGTAGAGAGTGACACAGCTACTAACAGGTACCTATAACTGCACACTTCACTAGTTCAGGTATTCCCTGGAATCCCTCTCTGCCCCATGCTTCCTACTCTGGTGTCTAGTCTCAAACTACTTTGAATCCCCGGATACTGGAATGTTCCATGCATGGGAGCTCCTGGCCAGACTCCAATCTCAATGTTCACAGACCTTTCTGTCTGTCTCCCTAAGCTATCTTGGGCTGGGAGGGGTGTGTGTGGTTTTTCTCTTGGTTTTCCTGATTCGAATTTGGTCTAATGCATTTTCAAGATCTTCATGGAGGAAGTGAAATAGGAGAACTAAGCTGTAATTCTTCCTGGTACTCTGCCATCTTGACATTACCTCCCTTCCCTATTACCTTTGAGAGTACTGTCATCCTCCCAGTCACACAGTTTTACAATAAAGATGTCATCTTCAATTTCTCAATCTCCTTCAATACCCCCCCTCCAATATCCAACTTATTGCCAAAGCCTTCTGGTTCTACCTTCATAATACCTCTCACATATGCCCTTTCTCTCCTCGGACATTGCTACTATCCAGGTATAGACCTTTATCACTTCTCACCTGGACTACTGCATTGCCTTCTAGTAAATCTCCCTACCACAATTTTCTTCCTCCTCCAGTCCATTCTTCACTCAGCTGTCAAAGTAAACTTCCTAAAGCACAAGTCTGACCATGTTACCACCTCCCTCCACTCAATAAACTCTAGTGGCTCCCTATCACCTCCAGGATCAAATAGAAAACCTGTTTGGCATTCAAAGTCCTCCATAACCTGCCTCACCCCTACCTTTTTAGTCCTCTTACATTGTACATCCCATCACATACTCAGCAATCCAGTGACATTGACTTCCTTGCTGTTCCTCAAACAAGAACCTCCCATATCCAGCATCCAGGCATTTTGCTAGCTGTTTTTCATGCTTGGAATGCTCTCTCCTCATCTCTACCTCCTGGCTTCCCTGACTTGCTTCAAGTCTCAGCTAAAACTCCCACCTTATAGAGGAAGCCTATCCTGATCCCCCTTAATTCTAGCGCCTTCCCTCTGTTAATTATTTTCAATTTATCTTGTGCATAGCTTGTTTGTACATAGCTGTTTGCATGCTGTCTCCCCACTAGACTGTAAGCTCCTTGAGAAATGGGGCTGGTTTTGCCTTTCTTTGTATCCCCAGTGGTTAGCACAGTGCCTTGCTCATAGTAGATACTTCATAAGTGTTTAATGACTGACTGACTCCTCCGTGCTGGGCAGGTAGAGAAACTAAGGAACTTCGTTGTTGAGGTTCCACTGTGTCAAAATTCAACTTCAAAGGAAGACTTAGCTCCCTAATTCACACTGAAAATTCAGACTTGATTTTACCTTATTCTGACAGACCTGCCATTCATCCTGCTAAGGGCGCCCCAAGATCTCCTTTGCTTTCATTTTTAAAGTAAAATTATGGGAAAATGCCTCAAGTTCCTTGAAGAGTTTTGCTTCAATTTTGTGGCAAATTGGGGCAAAGACTTGGTTAAATTTGCTATAAAATATGTGGGTTTTTCTTAGTAAGATTAGCTTCTTTCTGATAGGCAAATTTCTTTTTATTTCCATTGATTTTTTTTCTTCCTCTCAGAGTTGAGAAAAAATAAATTGCAGCAATACAGTGTGAATACCAATCAAGTACAGAATTTCAGAGGCCAGCAGCACTTATATACAAAACAAGTGTCATTTGGATAAGAGAAAACTTCTCTTGAAGTAATTTTGCTTCTACATAAAAGGATTATTCCTGGGGAAGGAAAAAAAATCTGTCCTCTGTCCCCTCATGTGTGAGTCTTGCCTGCCTATATTCCCTTAATGTTCAGAGTAGGCAGGTTCTGAATTTCTCATTCTACAAGCTATTTTTCATCTCCTTAGAAGAGAAAATGAAAAGGCATAGAGTCCTGTTAGAAGAACAAGAGGAAACTGGGATAACCATGCAGGTAAAGCCATGGAATTCTCTTTTCTATAGTTCTTTCTAAGCTATGTACATAGATACTGACACACATGTATGTTTCTTTCTGTATACACAGATTACGGACTAGATTGTCTTTTGGGTAAATTTCCAGTTCTCTGATTCTAGTGATAGAAATTTCCTGGTAGTGAAGGTTAGCAAAACAGATTACTAAGGGAGCAGGTTATTGGAGATCTTAAGAAATAACATTGCCACCCACCTGCCAGCAATAAGTGAAACCATTCCATAAGGATGGAGAATAGACTGGATTAGGAGCTGGAGACTTTTATCTGTCAGTGCTACTACTGGCCAGGCAGTCAATAAACATTTATTAAACACTGGGCACTGTGATTAGTACCAGGGACACAAGGAAAGGTCAAAGTTCCTGACCTCCAGGAACTTGAAATCTAATGGAGGAGACAACATAAAAAGAATTTAATCAACAGAAGGAAGGAACTAGAGTTTAAGAGGGGTCAGGAAAGGCTTCTTGTGGAAGGTGAGATTTTAACTGGGACCTGAAGCAAGTCAGGGAAGTCAGGAGGTAGAAATGAGGAGGCAGAACATTCTAGGCATGGGAGCAGCCAGTGAAAATGCCCAGAATCTGGATATAGGGGTTCTTATTTGAGGAACAGCAAGGAGGCATGTGTCACTGGATCAAAGAGTATGTGAGTATGTGTGAACTGGGGAAAAGGATGGTGAGGAGGGCAGGTTATGAAGGGCCTTGAATGCTGAACAGAGAATTTTACATTTGATCCTAGAGGTGATAGATTTGAGAAGTACCTATGTGTGTCACTAAAAGGCATAAGGAAAACAGGGGGGAAAATGGAATAAAAAAGGAAAAGAAGAAAAACACAGAGCAAGCAAGGAAGAATGGAAGGAAGGAAGGAAAGAGGGACAGATGAAAGGAGGAAGGGAGAGAAGGAGGGAGAGAGGGAAGGAAATGGAGATGGAGGGAAGGAAGGAAAGGAGGGAAGGAGAAGAAATCTAAGAAAATCCAATTAAATTCAAGAAATATTTATTAAGCACCTACTGTATTCAAAGCATGTGAGGTAAGGGGCAAAGACAAATAGCTGATAGAAGGTCATATTTGAATCAAGGAAGACCTGAGCTCAAATCCTAACTCATACATCTTCACTTACCATGTGACCAATGGCATATAATTTAACCTCTCAGACTCCCAGGCAACTGCCTAAGGCTATAAATGATAAATGGTGTGCTTATGAAAATAGAGGAAGTCTTCATAGTAGCAGTGAATCAACACAAATCATGTATTAAACACTTACCATTTGTCAAGCAAGGATGGTAATTCCCTACACCAACAAAATCACAGGTCTAGAACACACACACACACACACACACACACACTCACACATGTACACATGCAATTGCAGAACACTATACTAGACACTGGGGATTTAATAGACAAAAATAAGCCTTACTTTTAAGGACCTTATACGCTTATAGAATATAAGAAGCAAAGGTGATGAGTATAAGATGTTGGATTCCTTGGTTAAGGATAATCTTGCATAGATTGACTTCAGTTTTGAGTGGCTCACTTCCTTATTGCAGGCAGATCTTAACATTGTCAAACGACTCTAAACCTATTAAACTAGCCCAGATTCAACTGAAAATAATTGAGAGGGGAGCCCTAGGGAAAGTCTGGCCCGGTGGTCCTTTTCCCCCTGTAGCCACCGAAAACCACTTTCTGAGGCTTTCAGTTTGATTAGTTGACACAGAGAGGAAAGGGGCTGAACTATGGGGATGAGAAAGTGGCAGCTGGGGACTATAGCCCCAAGGAGGGCACCTTCAAGGCAAGCAGAAACAGGGCTTTTACTGTTGGTGTTTCTGAGTTTGGTCCTTATCATCAGGACAGAGGTGAGAGCGTAGCCATCAGGTGGAACCTTGCTACATCAGAGCAATTTGTAGCAAGCAATACGTCGTAAGGATCAGGTGCCCTTTTTCGTCAGTGCCCAGGTTTCCCCCGGGATCCATGGGTTTTCCTGAAGATCTTGTGCTTCTGGCCATGATGATCTGTCTAAAGTCTATGGAGAATGCCAGAGGGACTTTGCTTTGATGAAACAGTTTCACAAAATCATTCTCTTCACTAGCGCCTTCTGACAGCTTCTTCCTTCTTCAGGACATGATGATTTCAGGTGGAAAGCCCCTTACTGAGAAAGGACTCTGACAACAGTGCAAGTTATCCTTAAAATATCCACTCCATTCTTCAAAATTAGAACTCTAGGCACAGAGTGGCAGCCTGCCTGAGGGTCACTCAGCAAGTCCCTGACAGAAACCTCAAGTGCTAAATATAAGGGGTTCCAGCTTCTTTTTAGGATGATAGTCATTGATGAGCAGGCTCAGACTTTCCCAGCAGCTTTTTTCAAAATGTCATGTATTGATCTGGGTTTGGTTTATTTTTAAGAAGTAGTGTCTTCCTGATGCTCAGCTAAGTAGCGTCTACTGTCTGCAAGTATTATCTTTCACTAGCTTTCTGGTACTTAAAACGAGCTCTCCCTTTTACTCCTGGCCACTGTGCCCCAGTAAGCTCCAAGCTGGCGCCATACCCAAAGACGCCACAAGCCATACCCTGCAGCTGCCAGGATTCCCACAGCTACTGCACCAGTCAGCTCTGCAGCAATCAGAGCTCTCCCTCCTAATCACAGACTCACTATTAAAAATACATTAAAGGACCAAGAAATGATTAAGAGATACAGGGGTGTGCAAGTAAGACTGATATTTCCGTTAAACCCATCTTCCAAATTAGTCACAGTTACCCTGCTGCTCTGCTAAAAACATTAGCTTTATTTCAGATCTGTTTTCTGAGGGTACTTTTCACCTGCATCAACAATCTAAATGGAAATATAGTCTTTTTTTTTTTTTTAAATCAAGACCCAGTGTAGTTATTGACAAGGTTGGAGGGAGGGTCGGATGCCTTTGTGTGACCTCTAACTTTGAGAATTTTCTTCCTCTTCTATATTTGGTCCAACACCAGGAAACTAGTAAGTGTTTCCCTTTTTAAAGTCCTGCTACTGCCCCTGTGATTTACACCCCATCAAGTGGTTGAGGACAAGGTGCACTTGGGAAGAGGTCCAGTTCTGCTGGGAGGACAGATTAGAAAGACAGTGTCCTTGGTTAGAATACATCCCTCCTCCCCACGAGCTCTGCAATCATTTTTCTTTCCCCTTCACCCAGTCATCTTAATCCCTTACAAAATAATAATTGGCTGCATGTAAGGTCGCTAGGTGGCATGGTGGACCTGGAGTTAGAAAGACCTGAGTTCAAATTCTGTCTTAGCTGCTTTAATAGCTGTATATTCCTGGGCAAGTCATTTAACCTTTCTCTGTGGGCTCCACCTGTAAAATGGGGATAAATAATAGCACTTACTTCACAGTGTTGTTTTGGGGGTCAAACAAGAGAGCTTAAGCCAAAAGGGCTATCTAAATGCTAGCCATTATTATTCTTCCTTATTTCTCACCCCATTGAAGGAGGCAAAGCTAATAAGCTCCATCCGTAGGACTTTGTATCCTACAAACATCATTCTTCTACACAGATAACTGTTCACATATCTGACGAGAAAGGATAGGATCGGAGATTTAGAGCTGTAAAGCATCTCAAAATGATCTAATCCAACACTTCATTTTTACAAATGGAGAAACTAAGTCTCAAGGTGCTTAAGTGACTTGTCTAATCACACAAAGGCAGTTAAGTATATTCGTTTGCCTCTGCAGCCCAAGGAGGAATGGTACAAAAGCTTCTTTGGCTTGGGAAGACCTGCCAGAAAGTATGCCCTGCTTCAATAGAACCCAAAGTCACTTCTATACCACCATGATAACAAGTAGAATTCCAGTTGAGGATCACATAAATTAATAACGTAATGTTTATAAAGTTTGTTATAATTTATAGTGCTCTTTCCTTTTAACAACTCTGTAGTATAAATATTATTATTCTCTAGATCTTACAGATGAGGAAACTGATGCTCAGAAAGGTTAGATGATTTGACCTCTGTCCTATGACTTGTAAATGAAGGAATCCTGGTGGGGACCTTTGTATTCTAACTTTGAGTTTAGTCTTCTTCCTATTATACCACTATGCTGCCTAGGAATTATAGATACTGTACTATTTGGTAGATTGGCTGCTTCTGTCTACATACTCAACATTGCTTGGAGCACCAGAGGTAGAAGAATGGGATTATTAGGAAGTATTGATTTAAAAATAAGGATTAAGACATTTGTCTGGAGAATTTTGAATTTTTTCATAATTGAAACTGAAAATGGAAGAGAAAGGAGAAAACTGTCTATTTAAATTGAATACCCTCAGTACAACCATGATAGATATGTGATCATAAAGGAAGAATATCAGTGGAAATATGCAATAATTCACAGAAGATAATATCCTAGACAAGTGGCAATCTTAAAACTGATATTCTAGAATATCTCTGCACAAATGTGCCAAAGATGAGAAATCAGCAAGGTGAGCTAAAGACCTGAAATCAAGAAGCTAAATTTGACTTCATAAGTATCATAGGAAAATGGTGGCATGGAACTCATAACTAGAATATGACAGGGTATATCTCATTAAAAATAATAGATCAAGAAAAAAGGAACATTATAGTAGCACTGGAAAACAAGAAGATATACTCATGTGAGAGAATCTATGAACCAGAAAAAGAGCAGCATAATGAGAAACATTTGAATGAAGATCAATAAGAGGAGAAACAGAAGCAATATAATGTTGCAATATAATGGGAATATACTATAGACCACCTGCACAGAAGAAGAACATAGATGAATAGTGTAGGAAGTCAATCACAAACTTGTCAATGGAGAATGTAGCAGTGATGGGGAAATTTCAGTTATCTGGATGCATCCTAGAACTCTCTCCATGAAGAGCAGAGCAGATGAAAAGTTCTTACTTTATCAATGATAATAATACCCATAATAATTATTTTTCAGGGTTTCTATAAGATCACAATGAAATGACATAGGTAAAGTGTTTTTCAAACTTTGAAATACTACAGAAGCAGCAATCCCTGTTCTTATTATTATTGTTCATAAGTATTTAGAAAAGAAACATAGATTCTTCAAAAAAGGTCATGCCAAATGAATTATTTCTCCTTTTTTAATTTGATGGGGAATGTTGGTTACTAAACCCAGTAGATCAGTAGGATGCCATGCATACCTGGATTCCAGTGTAGCATTTAATTAAGTCTTTTGTGAGATCTTTGTGGGCAAGTGTGAAGATAATAGGCCAAATGACAGACAAAATGGTAGGCAGATCAAGAGCTGGCAAATGAGTACCCAAAATACCCCAAGAGTAGTGATTAAGGGACTGATACCACCCTAGAGGAAAGTTGCTAGCAGAGTTTCCCAGGGATCCTTCTCTTACCTCATCACTGTGTCTGTTCTTTTTTCAATGGATATCTCAAATGAAAGCTTGGGTGGCATGCTTATTTGTAGAAATCTTTTGTAGAGAAAATGAAGCTGAGCTATTTTCAAGTATCTGAATTATAATCATGGGGAAGAGTCTTGAAATGTTGAAATGAAGGCTTAAGTTGCAACATTCTCATTCCAGCCTGTTCTATATCCATTTTGGTAGGTGGATAAGGATGTCATGCATAAAAGTAGCTATTCCCCGAACAGCCTCTTTGGGCCCACATAAGAGGAAACCTCATACATTTTGATCACAGACCAGCATTATGTTGTTGGATAAATGGAACACATAGATAATCCCCTAATCTCATTGTAGCTATTAGCTTCAACTTTCTCTGCTGCTCACCTTTCATTCAAATTGCTAATAAGTCTCTAATAAATTGATTAGTTGGGACAGTAGTTGTTATGTTACTCTGGGGCCACACTTGCAAATCACCATTAACCAAAAGTGTTCTGTGATATTATATGCCCTATAAAACTTAATACAATACAATGTTCTGAGAGTTAGGACTCAGAGAGCTGGAGTGAGTTGCAGTGTGGAAAGTAATATGGTCTGAGTATTCATTTATTTATTCAGCAAGCATTGATTTAGCACTTACTATGTTCAAAGCCTTGTATAAGAGCTAGGGATAGAAATACAAAACAAAAATTAAATAGTCCCTACCCTCAAGCAGCTTACAGTCAGTTGAGGGAAGTAACACATGCACAAATGAGATGATACAAAAAATATATACAAAGTCATTTTTTGGTGGAAAAGCACCAGTAATTTTCAAGGGAGGAAGAAGGCTAGGTCCCTTAAGTTGAGCCTACAAAGAAGCTAGAGGTTCAAAGAGATAACAGTGAGGAGGGAGTGTATTCCAGGCACAGGGGACAACCTGTGCAAAAAAAACAGAGAAAGGAGGGAGAATATCATGTATGGAAAGCAGTAAACCAATATGGCTGATATATCTAGGACATAAGGGGCAATAAAGTGAAATCAATCTGAAAAGCTAGGTTGAATCCAATGAAAAAATTACTTAATGAATGTCTACAAAGTATGTGAACACAGTCATCATTGGGTTATGGCTTCATCTCTTCTCTTTTATAACATGGTATCACTGAGTTATGGATTCATCTTCCTCTCTTTCCCCCATCCAGCTCTAAAGATGCAAAAAGGAGGTGAAATGAGCAACAACTGGGTGACCAAAGGGAAAAGAAATGAGACTAAAAGGCTAGAAAATCTCACAAATGGAATCCTAAGTCCCTGCAAAATTGAAAGAGAGCTCCATAGGCCCAATGTCAATAACACATGTTGGAGTTGAAAGCTTTTGTTGGAAGTCTTTATCTCCTTTAAAACATTTATTTTCCAGAGAAATTTTCTCTTAAAAAAAAATCTGTTCTAAAAGCCATGCCAAGACATTTAGCTGTCATGTTGCCTCATCCCTAAGTGTTATTAAGGTGCAACCTCCCCCAGAAGTCTTTCCTATTCCCACTTCCACGTCAGGAGTATTTTATCAATCACAACCTCTCTCCTGGTATTTTGCACTACGACTATCTCTTCCGCTCCAGCCCCCCCCCCCCCCACTTATCATACTCTAATTCCCATTATTATATCCATATCCTCATGCAATCTCCATTACAAAATTGTAAACGCCTTGAAGACAGAATCTACCCTACTCATCTTGATACACGCCCCCCCCCCCAATGTTTTACACACAGAAGGGACTTAATGAATGTCTGTCTACAAAGTACAAACAACGGCTGTTCAAGGAAAGGAAATGGGTTGGGGATGGAAGCTGTGGCTGAGGAAGGAAAAGGATTTCACAAAATAATCCCTTTGTTTTTAGAGATAACTCTTGGCTTTGGTCTAAACTACTATTGTTTGTTGTTGTTTTTCTTCTGGGACAGCTAGATGGTGCAATGGATAGAACACTGGGCTTGCAGTTAGGAACTGAATTCAAATTTGACCTCATACTTACTAGCTATGTGACCCTGGACAAGTCACTTAGCCCTTATCCGCCTCAATTCCTCATCTATAAAATGGGAACACACTGAAATGTATCCAGTATCTTTGCAAAGAAAACTCCATGGGCTTTTGTCCATAGGGTCATGTAGAATTTGACAAGACTTAACAACAACACTGTTCTATCTCCCTCCTTTGACCCTTCATCCCCATTCACCTTACAGACACATAGGCTTTTAAAAAAAAAAAATCCATAGTAATTTCAAGTAATGGTCCTGAAACTACCCCTTTGGCAGATGCTAAATAATTAAATAAGTAATTAAAATTAAGCCCTTGTTGTCCCATTTACCCTGTGCTGCATCTCTGTGTGCTTTTGTCTCTGAAATCACAGTTAATGAGTTATGCAAGGGAACAACTCCAGGGACTGGGTATTTACTAGAAGAGTCAATTCAGGAAGAGTTGGAGAAGCATTTGCTCTCTCGATTTTGACACTGAGAGGAAGGAGACTGGCTTCTAAAGAATGCATCGGCAAGAATGTGTAGATATCAGTGGAGAAACTTGTGACTATTTGCCTTCGCTGATCTACAGCAATTGCTGATCTACATTCTGAAGTGTTAGGGACATGCAGCAATTAGTCTGCAAAGCTGTGCTGTCCCACCTGGGAAATGCTGAGTGCTCACCCAAAAACCTTTGTCCTCATAAGCTCTAGTCATTCTCATTCTAGATGCCTGGAATCTGGGACAGGCACTAGGAAAAAGAAGAATGGGCTAATGGAGAAAGTCACACAGGGGAGGGGGGGAAGGAAGGAGAAGAGTGACAAGAAGATGTAGACTACACAGAATAGCAACTCTCTGTTGAAAGTGAGAGGCAGTGTGCCTTAATGCATAGAAAACTTAACTCAAAGCCAGGAATCCTTGGACTTAGGTCTTTCCTCGGCCACATACAGGTTGTATGACAGTGAACAAGTAACATAATCTCATATTGCTCTGGGCAACTCTCTAAACCCCATATAATTATAGAATTACAGAGAAATTACAGAAAAGGTGTCCATGTACATTGGAAGAGGGAGTTCCTCACCCAGGAGTTCCCTATACCCCCTGAAACCACAGCTCTAGTCCTTATCACTACACCTATAAGCAAAGCACTATTCTAGACTCTAGGGATAGAAATACAAAAAACTCCACAGTACCAGCCCTCCAGAATCTTAGATTCTATTTTGAAGGTAAGATATGTGTACCAATAAGTCTGATCAAAGGCAAAATATTTGAGTATAAATTATGATAGACTTGGAGATGAGAGGAAAATCAGTCATTACTTAGTCTATCTCTTTATTTCACAGAGGAGCAAACTGAGATCTAGAGAATTAAAATCACTTAAGGTCATACAGTGGTCCCTTAAGATATATACAGTATATGGTAGAACTGGGATTCCAGGCCAGGTCCTCTGACACACATGTGCACTTTCCACTATACCATGCTGCCTGGAACTCTGAGAGAGTTCTAGAAGAGATCTTAGACATCAATTAGTTTCTTCCTGTCCTTTTGCAAATGAGGAAACCCTAGGTCACACAAACAGGAAATATTTTTGTTGTTCAGTCACGTCTGATTCTTCCTAATCCCATTTGGGGTTGTCTTGGCAAAGATACTGGAGTGGTTTGCCATTTCCTTCTCCAGTTCTTTTCACAGATGAAGAAAATTAGACAAATGGAGTTAGGTGACTTGCCCAAGGTCATACATCTGTTAAATATCTGAGATCAGATTTGGACTCAGGAAGATGAGCCTTTCTTATTCCAAGCCCAGTACTCTATCCACTGTATCACCTAGCTGCCCACAGGAGATAATAGAACCAAATAACTGAACCTAGGTCTTCTGACTCAATCTAACACAACATGTTACTGTTGCAAAGTAAAGAGAGGGGTTTGGAGTTGGGGCTGGGGGAGCATTAGGAGAAGTTAGAGGCTAAAGGGAAGATGTACTTATTCAGAGGAAAATGCATCTCTGGGTGATTGGTGTCTCCAGGCTTGCTGCCCACTTTGCCCACATTCCAAAAAACTCTGTGAATGGAGAGTTAGAGCACACCCAGCCAGGTTTGTCTGCTGCTTTATGGTCAAACCTTTTCTTTGTATGGCGATGCAGTATTCTAGTATACTGAGTCATAGAGATCTCTGAGAAAGAAGAAATCCAGGGAGACCTAGGGAAACAGTCACCTAGAGATGTGAAGGGACACTGAGACTCATTTGCACTCAAACAAGAATGCTTCATTTACCGATTCTTCCCAAGCTTAGTAAACACTTTTAAAACTTTCCCTGAAAGCTATGTCCCTAATGTCAGAGCAACAGCACACTGGCACTCAAAGCAATCCTCTTTAATTAGGGTTGGCTTACTGAGTGTAATTGTTTAACCAGAGTGTCTGCAATCTCAAGAAAGCTTTGGCTTTAATTTCAAAAGGGAGGCATCAGCTTGTCTCTGCTTGAAAGAATCCCAGGTTACTGAGTAATAGCCATAATAAGATTGAGAATGAAGGTGACCTATAGAAGCATGGTAAATACATGATTTTCTCTGCTCAGCAAGTGAATTTTGATTATAACTCAGCACTTGCCTCAGGTCCTAAGATGCTGTTAGCATTCTCAAGAAAGCTCAGGGAAGAACGAAGTGCAAAATGTTTCCACAAAGAAAAACATTGGCTTCCCAACCCTATTTGTGGCCACATTTAACCCAGAAAAGTGAAAGCAAGGTTGCAATCTATCTGTCCTTGGTCACAATTGCATGGATTAGCCTTTCATACAAAAGGGGTTGGGGGTGGGGGGAGGAGATCAATCTCCAGTCTTTGGTCAGCAATTTTTCGTCTTTCTTTTTTTTAAATTTTATTTCTTAAACATAAGATGCTCCTAAGTCTCTATATCTAACCGGCTGTTTCCCTATTCTGTAGTAAAGAAAATTTAGAATGGGGAATCTCCTTTGTGGGCACATGGACTATTAATAAAAGAGATCTCTGCTTTCTATTGCTTGGCTAGTTAACTACTCTGCTGGAATGCATTTCTTACCCCCTAGAAGAGATCGGTGCATAATCAAGAGGACCCTAGAAACCTGGGCTACTGGTGGACTGCAGATATACAAGAGAGGGGGCAGCAGCAGCATGGGCTGTAATCATATGTCTAGCTCTGCTACAGCCCTTTCCCCAATGCAAGCATGCTTGTTTGTCATGCTGCACGCACCCTTAACAGATCACCCAGCTTGCTCTGTTTACCTATTGTGAGGACTGTTTGAGCAAAATCCCCAAATGGTTTTGTAGGGAAAATGAAAAGCAAGAAGAAGAAAGCATTGGAAAAATGAGTCATATTTGGTGACTAAGATACATGCTGCTTTTGTAAAAAGAGTTATTTCTCATATGACTTTTCTGTAGAAGAGGTAGCATTGTGTAGTTCATAGAGAACGGTCCTGTGTTTCAGGAAGCCTAGGATTCAAATTCCATCTCTGAAGTAGAATGGCCAAAGGCTATGTGACCCTGGGCTGGTCACTTGCCTCTGGCAACTCTAAAAGACCATAAGTTGTAGGGCAGAGTTTCTTCACTGGGAGTTCCTTACACCAACAAAATCACAGATCCAGTCCAAAATGGAGAGGGGGGGGAGCCTAAAAACTTTAAGTGACAGGTTTAGAACTTCCTTTTGAAATAGGGTCAGGGCTGCTATTTCAAAATTAGACTCTTCTCATTTATTTGTAAATCTTTCATATATCACTTCCTCCTTTCAAGCCATTAATAAGGATATCTTCTCATATCAACTTTAACCTTTTAGGTTCTAAATCTAAAAAATGTATTACACCATCAAGTAAAAGTTATTTTGATTAAAAAAACATTTTAAAAGAAAAAACATTTTTAAAAAAAATCAAAATAATAAATGGTCCTTCCCTCCCTGCACCAGGTAATTAAAGTGGCAAAGAAGTATAATTATTAATGGAATTGTAAATATGGCCTCAAAAGTGGCCATGGAATGAAATAAGAATAGATATCCTATACAAACACACTGTTAAAACTCACTGAGAGTAAATTTCATTTATAAGAATATGTCATTAAGAAAAACATATTTCTGAATGGAGTTAGGAAGAGGGACATGCTTTTCAGGCAAAGATGAAAACACAAAGTTAGTCACCTGCTCAAAATAAAGACTCAGCACCTGGGACAGGTCCTCTCCATAGCTGAAGAGCACACAACTTCCTGGAGAGGAGTAACCCTCTGGCATCTTGACCCTAGACTGTAGGTGACTGTGTCTCCTAGAGACTCCTACGAAGTTCAGTGCTGGACTGATGGCCCCTACACTTCAGCACTGATTCACAAGATCCACATTGCCTAGCAGAAGCTTTAGGATTTCCTGGTGATGAAAAATAAGCCAATGGCAGCTCCCCCAGGTGATCAGAGGAGAGTTTGAGAGAATGACATATCTATCCTATCTGAGGATGCCCATACATTTTACTGACATAGCTTCTCCTCTCAAGCAGGATTTAGGAACAGGGAGTGCAAGGGGTGGGGAGAGGGGGGCAGCAGTGAAAGGGGAACAAGACCTTAAGAATCCATCTTGGGTTTTGACAATATATTCATATTCATCCTGCTATTCTCCTCTCTCAACATTCTCTCAGTCAAGCTGCTGGTACTTTATCTCCGCATTGATAATATCTAAAAGAATTCATCAGTGGTTTCCCTTTAACCTGACTGCTCTCTGACAGAGACCCTAACTCACCAGATCTGGAGCAGCTGCAGCTCCAAGATTCTCAGTACAGAGGCCATAGCAAGCACAAGCAACAGGGACCAAAGTGCTTTAAGGCAGCAAAATAAAGAGAGGCTTCCTACTCCTCAGACAAATCTCTTTCCTTCCTTTCTTTCCCTGTCTCTTGGCCTCAGGGCTGAAGCTAGCTCACAGGGTCCAACCTAGCAAACCAAATGCAATTACTCTTCTAAGGGCAAGGGCAAACAACTTGCAAAAGAGAACTCTCTCTCTACTCTCTGATGTCCCCTGCCCCTTGAAGTCTACTCATCAGCCACATCGCTCACTTTGGCACCAGCCAGACGGAGCTTCCAGCATCCATGTGGTTAGTGCTTCTCCAAACACATTGGAACAGATTGCCATTTCTCTAACTTTTCAAATCATTTCTCCTGAACATTTGTCCCATGAATATTCGTGACAGAAGGATAAGAAGAGGGGGCAGGCACCCTTGCTCACCCACTCCAATCCCACTTGAATACCTTTTATGAAAAGAAATATGAGATACATCCTGGTTACCTTTCTTTTTTTGAGAGCTGAGCAAACAACCACAAAATATCTCCAACCCCCTGGAGAGAGAGAGAGAGAGAGAGAGAGAGAGAGAGAGAGAGAGAGAGAGAGAGAGACAGAGAGACAGAGAGACAGAGACAGAGAGAAGAGAGAGACAGAGAGAGAAAGAGAGGAGAGAGAGAGAGACAGAGAGAGACAGAGAGAGAGAGAGAGGAGACAGAGAGAGAGACAGAGAGACAGAGAGAGAGAGGAAAGAGAGAGAGAGACAGAGAGAGAGGAAAGAGAGAGAGAGGAGAGAGAGAGAGGAGAGAGGGAATCAGACAGAATTGACTCCAACCCCGTACAAACGTCTAGAAAACCATGCACTCGACCCCAAGCTGGGTGAGGTTCAGACCGAGAGAGCAGCTCACCTTTAGGCTCCGCGTTGGGTTTACAACACACACAAGTTGCCCGGCCGCGGAGAAGACCCTCTTCGCCTTGTAGTGCTGAAACCTGAGATGAATGAGATCTAACACAGCCCCAAAACACTGGGTGAAGAAAAGCATCACAACTTTTTGGGTTGGGGGGGTTTGTTGGTAGAGGAAAACAGAGGAGATTGTCAGTCCTTGAGCTGTGCTGGAAAGAGTGCAGCCCTCGGAAAAACTACTCTCCGGCACGGCTTAGCATGCCTTCATATTCATCATCAAAATAAGACGGTTAGAATCTTGCAGCAGTGGGTCGGCCAATCAAAAGGACAGAAATGTTATCCTTGAGGTGCAGAGACAGCCAATAACAAATGCCTCCCCTCCAGAAACTCCCTGATGAATTGAGCCTGGTGGAGAATGTATTATTGAACATTACCATATATCAGCGCATTGCATTTATCTTGTGATTACAGCCAACCATACATAATGCTAGGGAGATGGGCTGACAAAATTGATTGCTTAATGTCTCCATTTATTAATTGACTTAATTTAACATGAGAGCCCTCCTTAGTGCTCCGCCCCCTCTCCCCCAAAAAGGAGAGCATTTAAGCCTTAGACATCCTGCTCAAAAGTAGTCAGACACACAAAGAAGAGTGAAGCTTGACTCCCATAAGCTGCTTAAGGAAAAACCAAATATTACAAGACTAGAACAGTTCCCCGGAAGAATTTGGCAGCAAGAGGAAAAGTGAGTCGCTCTCAATCTTAGGATCTGTCTCTCTGTATGTTGTGATTTGGATTTCAGCTTGCTAACATCTTGTTTTTCACTCCTTGTGGGCAAAGGAAATCCTAGCAAATGCATCTTCGTTAAAACATATACCTGCACACACACATATACATGTAGTACTCAAAAGCACTAATTATGGGAAGCCAGAAGTATGAAAGCATAAAAATGCATAAAGCAAGCTTCTAAAAATAATGAAATCCATGATGCATGAACGCACGCACACACAGAGAAACCAACACTGAGGGAAAAGTAGCTTGTAAATCAGCAAAATAATTACAGCTGCTGAGGGTCTTTGCTTGTCATTCATTTGCATACTGGTGGGCAGTGAATTGCTAATTAACTACTGGATTTGTTAGTGACTTTTAAAATAGAGATGAAGTCCGCATGTACCCGATCACTTTTTTTTTCCCTCTGTTTCCAGCAGTAACACATTTCTCTACTTGATCCTGAAAGGGAGCTGGTCCCACAAAATGCTTAGACTGTGTGTGAAAGAGTCAGCCTGTAAGGATCAAAAAGCTGATTTGTTGGGGAGGGCCATCCTGAGTGACAGTCAATTCTGCTGGTTAATGAATCAAAGGGGACTAATTGAATTAGCTTTCTGCCAAGCCATCCTGTAGGGGCGCTATTTAGGTTTTCTGACAGAAGGGGGTTGATACCTCTTTTACAATGCACAATTCTCCTTTTCTGGTGAAGGAGAAAAAAAAAAAAAACAACCAAACAAGAAGAGATAGGCTTGAGAAGCCTAGGGGGATTTGTGTGTGTGTGTGTGTGTGTGTGTGTGTGTG
Organism: Pseudochirops corinnae; assembly: GCA_028646515.1. Taxonomy (NCBI): domain Eukaryota; kingdom Metazoa; phylum Chordata; class Mammalia; order Diprotodontia; family Pseudocheiridae; genus Pseudochirops; species Pseudochirops corinnae. The sequence goes on from CM053591.1 coordinate 133,179,439, forward strand.
TGTTCTCACACCCCTATTCTTGTGTCTTCTCTTTCATGTAAGATCAACCCTGGAAGGCATCAGGATTCTGCTCAGGTTACAAAAGCCCCCATGCTGTGCCCACTGACTGCCGGTTTGTTTATCTGAACTGCAGTCACCCTGTACCCACTGCTCATTTCTGAAGCAATCCTGTATCTTAAGCTATGTCCAGCAATGGAAGATTTCCAGAGATGCCAGTCCTTCTCCATGAGTCAATATATGTAAAAACTACATGCCTATGACACATGTGGCTTCAGGAAATTTATTTGAATGATGAACCACAAAACCAGAAGAAACTGAATTTGTCTGCTGAGCTAAGCTTCCCAAATGCTGATTCTTCAACTGAATTGTGAACCAAACTTTTTCTCCCTTAAATGCTCAGAGAATTTAAACAGGAAGCAAACTATTAAGTTGGCAGTAAACCAGAATATCAGAATATTCTCTTTATTGAACTTCAACTAATAATTTATTCAAGGAAAATCCCTGGAGCTTCCTAATACAGCAGAGAAGACAAATGAAACTTAGTAAGGGATGCTGCCCTCAGACCACTGAAACAAATATAGAAAAGTCTCCATTCTAAATGACTTTTAAATGCTTGTTATTATTAGTATTATTATTGGTGTTGTTAGGTAAAAAGATCCCCAGAGTATTCTTAACTTACTTTTTTTAAAAAGCCATAATGTTATGGTGTTATGGCCTCCAGTGGCTAGTAAAGCAGAGAGCACATTGGCTTTGGACTTAGGGAACTTGGTTTAAATTGTCCTACTGATGCTCATGGCTTGTGAGACTTGTAGGCACGTTTCCACTTTCGTTGGCGTCATTTTCTTCACCTGTAAAATGAGATAATTGGACTAGGTGGCCTCTGAGATACTTTCCAGCTCCAGATCTATGATTTTAATAAGGTTCAGCATTCAAATGTATAAAAAGTTCTGTCTTCACTATAAAATGTCATTTGATACTCATTATAACCTCATGAGATATATAGGGCAAAATGATTAATTCCACCTATAGAGGTGGAATTATCACCTTTTTCACCTTGCATAAGCTGCTTTATCACCCTTATCACCTTTTTCACCTTGCATAAGCTGCTTAACCTTTTTGGGTCTCAGTTTCCTCATATGGGAAAAGAAGATGGGATGAGCTGATCTGTATGATCTCTCTATATTGTAAGTGGGAAGATCTAAGATTTTATAAAAAGACATGAGAAATCCTTCAGTGTTCATGGTCTATTACCGAAATGCTCGGTTCCTTTGAACCAGGTTCAGTCTTTTAAACACACACACACACACACACACACACATACACACACACACACACACACACATACACACACACACACACACACACACACACACACACACACACACACCTGGATCTCATTTATGTAACTTATGTAATTTAGTCACAGGTCCCCACCCCTGAGATAGTGCCTTAGGTTTTGCAAAGTGCTTCACAAATATCCCCTCATTTATCCTCAAGACAGCCCTAGGAAATGTTGTTGTTTCTCCTTCGTTCTCCAAGAGGATCGATAACATCATTTGACTTGCTCATGAACTGGATTGAAGTGAGGCAGAGTTTTGAAAAACCTCACTCTCTCCTCCAGAGTCACTGAAGTCCAGGGACAAGACAAAAGCCAAGATGCTTACATCTGCATGATCTTACCACTACTGGTAGTAAATGCTATTGTTATCCCCCTTTACTGATGAGGAACTGAAATTAAGCGACTTCTCTGGGCTCACACAATTAATAAGTGCCTGAACTGGGTTTGAACTCAGGTACTCCTGACTCGAGGGCCAGTGGTCTATCTACTGTACCAACCACCTGTCCGTCACATCTCACTAATCCAAAAGGTCCCACTAATCTGAAAGAACCCTCCCTTGTTCTAAGGCAGTGCAGCTAAATAAAACAAATTGGCACATCAGGTATCTGACAGCATATACCCTATTCTGAACCTGTGGATCACCCCTCTCTAGTCCTCTGAGGTCAAGATTGGTCATTTCCTTAATCTGAATTCTAATTTTTTTAAATGCTGCTTTCCTTTATATTATGGTTGTTATTTATATTGTTCTCTTGGTCCAGAAGTGGATTTCAATTTGCACTACTTAACTCTGTGTGCAAACCTTTCCAAATTTCTCTGAATGCCTCATATTCACCATTGCTTATGGTGAAATAATAGCCTGTATTTATTTACCACACTTTCTCTGGCCATTCTGCAAAATGATGAATACCCACTTTGTGTGCATAGGTGGGGTTTTTTCCTTTAAAAGGGGTCTTGTGAATGTTTTGGTGTATGTGGGACCTTTCAAAAGTCAGTCTTATATACTTGTATATACTTATATACTTGTTCTCCTACCTAGGGATTCCCATGGAAACATCAGAATTCATCTTATGTCTAGATCTCCTAAAAGAAGGGAAAGGAAAGGAAAAAGATATCAACTCCCATGCAAGCACTCAGGTTAACAAGATATTGAATGTGGGAAAGGATTTGTGAAGAGACAGAAAATGTATAAGACCTGTAACCTAGTCAAGACAACTTTGGTCCTTTAGTGATCCTATGTCCCAGGGACCTATATAGTCCACGTGACTCACAGTACCTTTGAAGTTCTATATCCAGGTTGCTTATCCTCCGAGTCTTGGCATCTTTTTTCTTGGAGGATGTATGGACATGCAGGACTGTCTTCAGGGAAACCAGTCCATCCTGGCTCTGATCCCCAAGTCCTGGGGATTGGGTCACTTGCTACTACTCTCTCTGAAATAGGGTTGGGCACCTGTGGGAGGTGTCTGTCTCTCTCTTATTTCCCATTTATCTCTGATTCCTTGGCAAATGCTCTCATTTGTTTGTATTTAAAGCCCAGCCAAGAAGCCAGGTAACAAACATTTATTAAGTATGTACCATAGCAGGATGATACAGAACAAGAAGTCAACTGAGTCATGATGGTGAAATCCAGAGTCAGAAATATAGCTGGAAGGGGAACGAAGCATGACCAAGCAAGACCTATCCCAAGAAGGTCCCCATCCCAAAAGAAGAAGGGAGCTGGATGGAATAGGCAAGGATATTGCAGAGTGAGAAGGCAGCTGAGTCATGATGTACAGAAAGTCAGAAGCAGAGTGGGTGGGTCAACTCCATGTCTATATGGATAGTGCTTTGTAAGCCTTAAAGGGCTTTAAAAAATGTGAGTCATTATTATTATAATTCTGTAGTAAAGCATTTTACTTCTCTTCTTTCATAATGTAGGGTAGACAAATATCTTTGTAGTATAAGTGCTAATATCCCCATTTTAAACAAACTTGCCCTACCTCAATTAGTCAATCAAGCAAGTGAGCATTTATTAAGCTCCTTTTATATGCTAGGCACTGTACTAGGAGCTGAGAGTACAAATATAAAGAGTTCAACATACTCTACTCTCAAGAGGTTCTAAGAGACTCTAAGCAGAGAAACAAGAAAGTACCTGTTGAAGTAGACGTGGCAGTCAGTGGCACAATGGTTAGAGAGCTGGTCCTAGAGTCAGAAAAACCTGAGTTCAAATCCTGCCTCTGACACTAAGTAGCTTGTGACCATGGGTAAGTCATTTAATCTCCTTGGGCCTCAGTTTCCTCATCTATAAAATGGGGATATTATGTTAGCATCTATTCCCAAGGTGATGGTGGGGATAAAACAAGATTATATTTGTAAAGTGCTTTGCAGATTTTAAAATGCTATATAAATGCTAGCTATCATTATATAGAATAAGTATAAATAAAATTCATTGTTGAGTTCTTTCAGTTGTGTCCAGCTCTCCATGACCCTATTTGGAGTTTTCTTTGGCAGAGATGCTGGAGCAGTTTGCCATTTCCTTCTCTAGCTCATTTTACAGATGAGGAAACTGAGGCAAACAGAGTTAAGGGACTTGTACAGGATCACACAGCCCATGTCTGAGGTCAGATTTGAATTCAAATCCTCCTGATTCCAGGGCCAGTGCTCTATCCACAGCACCACCTAGCTACCCTAAAGAAAATAAATACAAGGTAATTTAGAAAGAAAGACACTAGCATGTAGGGGGACTAGGAAGGGTTTCATGGACAAGATGGTGCTTGAGCTGAACCCCAAAAGAAGACAGAGGCTCTGAGTCAGAGGGGACTTTCTCAGCCTATAATGGAAAGAACTTATAGTCAGAAGATCTGGATTCTAGACCTGGAATTTCAACTCAATAATTCTGTGACCTTATACAAATCATTTATCATCAATTAGCATCAAAAGATCATAACAGCCCAGTATGTAAAGTCACTGTTAAAACTATAATGCACTCTTTAAACATGCCCTATCTAAGATTGTACATTAGTTCCATGATAACATGAGCTCAGTGAAGCAATGTCATAGAACAAAAGTGAACAGTATGTAGCCCATGGCCGCAACGTAGCCCACATCACACTCAGAGTGTGGCTTGAAACATTAAAATATTAAAGTTAAATTTTAAATTTAAATTTTATTTAAGTTAAATTTTTTCAAAAGATTGAAATAAAATTGGGAAATATTTTTAAAATACATAAAAACACAACATTCTAAAACTAATTTAATATGTGGCCCACAAGAATCCTTATGCAGTGGTCCATGTTTATAGAAAGTCAGTTAGGTTGGTAGGAAATGTTATCCATGTGGTCATGGTGCCTGGTAGTGGGGTTTGGTTGTCATGTATTAATGATGCCTCAGTGAGTTCAAGGATGCCTCCATTGTCTGTCTCTATAAAAGTAAAGGAAATAGATTGTCCCATGACAATCACAGGAGAGCTCTCTCAGTCATTGCTGGCAAGATTCTTGCCAGTCTTCCTTAATAAGCTGAACCTTCACCTGGCAGATGATCATCTACCCGAGAGTCAGTGTGACTTCAGAAAGGATTGAGGAGTAGTCATTTGGTGTTTGCTGCCCAAAAACTCCAGGAGAAATGCTAGGAGCAGGACAGAGGTGTGTACACAACATTTGTACATCTGACCAAGGTCTTTGATACTGTTAGTTGTGAGTCATGGAAAATTATGTCAGAATTTGGTTGCCTGGGAGAAGTTCATCAACATTGTATCTCAATTTCATGACAACATGCTTGCCTGGGTTCTAGATAATGGACAATACTCTGAAGCAAGGCTGTGTGCTTGCTCCCATGCTTTTCAGCATGATGTTTTCAGTCATGTTATCAAATGCTTTCAATGAGAATGAACACAGCATCAAGGTCAGCTTACTGAAGTGATAGCAAATTTTTCAACTTGAAAAGGCTACAAGCCAAGACCAAAGTGGTGCATGATTTTCTGTTTGCAAGATGACTGTGTACTCAATGCAGCCTCTGAAACTGAGATGCAACAAAGTACAGATCAATTCTCTGCTGCTTGTACTAATTTTGGCCTAACAACACTAAGAAAACACAGGTGCTCCATCAGCCACTACCACACCATCCATATGTGGAACCATCAGTTACGGCAAATGGAGAAGTTTTAGATGCTGTGGATAAGTTCACTTACCTTGGTAGCATACTTTCCAGGGATGTACACATTGATAATAAGGTTGCACGCATTGCAAAGTTAGCTCAGTGTTTGAGAGACTACAAAGGAAAGTGTGGGAGAGAAGAGGTATTAGACTGATTACCAAGCTGAAGGTTTACAGAGCCGTTGTCCTGATCTCATTGTTGTATGCCTGTGGAACCTGGACAGTCTACCAGCGCCATGCCAGGAAACTGAATCACTTCCATTTGAATTGTCTTAGGAAGATTCTGAAGATCACCTGGAAGGATTAGGTACCAGACTCTGAGGTCCTTCCTCAAACTAAACTGCTAAGTATTCAAACTCTGCTTCAGAGAGTGCAACTACTATGTTCAAATCGGCCACATTGTTCAAATGCAAAACGTATGCTTGCCAAAAAGACTATTTTATGGAGAACTCACACAGGGCAAGCATTCACATGGTGGTCAGAAGAAGTGATACAAGGACACTCTCAAGGTCTCTCTTAAGAACTTTGGAATTGATTTCTGACATGGGAGACACTTGCACAGGACCACTCAGCATGGCGTGACCACGTCAGAGAAGATGCTGTGCTCTATGAGCAAAGTAGAATTGAAACAGATCAAAGGAAACACAGGATGAGAAAATGTAGAATTCCCACCCCACATTTTCACACAGACTATTTGTGCTCAACCTATGGTAGAGCATTCTGAGCTCATATTGGTCTGATGAGCCACAGTCAGACACACTGAAACTCCTCATTGAAAGCATTTGATAACATGACTGAAAACATCATGCTTCTAGCATAGTGATGTCTTTTTGGTCCTCTTTGAGAAGAAAGGACAACAACCATATTAATGATGCTATCATAAAATGGCACCAATATGGTAGATCATGCAGGTGTAAGGTAGCAACATTCTTAGCAAAAGCATTGTTCCACTAAAGTCCTTCTCTGATGCTTCACCACAGAGGAGAGGTGACTATGGTCTCATGAAGGTTATGCCAGTGGAGCATGAGATCATGAGATTGATCAGCCAGTCAATAAAAAAATGTATTAAGTATCTACTATATGCCAGGAACCGAGGATACAAAAAGAGGCAAAAGACAATCCCTGCTCTCAAGGAGCTTCCAATCTAATGGGTGAGACAACATGCAAACAAATATATACAAAGAAATAAATGGGATAATAGGATAAATAGGAAATAATTAAGAGGGGAAAGAAGAGGGATTAAGGGTAAGTGGAAAGTGGGAGTTTAGTTGAAACTTGAAGTCAGGAGACAGAGATGAGGTGAGGATTCCAGGCATGGAGAACAGCCAGAAAAACCTACCCAGAGTCTGGAAATGCAGCATCTTGTTCATGGAACAGCCAGAAGGCCAGTGTTGCTGGATCAAAAAAGTTTTGAGTCAAGGCCTGGTAACAGACTGTGTCTGTTTGGCTCTGAGGATGTCAGACTAAGTACAGAGAGATCCAACATCAGAGGGTTGGCCAACAGGCAATGCCTTTTATAGTTCAGTTTTGTTTTGTTTTGTTTTGTTTTGTTTTGTTTTGTTTTGTTTTAGGAACTCATGAAATGTCTCCTAAGACATGAAGAAAATTGTGAACTGGTGGAGAGAAAGTAGATGGATGAAAAAAGAGGTCATATATTGTCAGAGGTTTAAATCCCAATTCAGGGGCTTGCTGATCTTGGGCCTCAGTTTCCACATCTGTAAAGAGAGAACTGAATGGGCTCAGAGATTCTTTCCGGCTCTAAATCTATTATCTTGTTTATAGGAGTCCCTTCTAATGGAATGCATGCAGGGCTTTTAAATTTGCAAAGTGCTTTAGATATGTCAACTCATCTAGTCGAATTTTATGATTAACATTGGAGTGTACATCTCTCAGATGCCTTGAAACAAAAGTTACAGTAAAACAGATTTCTGGCAGTTCTGATAAAAATTTCTATAAGGCAAACACTGGAACTAAACAGGACTGATTTATAGTGTACCAGACAATTGGGGAAAAGAAACAAACAACCCAAACACAATTCACCACACTGTATACAGATGGCCCAAAAGCAACAAGCAAACGCTGTCATGTTGCCAAGGCAACCACAGCTGCTTCTGGGATACTCAGGGAGGTAGAATATACTGAAACACACAGACAAGGAGATGCTGTCAACCTGTCCCCAGGAAAATAACGAGGAAATTAGAAAGTACCAGATATTTCTACGTGATGGTGTCTGTAAGGCCCTTAAAGGTTTTTCAATGGAAGGGTATCATATAGTTATTTTTGCTACTATAGTCTGACCTGTCACCATAACCTGTCACCCTACATATAGCATCATGAGCTCCTGTTCAGATTGTAAATTTCCCTCCATGAGCCAGAGAACTGGTGAAGAAAGCTTACTACTTTGAGCTTAATCCCTTGGTTGTTAAAATACACTGATGTTTTCATGGTATTCCCAGCTGTGGATATTTCATCTGGGTGAAAGATGCCTATTAGGCTGTTATTCTCAGGGCTTAAATTGGAGGGGGAGAGATTGAAATCGTTCTCTTTTTCCTCTTCTCCCCTCAATTCCTTTTCCTATTATCCCCCCCAACACACACCCGCATTGCCTTCCTCTTGTCAGAGGAAAAGGAGAGGAGAGAAAGAAGAGCAAATGGAAACTAATGTCAGAGAGTATCTGAGCTGAATTCTTAAGGAAGCCAGGGAGGCCCGGAGGCAGAGGTGAAGAGTGAGTGCATTCCAGACATGAGGGACAGCCAGTGGAGACACACAAGTCAGGCGATGAAGTGTCATGTGCAAGGGGCAACGAGAAGGTCGGTGTCCTGCATCATAGAGTATGTGTCAGGGAGGAAAATATAAGAAAACCAGGAAGATAGGAAGAGGACAGGTTGGGAAGGGCTTTAAATACCCAAGAATTTTATATTTGATCCTTAAGATAATAGAAAGCCAATGATGTTTATTAAGTAGGATATAACATGGTCAGACCCAAACTTTAAGAAAATCACTTTGGCCCCTGAGTTAGGAGGGTTTGGAGCAAAGGGATACCTGAGGTAGAAAGACTAATTTCAAGGCTATTGGAATAGTCTAAGTGTGAGATGATGAAAGCTTGTACCAGATGCTGACTGTGTACATGAATGAAAGGAGAAGTGTAGGAGAGAGGTTGTAAAGTTAGAAAAAAGAAGGCTTGGGAACAGATTGGCAATGTAGAGTGAATGCAAGGGGATAGTACCAAAGTTGTGAGTGTGGGTGAGTGGGAAGATAGTGGTGCCCTCAATGGTAAGAGAGAAAAGGGGAAAAGATGAGTTGTTTTTGGACAAATGGAATTGAAGATGACTACAGAACATACAGCTCGAAATATCCAAAAGGCAGCTGGTGATATGATACTGGAGCTCGGGAAAGATTGGTGTTAGATATATGGATCTGGGAATCATCTGCATAGAGATGGTAATTAAAGCCATAATAGTTGCTGAGGTTGCTAAGCAAGACAGTAAAGAGGGAGAAGAAAATGGTAGGGAAGAGAAGGGAAGGGAGGAAAGGAGAGGGGAGGGGAGGGGAGGGTACTGTCTTTACCTTTAGATCAGCAGTTCTCAACCTGTGGGTTATGTTCAATTTAAATACATCCTGCATATCAGATATTTACATTATGATTCATAACAGTAGCAAAATTAGTTATGAAGTAGCAACGAAAATAATTTTATGGTTGGGGGTCACCACAACATGAGGAACTGTATTAAAGAGTTGCAGCATTAGGAAGGTTGAGAACCACTGCTTTAGATAGTATAGATAATATTTCATGTGGAAAAATACACCTTACTTGGGCAGGGCACATCTTACATGTAACATAAATTTGTAGTGAACCCAAACAATATAATTTCATCACTTTCTTCATGCAGCATGTGAATAGGAGTGAAGGCGGCAGATGGTAAGAATAACCCAAGGTTTAATAAGGTATAATCAACAGTAAGACAAACAGACAAGAGGATAATGTAGTGTTGAACTGATTTCCCAAAGACTTAAGATAGGGAAGGGAGGAGAGAGCCTCCAATGCTTGAGTTAGAGCCTGGGAAAGAGCTGAAGGTGGAAAGGTTGGAAGTAATTTTTAGGACAAAGAGTCTGTCCTCTCAAACTCAAGCAACAGGAAGCTCACATATGATTGAGTACTGCTTAGGCATAGAGATGAGAAGGGTGGATTAACTCACCATATATATGTGTATATATATATATATATATGTGTATATGTGTATATGTGTGTGTGTGTATATATATGTATGCACACACATATACATACATACACGTATGAATGTATATCAACTGGCAAATTGACATGCTCATTCTGCTTGCCTCATCCTGGGCAATTCCCCAGGCAATTACCTGTTGTGGCATATTAAGGGACCAGTCTGTCACAACTTTACTTCTCAATGCAAACTCATTGTATTGTTTTTTTCTGTTTTTTCATTGTAGATGAGTGATGCCTAATATTACTTGGGCTGTTCTAGGAGTCAGTTAGGCTAAACGTAGTAACAGACATTTATATAGAGCCTTAGAGGTTTGTTAAAAATGCTTTGCTCAAATTATTTCATTTAAATTTCACAGAAATCCCGTGAAGCAGGTAGTAGAGTTATTATGTCTCCATTTTACAAGTGCAGAAACTAAGGCTCAGCAAAAGACTCCGCCAAGGTCACTAAGCTCGTACATGGCAAAATGAAGATTCAAACTCAAGACTTCTGCTTCAAATCTGAATTCTTTCTGCTGCACCTTTCTGCCACTCAACAAAGGAGAGGAAATTCTGTAAGACTCTTGGCACATGAAGGAATCTTGAGAAAAGGAAAATTAGTTTGGGTGTTATATTGAAACATCACAAGCCTTTAACATCGAGACTTGAATAAGAAGTAAGATTGTGACAAAGCAGTTCTTCAATATGCCGTAACATTTATCTGGTGAAGAACTGCCCAGGAAGGAGAGAGGAGGAGAGGAGAAAAGAGGAGGGGAAAGGAGTGGAAAGGAGAGGAGAGGAGAGAAGAGGAGGGGAGAGGAGAGTCATTTCGATGGATGAACTATGATCCCTTAACAATAATTCCAACACACATGGGAAAAGCAAAGGGTATGTTTCCACAATACTCTATCCTGGTCAGGTCACACTTGAACTATTGGGTTCAGTTCTGGGCCGTATTTTAAGAATACTGAGAAACTGAAGAATGTTAAGAAGGTGACTGGTATAATGGGGGGGGGGGGGTGCAGTGCTCAAAAACCATGCAGTATAAGAACAGATTGAAGAAAGTGAAAGTGCTAAGCTTGGAGAAGGGAAGATTTAAGGGGAACCTGATATCAGTCATCAAATCCTTGAAGGATTGTCATGAAGAAGAGGGATTAGATTTACTCTGTGAGCTCCTAAATTCTCGGGTGGTAGCATAAAGAAGCTGCCAGCAGTTAAATTGAGGGAGCCTAGGTCTGTTTTATTATACCCTGAGGAAACTTAAAAATTCATTTTATTAGAGTCCCTCATCCCCTCAACGTTCTGGGTTATCAGAGTTGTATTGTATTTTCCATTTTTATTCAAATCAAATTTTTGCTTGGACACAGTTTATTTCAGGTCCTCAGCCCAGGCATCAGCTAAGTTGCAGTATCAGCTTCTCTTCTATTCTAAACATTTGAGGTGCATACCAGGGTTCCCTCAAGTTACTTACAGTCTAATAAGGAGGACTGAACCTGGAAATATAAAATTAACATGTAGCCAAATGAATTCTATGAACATAAAATGTCTCTAAGGAGGATGGGTGTTAATTCATGTGTAAGTTCATTTTATCTAAGCTGAATTAAAGGCTACATTAAGAAACCTTGAATCCAGCTTCCAAAACTTTCTTTAAATTCTAAACACAGCTGTGAATAGTTCAATGAGCCTGAATAATTACCATGGAAACCCTAACAGATGGGGGTGGAGGGAGGGTAGAAAGGATGAAGAGAGTCAAGGATTTCTGAAAAATTCCTGATGTTTCTTAAGATATATAAAGATGGGTACAGAAAGTCTCATTAATAGCACAAAAAAGGAACTGAAACAAGTCAGAAGAATAGAATAGACTGCAACCATTTGAAAAGCTAATGTCATATTGACATGTGGACTAGAAATTCTATATCATACTTCTTAGTGGTTATGATACAACGCAAAAAGTTGTGAGACCGAAAATTATGACTAAAGCTGTAAGACTTTACATCGTGGCTCCAACTTCCATTCTCTAGCCTTAGACAAGGCATCTGCATTAGCTGGCGTTAGTTCTCCTACCTGTGAAAAGGTCTTTAGCACATCTGTCCTCTCTTCCTTTGAGGCATGCCAAGAAAATTGTCAAGATGATATTTACCAACTCCTTTTAACTTTTCAGAAGATTGGCAAGATATAAATACGAAGTATTAGTGCTGTCCTTACAAGCAAAAGGAAGGAAAAGAAAGAATGAACCCACTTAAATGGCATGGCCCTGGGAACAACTTGACCTTCTGAGTTCTTTTATCACCCACTGGAACCAGTTCACCTGCCTCTGTTCCCCTGTCAAAAGGTATTCTTCTGGCTCATGGCCGTCTGCCCAATTTTCTTTGTTTGCTACACAGAAACTGCACAAAATCTTTCCCGTTAACCTCTCATCAGCAAAGTCCTACACTTCCCTCAGGCGTTCAAGGACATAGGTGATGGAAGGGAATTTCAAAGGTGCCTCTTGTGGATGGGTAATATTACTTCTCTGTGGTGTTCTCTCCACTGAAGCCAAAAGGCAATGGATTTTTCATGTGCCCCTGAGGACCGTGTGGGCTTCTGAGGAAGGTGGATGACTCTTTCCTTTCCTAAATTACGACTCCCTTCTTTCTCACCTGTATTGGCCCCTTTGCATGGTAGAGGTCACCGTTTCTCAGAGTGATTCTAAGAAATAAGAGGGAGGAGGGAAAGGGAAAGGGAAAGAGAGAGAGAGAGAGACAGAGAGAGAGAGAGAGACAGAGAGAGAGAGAGAGACTCCTGATAAATTTTTTTACATAGTGGACTAACAAACAAGGCAATTCCATGCTCTGACACCAATATTAACATAGAAACATATATATCATGGGGATTTTTAAAAAATCTTAAGACCCATCCTGCTGCCTTCAGGAAGGACTGCATTTAACCTGTTCAAGATGATTAGGTAACCCTGTCCTCATCCTTTCCACTGAGATATGCTATCTTCAAGGACTCCCCTCCCACGTTCCCCAATGATGACAGTATTTTGCTGCTGGTCTCACTCATCACCCCAAATCCTACCATCACATTTGGTGATTTTAATATTTGTTTGGAAATCAATATTGAGACCTTCATCACTTCTCTCCTGGACCAATGCAATAGCATCCTCATTGTCTCCCTAGCTTAAGTCTTTTCCTGTTCCATTCATACTCCACACAGATGACAAATCAATATACACAGATCTGATCTTATCTCTCTATTCATAAAGCATCTCTGACCCTCCATTGTCTTCAAGGATGAAACACAAACTCCTCCATTTAGCACTTAGAGCCCTTCACAATCTGGCTATTTTATTGCCTATTATCCATCTCAGAGGCAGCTAGGTGGCACAGTGGATAAAGAGCTGGGCCTGAAGTTAGGAAGATCTGAGTTCAAATGTGTCCTCAGACACTTAGTAGTTGTGAGATGCCAGATGAGCCCTCTAAGTTCTGCCTCAGTTTCTCCACAAGTAAAATCAGAGTAATCGTAGTATTTATTTCACAAGGTTGTTGTGAAGATCAAGTTAGATAATATTGTAAAGCACAGTACCTGGCATATAGTAGATGATTAATAAATGCTTGTTTAATCACTAATGTGATAATAGGTTTAATAGGAATGTATATGAAGAGCCTGTATCAGCTTGCATGGTGTCTTGGGGTCGGGGGAGGGGAGTAAGGGGGAGAAAATTTAAAACTCAAAAGCTTGTGGAGCTGAATGTTGTAAATTAAAAATAAATAAATTTTTAAAAAGTTTGCTTATATACTCCATGTTCCAGCCAAATCAACATAATAATAAGAATGTCTAGCATTTATATAGCTTTTTTTTTTTTTTTTTTTTTGCTTTTTGGGGAGGGGAAGGCAGGACAATTGGGATTTTTCACATGGCTAGTTTTGTGTTAGGTGTCTGAGTCTGGATTTGAACTCTGGTCCTCCTGACTCTAGAGCTGGTGCTCTATTCACTGTACCACCTAGCCACCATCCAGCTGCCCTCTATTTAGATAGCATTTTAAGGTTTACAAAGACCTTTATAAATATCCCCTCATTTAATCCTCACATCAACCCTGGAGAGTAGTTGCTATTACATTTCACAGATGAGGAAACTGAGACAGAAGTTAAGAGATTTCATCCAGGGTCACATGACTAGAGAATACCTGAGGTATAATTCAGATCTTCCTAATTCCAGAATGTTTGCCATTTCTTTCTCCAAATCATTTTACAAATGAGAAACTGAAGAAAAGGGACTTGCCCAGGGTCACACAGCTAGTTAAGTGTCTGAGACTAACTTTGAACTCAGGAAGATGAGTCTTTTTGATTCTAGACCTGGCACTCTATCCACTAGGCCACCTAACTGCCCTCTACATTCCTATATTCTGATTTATGGAAAATTCACAGGGCAAGCATTAACATGGTGGTCAGAAGAGGTGATACAAGAACACTCTCAAGGTCTATCTTAGGAACCTTGAAATTGATTGTGAGACATAGGAGACTGCCCAACATGGTGGGCCCTCATCAGAAAAGGTGCTGTGCTCTATGAGCAAAGCAGAATTGAAATAGCTCAAAAAAAAAAATGCAAGATGCAGAAATTTAGAGAATCTACCCCAAATTTTCACAGGGACTATTTGTGCCCAGCCTGTGGTAGAGCATTCCAAGCTTCTATTGGTCTGATCAGCCACAGTTGGACAGACACACTGAAACTTGACTCTAGCATAGAGATGTCATTTTGGTCCTATTCGAGAAGGAAGGACAACAACCATTCTTTCCTGTTGTAGGCAACCATTTCAACAGAACACTGTCTTCCACCTTTTCATTCTTTGGTTTGTTATATTTCCATTCTCCTTGCCCAACTAATATCTACACCTCAATCATCCTCCCATCATTGGCCTTCTCCTCACCTGTCCCTTCATTGCTAAACAGACCCCCTATTAATTCCTGCTGTCTAACACCAACCATATGGTAATCCGTTTGTCTAATTCTGTTTGCTTCCATCTTTACTTTCTATCCAGTCTCCCCCCAGAAGCTGTTCCAAACCAGCTCTTTCCTCTAGTCCCCCAATCCCTGCCCCTCTAAACACACACCCCTGTTCCCTGTTCTCTTCAGATGAGCTTGTCTCTTACTGGACTTTCCTTCATTCTCATCTATCCTCACCTCCCCAGTGTCTATACTTTGAGGACACCCTTTATCAAGCATAACCTCTAGAAAGGGAACTGGGAATACACCAGGGAGAGCAGGAATCCTGCTATCTGTGCTTTAGCTGGCACAGAGTAGCAGTTATGTGTGCACAAAATGCAGGCTGATTTCTCTACGGAGAACAGAAAAGGGTGGGAGAAATGCTATTCTCTCTATCAGAAAGAAGAAAGAGCTCCTGGAGCCAACAGAAAAAGATTGGGGGGGGGGAGTTTCCAAGGGGAAAACAAAGGTGGGAACCGAAGCTAAAGAGGACAGAGGAAGATCCTAACTCACTCCAGGAGTTTAGAAGAATGTTATCCAGAGAAGGAAAGAGAGAAAAAAAGACCAGTGAACTTTTGCGATGATGCGGGGAAAATGAGGCATTGCATCGTCTCAGAGATCTAAAGTGAGAAGGAAAGGGCAGGGAGCAAGAAAGTCCAAGAAAAGAAATACGGCTTGTCTGAGGTCACACAGGTAATAAATCCCAGAAGCAGGATTTGAACTGCGGGCCCCTGATACCCCCACTAGGGCTCTTTCCCCAACACCATGCTGCCTTTAGCATCCTGGTGCACACTTTGAGCTGGACTGTCTGAGGAAGGAAAAAGCGCTCTTGTTCTATGGAGTGAATACAGTGATATACAAAGGAGAGCAGACATGAAGAATTCCCTCTGACCCTTTGACACAATTCCTCTGTCACTCAATATCCTAGGGAGTTGCCTGAGGCACACTGAGGTTTAGTGACTTGCCTAATAGCAGAGAGCTTGTAAGTGTCAGGGGTGGGATTTGAACCTGGGTCTTTCTGACCAAGCTGCCGCTATGGACTAATGATAGTGATGAGAACAGCTACTGCAAAACCAAGTCATCTCTTCTCACTTGCTAGCGCCCCCCAGAGGACTTGCTGAAACCAGTGACCCCAGTTCTCAGCTGCCTTCTCTAATTGCATAAGGTTTTGAGCTACATCATTTAATCTTTACGACCACTTTGTGAGATAAATATTATTGGTGTTATTACCCCCATTTTACAGATGAGAAAACCGAGGCTAGGAGGTGTTAGGTGGCTTTCCCAGAATCACCCGGTTAATAAGGATCTGGATGCCAGCTTCTCCTAAAACCAAGGTTAGCAGCTTTCTCCACTGTGCTACCACCGGCGAGGATGCTCAGGTACGGATAGCTGCGAAGACAGACCCAACTGGTCGCAGGAGGTGAGTGACAGGTCTTTGCAGAGAGAAATCCATTTTTATCTTGGGATAAACCATCAGGAGAGAAGTTTATTTTCACAGGGCAAATGGTTAAATATGCTCACGATACCGACTTCTGGTGATTCAAATGAGATCCTTCTGGGAAGGCATTTTAAAAAAGCATTAGTAGGGACTATAAAACCTATTCTGACCATGTCGCATCCTTGCTCAATAACCTCCTCTGGCTCCCTAGTGCGTCTATGATAAAATTGAATTCCTCTGTTTGACTTTTTAAAATCCTTCATAACCTAGCCACGACCTAACTTGCAGCTTTGTTACTTTAACACTCCATGATCCAGACAAACTGGATTTCGCATAAGTCACTTCATTTACTCTGTCTCTACCTTTGTGCTAGTCACCTAAGTGGTATAGTGAATAGAGTGCTGGACCTGCAAACCAGGAATATCTGAGTTCAAATTCTTCCTCAAACACTTATTAGCTGTGTGACTCTGACTAAAGTCACTTAACCTCTGTCTACCTCAGTTTCCCCATCTGTGAAATAGAGATAATAATAGCAGCTACCTCCCAGGGCTGTGGAAATTGAATGAGATAATGCTTGTAAAGGGCTTTGCAAACTTTAAAACCCTGTTATTATTATGCCAAGAATGTCCTCCCTCCTCCCCTCTCCCTCATAGAAGCCTTAACTTTCTTTAATATCCAATTCAAGCACCACACAATGACTTCCCTGATTCCCTCCAACTAATAATCTCCCTGCAATTTATACCTGTAGGTGCTGTCTCCCCAGATAGACTATGGGATCCTTAAAAGTAGGAATTGTTCTGGTTTTTGCCTGTGCATCTCTAGAGCCTGGTACAATTGGTTGAGGCACATATGATGTTTTCATCACTGCTGCCTATTAAAGTAGAGATTTTAAAAGGGAACAATGGATCAAAGAAATGAATAGCTACTCAGGAGGGTGATGACAAAGAAGGGAGCTTGGTTCTTAAGTTGGCCTTAAGATGTAGAAATGATGGACTCTTGGCTGGGGAGGAAACACCTCCAGTGATAGATGGTAAGTATATACATTTGCCTGGAGAGCTGAAATCTGATTGAGAGGATTTTAAGCTGAAAATGGAGAAAGCAAACTGCCCCACATATATTCACTATGACAAATACCATGGAGAACAGCAGACATCACAAAGGACAAAAAAATATCAGTGAAGAGACTCAGTGATTCACAGAAGGCGTCATTCAAGAACTAGAAGAATAATACATTCGTGTCCTTTATGCCCAAATGAACAGAGTATGAGTAATAAAATGAACTCTTAATACAAAGAGTTAAATTGGTCTCCATAGGATGCAATTAATGAATAGAAAATTACAATAGCAATGTATTTCTCATTCGTAAAGAAAAAAATTAGATTCAACAACAAACATTTGTTACTGGCCTTTCCTGTGCAAGGCACTATGCTAGGACCTTGTACATCAGCCTCCTCAACCTCATTCCCTACTTGCCCTCAAGGACTTTACATTCTAGATTAGCAAATACTAGTTACTTTGAAGAGGGAAAAGGCACTTGTCTCTGGGAAGATAAGCAAAGGGTCGCTGAGACTTAAAGGAAGACAAAAATTCTTAAAAGTAAAAGTTAGGAAGGATTCTGGGCATATCAGATAGCCAAGGCATGGAAACAGAATCTGAAAAGCAAAGCTCAGAGAACTGATAGTAGGCCAGAACATAGAGTCCATCAAGGGGAATAATGTAGAAAAAAAGTAGAAAGGTAAATTGGAGTCAGATCCCAGAGGGCTCTAAGCACCAGGCTAAAGTGCTTGGGTTATATCTTATAGGCAGTAAGTAGCAAGTGAAGGCTTTTTTCAGAAGGGGAGTGACATAGTTAGATCTATAACCTACGAAGTTTATTTTGGGGGCTGTTTGCAAGATAGATTGGAGAGGGCAGGCTACACCAGTGGTAAGATCAAAGATGATAAGCACCTGACCTTGGATAGTTAGCCATGTTACAGAAAAGAAGGAATGAATGAGAGTTATGTTTTGGAGACACAATGGACAACGATTTGACAATTAATTGGTTGGAGGAGGGATATTGAAAGAGTAAGAGATAGACAGACACAGCAAACAGAGAAAAGAGACACACAGAGATACAGAGAAAGAGCAAGGCTAAGAATTACTTTGAGATTATGATCCTAGATCATTGGAAACATGGCAGAACCTCTAAAGAAACAGGGCAGTTTGGAAAAAAAGATTTAGGGGGAAGATAATGATTTTTGTTTTGGACTGGTTGATTTTGAGATGCTGATGGGATATCTAGGTGGGGGATGTCAAGCAGGCTGTTGTTCCTGCAACATAGTAGGTGCTTCGTAAATCCATATTGATTGACTAGTGGTGAAGGAGTGGAGTTTAGGAAAAAGAATACGGCTGGATACATCAATTTGGGAACAGTCTGAATAAAGTTAATAATTGAACCCAGGGAAGCAGATGGCAGTGCCAAGAGAAAAGAGAAAGAAGAGCCAAGGGCAGTTCTTTGTGCGTACACCCTCACTTAGGGGACAGAAGTTGGACGAAGGTCCAAAAAGAAGACCGAGATATCGTAACTAGACAGATAAGAAAAAAACAAAACTAGGAGGGAGCATTGTTATAGAAGTCAAGAGAGAAGATAGTATCCAAGAAGAGAGACTTACTGACAGTGTCTGAAGCTAGATAAAGCCTAGGAAAAAGTTCATCAGATTTAGCAGTTAAAAGAGTTTCTGGTGGTCTTATCCAGAGATTGTATGATCGGGGATCAGAGGTCAGAAGACCAGATCCAGAAGGCAGACACTGAGGAGTGGGCAGTGAGGTCATGGATAAAACAGGTATAGAAAATTTCTAAGAGTTTGGCTGTGAGTTGTAGGCAAAGTAATAGGCCAAGAACAATTTAGACTATAGAACAATACATTGAAAGTCTGACAGGGTCAAGTGAAGGTGTAATTAATGATGGAAAAGGCCTGAGCTCTTCTTGGCAGCAGGAAATGAGCTGTTAGATTAAGTAGAGATTGAAGATGAAAGGGAGATAAAGGGAATCATCAAAGATATAGGCACCCAAAAGAAAATGGAGGAGATGAAATCAAGGATTTAAGTAGAGACTGGCCTTTACAAAGGAGCAGGTTCACTGCTTTCTAAGAGAATAGAAAAAAGTAGGGGGATATGGAGAATAATGTAGAAAGGTTTTAAGGTATAGAATAAGGAAGAAGAGGGAGCTCATGGTCTCTATTTCTTCAGTAAAGCAGTAGGCAAGGACCTTGGATCATGGAAAACAGGAGGAGCACCACAAGTTAGTGCCTAGGTGGTGCCTAGGATAGAATGCTGGACCCAGAGGCAGAAAGACTTATCTTCCTGAGTTCAAATCCAGCTTCAGACTCTTGCTCCCTGTGTGACCCTAGGCAAGGCACTTAACTCTGTTGGCCTCAGTTTCCTCATCTGTAAAATAAGCTAGCTGGAGAAGGAAATGGCAAACCATTCTAGTATCTTTGCGAAAATCCCAAATGGGGTCAGGAAGAGTCTGCAATGACTGAACTGAACCACAAGACTGAAGAAGGCCAAATGTTGTGCTAACTTTTGTTTTATGAAAGAAAGCAGAGGCTGCTAACTCTAGGTCAGTGAACCTGATATCAATTTATGTAAAAATTCAAGAACAAATCACTGAAAAATTGTTTAATGAACACCCAACCTGTGACCCTACCCATGTGGCACTGGACAAGTCATAACTTCTCTTGGCCTCAGTCTCCTCTACAGAATGAAGGGGCTAGCTAGATAATACATCCTCTGAGACCCCTTCCAGCTCTAAAGATATAATCTCATGATCCTATGACCTAGAAATATAAGCAGTGATTGCAAAGATCCAAACCGGCTTCACCAAGAACGGCTCAGGTCCATCTAACCCCTACCTGGTCTTTTGACAAGATTATTAAACTGGCATATGAGGGGATTGTTGCCAACGTAGTTTAGCTAGATGTTAGCAAAACTTTTGATAAAATATTTCCTTGTAAGTTGGGGTTTTTTTGTTTTTGTTTTTTGCTTTTTGGAGGGGGAAAGGCAAGACAATTTGGGGTTAAGTGACTTGCCCAAGGTCACACAACTAGTAAGTTTTAAGTGTCTGAGGCCAGATTTGAACTCAGGTCCTCCTGACTCCAGGGCTAGGTGGCACTGTGCCATCTAGCCAGGCCCCCCCTTGTTATTTTTGAGGAGAAATGGAGAGATGTGGGACAGAAATTAATACAGTTCAGAATTGCATAATTGGCTGGATTCAAAGAGCAATTGTTGATGGTTCAGTATCACTGCCAAGAGAAGTTTCTAGCAAAGTACCCCCAGGAATCTGTGTTTGGCCTTGAGCTATTTGGCATTTTTGTCAACGAATTGGCTAAAAGTGTATGCATGGACATATTCATCAGATAGATGGCACATCACACACTCAATGACCAAGTCAGAGTCCAGAGTCAGATTGTGACAGGTTAAAGCATTGGAGTTGAATCTAATAAAGTGAATTCAATATTATGAAATATAAAGCCTCACCCTTGGATACAAGCAAATAACTTCAGGCCCAAGATGGAGAAGGCATGGTTTGATAGTAATTTGTCTGAAAAACATCTGAGGGTTTTCATGGTCTCATATAGAATAATAGCTCAATAGGGGACAGCAATAGAATATGGCAGCCAAAAGAACTCCAATAATACCATATTGAGCTGTGATAAGAAAAGCATAGCTTCCAGGAATAAAGAGCTAATAGTTCCACTGTACTCTGCTATCACCAGAATTTCAAGTATTGTACTGTATTCAGTTCTAGGGACCATTGAGAAGCTGGAGAGTGTCCAAAAGCCAACTAGGACGGTGAAGAACCTTGAGTCTATGTCATATGAGGTTCAGTTGAAGGAACTGGGAATGTTTATGTTAGAGAAGGGAAGTCTCAGAGTGGGTACTCTGAAGGGCTATCACATGGAGGAGAGGTTAGTTCTGTTTGGTCCTAGAAAGCAGAAATAAGAGCAACGGGTAAAGGTTGCAACAAGTCAAATTTAGACTTGATGACTGAAAAAAAAATTCCCAATTAGAGTTTTCCAAAAGGGAAATAGACTGCCTTGAGTTGTAGTGGGAAGTCTTCCTTGGGTCTTCAGGCAGAGGCTAGTTGACCCTTGTCATATATGTTCTTGTAGGGATCTCTTTAAGGTATTAGTTGGGATAGATGGCAGCTAAGATTCCTCCCGGCTCTCAAATTCTGTAATTCTGTGATATGTAAGGGACTTAAGAAAGAAGAGAACAGCTGCTTTGGGGAATATGAGGGAGTCAGTCAGGAAAGACTAACAGATTGCTATGTGGCAGTGAAGGCCCAGTTGAGATTAGATAACATAAATTTGTAGAGGACCCAGTTGGCACAATCACGTTACTTTGCTCAGAGGCTTATGAGTTGGAGCAGAAAAGGTGAACTCTTACCTCGGGGTAACCCAGGGTTGGAATTTGGCATTTGTGAGAAGCAATAGGAAAGGGGCAAAAATTATTCAGTAGTATATAATGATATATAGTTTAAATGATTATATAACTGTTATAACTATAGGACTAAGATCATAACGGGAAGAAAATGAGACAAGAGCAAGAATGATAGACTAGAAAGTGGAGGTTTAGAATAAGGAGCTGAAAGCTAGAAGAATATGGAGGAATGGAGATACTGAAAGGATCACTGACATCAAAGAATAGATTTAGGAGGTGCAAGGCAGAGGGAGGAATGATAAGATGGAAATTTATGACCAGTGAGGGAGTTAGGATTTTAATATCATGGAGGTGGCACTTTTATGAGTGATGGTGGAATCTAAGGAATGACCATCTCTGTGAGTGGTTCATACGAGATGATAAATCATTAGGGTTGCAGGAATTGATTCATTTGAATGACAGGGTATTTGAGGGAATGTCAATGTGTATATTGAAGTTTCAGTGGGGATTGGAATGTCCTTAGGGATTGAAATATTGTAAGCCAGGTACCGAACTTCTTGACCAAAGAGGAAGAATGATATGAACAAAAAGATATAGACACAGGGGCAGCTAGGTGATGCAGTAAATAAAGCACTGGCCCTGGAGTCAAGAGGACCTGAGTTCAAATCCAGCCTCAGACACTAAAACACAAAAGACTAACCATGTGACCTTGGGCAAGTCACTTAACACCTTTTGCCCTGCCCTCCAAAAAAAAAAGATATAGACAGATGAATTGAAATTCATAGAAAGTGATTTTGAGTGATTTGGGTATAAGTAAGGTATAAAAATGGTAGTATGGATAAAAGAGTATGCCTACTTCTCTTGGCCCACTTCAGGAAATGAGACATGAGAGAAGGAACACTCTGGTGGCCAGGGATAGGTTCTTCTGGAGGGAGCCAAGTTTCTACACGTGTAAGAAGATAAAAGGTCTTAAGAAAGTCTTAGGATAAAGGGAAATTTGTTACTGAGAGAGAATTTCAAAGGGCACAATGACGGGTAGAGAAAGAAAGGAACTGAGGGATGGATCTGAGTTATTTGGGGATGAAAGAACTAGACAGTGTGTAGCACCAATGCAATATTTAGAGAGCCCATGATCATGATCAAAACTGTGACTATAAATATCACATGATGTTCAATTGTAAAATATACAAGATTCTCCACATAGAGAACAGAACTGAAGCATTTTTTTAGACACCAGAAAACCAAATCCCAAAGCCAGTAAGCTGATTCCATCATAGTTCCAAAGATATTCAGAAGCCATAATAATGCTGAGAGCCACAGCATCCTTCAGAATTCCCACAAACCAATACAAGATCAATATTTACTCACAAACCTCTCTATCTCCTTAATGTGCCTCCTTTCTCCCCCATCATCTGGCTAACTCTGGCTCCCCGCTTCCTGTGGGCTCTGCTCCTCTTCAGCAAAGTTCTCCCACCACAGGCCCCATGTGATTACATTCAGATTATTAGGGGGCAGAGTTTATTTTCGAAGCAGGGCAGGTCTTCACACTCCCCCCCCAGGTCTATTAAGGGGCAGGGAAGATCTTCAAATTCCCATTCCCATTACATTTAGCCCCAAGATAATTCATGTCCCTTACATAGCAAAAATGTCTTAACAATAAAGGAGAGTTTAAGGATAACTGGTAGAAAAACTGGTGTCAACAGAACTTTGCAACAATATAACAAGGATAATAGAAAAGCTTTGCACATAAAACAATAGCTTAGGGAGGGGGTTTGGGCACAAGTGCCCCATCCTTCCCCTTCCCTTAAATAAATGGGGCTCAAAATCTTGGGGCAAAGGGTGAAGGTCTCTTCTCCAAAGCTACTTCAAGTTGAAATTGTATATAGAGCTATCCCTACCCCAAGAAGTCCTATTCAAGAGTTCAGTTCTTTAACTGTCATCCAGAGATTGGTCAACACCAGGTCCAGAAGTGGCACATCACAGTCATGGACAGGGGATGTCATCTGGCTTAAGCAATCAGACATCTGCAGGTGGAGGGTACCAAACCTGCAGAAAACAAACCTTTCAAACAAGTTTAACAGACAAAAGGTTAAAAAGAAACAAATATAGGGTCAGCCGTGCCTCTGGAGTTCATGAACTCACTAGTCCTCAAAAAAGATATGAGAGGGGCAGCTAGGTGTTACAGTGAATAGAGCACCAGCCCTGAAGTTAGGAGGACCTGAGTTCAAATCCGACCTCAGACACTTAACACAAAACCAGCTGTGTGATCTTGGGCAAGTCACTTAACCCCAATTGCCCTACCTTCCCCTTCCAAAAAGAAGAAAAAAGATAAATGATATTATGGGGGGATTATATCATAACATAGAACAGAGTCATCAAACACAAGGTCAATAGACCATATTGTAGCTACAACACTCCTGAGTGCAGCCCTACCAGATTAAAATGTAATTGGGAAATATTTAACAAAATAAAGAAAAATACAATAGAACACAATGTTAATATGTGGTTTTCTAATTTGCCACCTGAGGGAATCTTTATGTATGGTTTAGTGGCTCCCATTTCTATTTGAGTTTGACATCACTACTATAGAATACCCAGAGGGGAGGAAATGCACAAGGAATTTGGGAAACAGATCATAGTCTTAATGATGAGATATAGTACCTCGGTAATAGAGAACATGAGGTATCTAGACAGCTTCTGAAGTTTACTCTCTGTCACTGATAGCAACTGATAAACTCCTGACTTTCTTAATGATGGCTTTATTCTTCAAAAGGCAGAAGAAACAATAAGGGAAATTACTTTTCTGAACAACAAAGAGGAATGTGCTGCTAAAGAAGAATGGATTGGAACCAAGTGATCACACCATCACGTGTCATGATGCCACATCAATACACCATCGTGATAGATAAGGAAGGAGAAGCTGAGCATAATCTGACATCCACCATAAATTGGGAGGGATTAGATTTGAAAGAGTTTGGAGACTTTTCCTATCAAGGCAATAATCTCAAAGCTCACATTCCACAATGAATAGAAGGATCACGGATGTTCAAGAGCAAAATTCTGATGGCACAAGTACAAATGATTTCAAAGATGAAAAAAGAAGGCAGAGGAAATGAACTGATTTACATATACATGCATGTATATATTGTGAGACCCTTTGAGCCTCTCATCACCCAAAGAAGTCTGAAAACCTGGACTAGCCAATTGAGAGGATGATTTGAGCCCTTCTGTACCGACATACCAACAATGCTTTGTGATATTCTCTGAGTAAACTGGAAATTCTTCCTGCTATGTCAACAACCACAAGACTGGACGAAGCTTGCCCAGACATCCTGAAGTCAGGGGCACTTCTTTGCTTTTTGGAAACGGTAATCTTGGCTGACAAATGACCAGACATCCTGAGTCAGGGGTTCTTCCTTGCTCCATGGCTTTATAATCTGTGCTGCCTAAACCCAAAGTGAGCTCAGTTCCGACTGCAGCTCCATAGGCATGCTTTGAGAGAAATAAACATGCAGACAGCCTAATTCTACTTGTCTTTCTTAGACCAAATTCTGGATGTTGACAATATGTATGTATATCATGTGTATAATAGACATATTTTAAAACATGTACAAGAAGAACAAAATGTGCACATGTAGAAACAAATATGGGTTACTGAGCTTAAGTACAAAAGAGTGGCCTAGTCATATAAGAATAACACTAGGAATGGTAAGGCCCACAATGAATTTTTGATGTATGCCAAGAAAATTATTTTTTTAGTTGTAACAAAGTCAAAAGGAAATTCAAAAGGGAACTAAGAAGACCAATAATAATGGGAAACAGAGAGAAGCCAGAACTACGAAAATTTAATTTTGTTGGATTCTTCCCCCAAGCAGGGAATTATGTAACAAAAGTAGAACAAAGTATATAACAAAACAAAAAAAATTTACACTGGGAAGTATATAACAAAAATATTAAATAAGGAATTGAAATTCAAGAGAGGAGAGAGTAGAGCACCTTGATACCCTCAATGAGTTCAAGTTAACAGATATGAATAAATTATATCCAAGAATACTAGAAGAATTTGCAGAAGTGGTTGTTCAGGGCTCAGTCTTTCCCAATAGAATATAAACTACTTGAGGTCAGAAACTGTTTTTGCTTTTCTCTTGTATCCCTAGCCTTTAGATCAGTGCCACATAGTAACAGAAATTTTTAATAAATGCTTATTTATTGATTGTTGAAGAATGAAAGAAGTGTTAACAGAACTGGCAATAGGCAGATGTCCTAATTTTCAAGAGAGGGGAATATGGTAGATTATTTAAAGTGCAAGCCTTGATTTTGAT
Source organism: Pseudochirops corinnae (assembly GCA_028646515.1). Taxonomy (NCBI): domain Eukaryota; kingdom Metazoa; phylum Chordata; class Mammalia; order Diprotodontia; family Pseudocheiridae; genus Pseudochirops; species Pseudochirops corinnae. The sequence continues at coordinate 133,205,263 of CM053591.1, forward strand.
TCCCAAGGAAATTCTAGAATCTATTATTAAAATGATGATTTGTTAACACATAAAAAGAGAAGTAGTGATAACTAAGAGCTTGCATGTGTTGTTCCTGCCACACTAACCTTGTATCCTTTTTTAAAAAAAAATCCATGTTATAAGTGGTAGATTAGGGAAATGCCACAGACAAATTTTACCTGGATTTTAGCAAAACATTTAACAAAGCTTCCAAAATATAAGTTTCAAAAAATGGAGAGATAAGGACAGAATAATAGAAAAATTAAGTGGTTTCAGAATTAGTTTAAAAAACTAGACTCAGAGAATATTGATCCATTAATATCATGGATGCCAAGATGGAGAGTGGTCTCTAGAAGAAGGTCCTAGACCTCTGACCTTATCCATAGAAATTTTTTTAAATCAATAACTTGGATGAAGGTTGAGGAGATGCTTCTAAAATTTGTGAATGACTTGCACCTGGGAATACTAGTCAACCTGTTAGGCGTAGAACTGGGATCCATAGAAATCTCTACAGGCTGAAGCTAATAATTGAAATTATTGAAATTAATTAATTGAAAATAATTGAAATAATTGAAAATGCATAAGAATAAAAGTTAAGTCCTGTGCATGGGTTTGAAAAATTAGTTGGACAAGCATAGGATTGAGAAAATGTGTCTAGACTACTGTTCCTATTAGAAAAAAAAAAGAATACCTAGTGGTTTTTATCAGATAACCACTTCTACATAAATCAACAATATTACATGGAAGTCCTATAATCAATGTGATCTCAGGTTTTGTTCACTGAAAGAAGCGTCTTGTTCAGAAGGAGGTAGGTGAGAATCCCATCAGACTGGCTGTGGCCACATCTATAGCATTGTGTTTAGTTCTATGTGCCACATCTAGGAAGCATTGACAGCTGGAGCACTCATAGACAAGATCAATGATACTCAAGAAACAAACTGTATGAGAATCTGTTGAAGGAACTGAGACTATTTAACCTGGAGGACAGAAGACTTAAGGGAAGTGTGATAAATCAAGAAGACTTGAGTTTGAATACAGACTCAAACATTTATCAGTTGTATGACTCTGGGCATATCATTTAACTTCTCAGACTCAATTTCCTCATCTGTAAAATGGAAATAATAATAGCACCTACCTACCTTGATCCTCTTTGGGAAGATCAAGTGAAATAACACACATAAAGTACTTTGTAAAGTTTTAAGCAGGAAGCAAATGCTAATTATTATAATAATTATCCAAGTATTTAAAGGACTGTAATATAAAAGAGGGGTTAGATTTGTTCTGCCTGGATTCAGAGGGCAAAACTAAAGCAGAAGTGGCAGAGAAGTACATTTGAGTTCTACATAAATAAAATTTCCTAACACTTCAAAATACCCAACAGCAGAATGAGCTAACTCATGAAGGAGTTGAATTCCTAATCACTGCGGCTCTCCAAAGGAAGTATGGAGGATCACAGGTCAGAGATGTGGTTGAAAGGATTCCTGTTCAAGGATTAAATGGTTTTGGAGTTTCACTACAGTTTGAACATTCTATGATTCTACGGGCATGCCAAAGTTTCCCATATTCTAAAACAAAATGAAACAAAATTCATAAAAATGTATACCTTCCCCTTCCCCTACCTATTGCCTTATAGGTAGCATAGTACAATAGGAAGACAGTGAGACAATGCCTATAAACCAAATCACTTAACCTCTCTGAGCCTCAGTTTCCTCATCTGTTGGATTAGTTGATCTTAAAGGTATCTCCTCTTCTCTACCAGAAATAGTCATCTCTACCAATTGTCTCCATTTCCTCACTACCCGCTTGTACTCGTTAGACCCTATCTGGCATTAGCCCTAATCTGGCTTCTGATCCTATTGCTTGGCTTAAATTGCTCTTTCCAAGATCACTACTAACTTCTTTTTATTTTGAATTTATTGAATAAGACAAGCATTTCCATAACATAGTACAATAAAAAGATGATTGTACACAAAACTGGAAATCTACTATGCACAATATGCTTTTCCTTTCAAATATGCAACAAAATTATCATGTAAATTTCTTTTTTTCTTCCCTTCCCTCGCTTGCCCTAGAGATGACTACTATTAGACATAAATAGGTATGTTTATATATACATATATATGTATATATATATATATATGTGTGTGAAATTATTCTATACATACTTCTATTTATCAGTTCTTTCTCTGGATTCAAATAACAGATTTCTTCATATGTCCTTAGTTAATTTAGGCATTTATAATAATTTCTCTCTTCATTATTTCAGGCAAGTCTTCCCATGTTTTTCTAGAATAATTGAACTCAACATTTCTTTTTTTTTTTATTTTTAGAGGTGTGAAGGCAAGGCAGTTGGGGTTGAGTGACTTGTCCAAGGTTACATAACTAGTTAAGAGTCAAGTGTCTGAGATGGGATTTGAACTCAGGTCCTCCTGACTCCAGGGCTGGTGCTCTACTTGCTGCCCCACCTAGCTGCCCCTGAACTCAACATTTCTTATAGCACAATAGTATTCCATCACAATCACACCACAACTTATTCAGCCATTCCCCAATTGATAGGCATTCCTGTGATTTTCAGTTCTTTGTTACCACGAAGAGAGTTGCTATAAACATTTTAGAGCATATAAGTTCTTTCCTTTTTTTCCCTAATTATCTTCAAAAATGTACCAACTAGTGGTATTGCTGGGTCAAAGGACAATAGGTAGTTTAATAACTCTTTGGGCATAATTCCAGATTGCTCTCCAAAGTGGTTGGATCACTTCCCAGTTCCACCAACAATGAATTAGTGTCCCAATTTTCCCACACCCCCTCCACCATTTATCACTTTCCCCTTCTATAATTTTACCCAATCTGGTAGGTGTAAAATGATATTTCAAGGTTGTTTTAATTTGCATTTCTCTAATCAATAATGATTCAGAGTATTTTTTCATATGACTATAAATTGTTTTAATTTCCTCATTGGAAAACTGCCTGTTCATATCCTTTGACCACTTATTAATTGGATAATGATTCATATTCTAATAAATTTGACAAAACTCTTTATATATTTTCCCCAGTTTTCTCCTTTTCTTCTGATCTTAGTTACATTTGTTTCATTTGTATAAAAATTTTAATTTAGTATAATTGAAATTACCCATTTTACATCTAACTTTGCTCTCTTATCTCTTTTTTGTTCACACATTGTTACTCTATCCATAAGTTGGATAAAGTAAGATGTTTCATGTTCTTCTAATTTTCTTGTAACTTCTTAATCCACGAATCCACTGACCTTTTCTCAGTTTTTATCCTCTTTGGCTTTCTGTGTAACTAATAGCCCATTCCTTCTATTCACAGTATCTCAAAATGGCAGAATTCCAATTAATTAGAAGACCCCACAGAGGGCATCTAAGACAATCCATTTCCAAAAGGAATCCCCACTAGAACATACCTAAGTGGTCATTCAGTCTCTGCTTGAAGACCTCTAATGATGTGGAACCCACCACCTCTTAAGGCAGCCCTTTTGTTATACTGTTCTCTCCTGACCCCGCTCCCTTTCTGATAATTTCCTCTATCTACTTTATTGCTTCATCTTCCTTTCTCCTGTTCCTATAATATAGGTTTACCCCAGGTCCCTAGTCCTCTCTCCATATTTTCTCATTTGACAATCTCATCTATATCTACTCATGGTTCTGATCATCACCTCCATGCAGAAGACTTCCAAATCTATCTAGCCAGCCTCAATCTATTTCCTGAGCTAGCTGCATATAATCAGCTTCCTGTAGGACATTCTCATCTCTTCCGACTCTGCTTCTCAGTCTCTGGACTTTCCCAACATCTCTCAACTGCTCTCTCATCCTGGAACATCCTTCCATCCCTGAAGCTTTCTCACTTTCTTCCCAGAACCTCCATTTTGTGAAAGGTCCTGGGTGGGTCAGCCTTCAATTCCTCTCCTGACTGTGCTTTGTACTCTCTGGATTTTGTTACCATCCCCTGCCTGGACATTTCTAACCTCTGCTTTTCAGCTCTCTTTTTGTATCTTGTGTTCCTTAAAATCTAAGCTCTTTGAGGGTATGGACTGTCTTTATTTTCACCTACATTTATGTCCCCAGGGTTTAGCACCATGCCTGGCACATAATGTTTAATAAATGCTTGTTGACTTGAATTGACTTCATCTGTAAGTTCCATTGGTACCTCAAACTCATCCAAAACTAAACAGTTCATCTTATACTCTCTCCGTCTTTCCCTTTTCATCTTCCTCTCTTTCTCCCTCCCCCTCTCCCTTCTCTCTCTCTCTGTCTTTCTCTGTCTCTCTGTCTCTCTCTCTGTCTCTCTCTGTCTCTCTCTCTCTCTGTCCCCTCTCTCTCTCTGTCTCTGTCTCTCTCCTCTCTCTCTCTCTCCCTCTCTCTCTCTTTCTCTCTCTCTTCTCCCCCTCTTTCTCTCTCTCTTCCCCCCCTCTTTCTCCCTCTCTCTCCCTCTCTCTCTCTCACCCTCCCTCCCTCTCTCTGTCTCTCTCTCCTTTCAGTTTCCATGTTTATGTTGGCTTCATTACCATTCCTCCTAGCAATCAAGATTCAAAACCTCAAAGTTCCCTTTGACTCTTCCACTCCTCACCGCGGACCCCACACTGACACCTAGTGTCAGTTCTATGTCTACAATACCTCTTTATCTCCCCCCCTTCCTCTCCACTTCCATGGCTACTACCCTGCTGGCCCAGCCCCCTTTTTACATCTCCCTGGATCCGTTACAATAGTCTTCCGTTAGTCTCCCTTTTCCCAATTTCTCCTCCTCCAGTAATTTTTCAGAATAGCAGCCAATCCTAATATATATCTGATCATGTTACTCCCCACTCAGAAAACCTCTGTGGTTCCATATTGCCTTTAGGATAAGACACAAACTCCTTAGTCTGGCATTTAAGACTTTCTACAGTCTTGCTCCAGCCTTCCTTTCTGGACTCATTTCATGCTGCTCACCTTATTGACATTCCAACCAAACTGAATGACTAGCTCTTCTTTGGTTTCATGCTCTAATTTTGCACTTCCTAGCTTGTTGGACAGACAGTCTCCTTCACTTTGTTGAATCCTCTTCCTTCAAGGCCTAGCCCAGGGGCCAGTTTCTTCCTTGAAGCTTCTCCTGATCCCCACTGATGAAAATGGCTTCTCCTCCCTCAAAGCATTTTTTTTTTACACTTTGGATTTTCCTTTGTCTTCCTCACCTTCAACAGCATCACCAAGGATTTTAAAGCTCTTCTTAGCCTGGCCTTATCTTTCCTTCCATTCATCTTACACTTCACTTCCCTCTGAGGGATCCAGGGACATCCACCATCTTGGTGTTCCTTGCATAAGCCCTCCATGCCTTTTAACTGACTGGCCTCTTTCCCTGATATAGTCTCCCTTTTCATATCTGCTTCCTGGCTTTCCTGGTTCCCTTTAGGATTCAACTCAAATTACACCTTCTGCGAGAGGCCTTTCCAGTCTCTCCCCTATTCCCTTCACTACCTCTTAAATTGCTTCCCATTTACACTCTATTTATCCTCTATGCACAGAATTGTCTATATGTTGTCTTCCCCATGAGAAGGTGAGGTCCCTGAAGCCAAGGGCCCTATTTTTATTGTTCTATCCTCATCACAGCACAGTGCTTGGCCCATAAAAGATGCTCAATAAATGCTTGCTGATGGTGTTGCCTACTTTTCATCACACTTACTTGTGTATATATTGTATCTTTCCTATCAGACTAGAAGCTCCTTTCAGGCAAGATGGATTCTGTTCCATCTTCCTATCCTATGCCTACAGTGGTGCCTTGGATAGTCTATCTGTAATATCTGAAAAGCACTTTACAACTACATACTCCCAAAAACTCTGGGCAGTATGTGCTTTGATTATCTCCATTTTTCCCATCAGGAAATTGAGATGGACAGAGTTTGTCACTTGTCCAGGGATAGAGATGTACTAGAACCAGCTCTCACAGGCTCTCAGGCATGTGTATATTATTTCAGTATGATTGTTTATATCTTAGAAATTAGCAATTGCTAAAAATCAGGGCTTGATTTATTGCTGTTGATTATCTAGATTTAAGAAAGTGTTACCTTTAAAAGCGAGTGTGTATATTTTTTTTTCTGCAAGAGACTAATCATTAAACATTTACCAGCACATCCCTCTATTGCTATATAAACATTGCTTGAGCTTGGCAGGAGTATAAGAGAAGGCTCAAGCAATGTAGTCATCACCAGCCTGGTGAGCATCCTTTATAACACCCCTGGTCACTCAACTAGAGTTTGTGGCCAGATTTGAACATAGGTCTTCCTGACTCTAGGTCCAGCGCTCTATCTACTGTATCACTTTATAAGCAAATGTTGAATTGAATAATTAGTGTAAATAATGTCATTAATATGCCTGTGTATGTGTGTTGGTGGAAGAACACATTAAGTACCTGTGATGCTGAGGCTTGAGATGCTATAGTTTCTTGATGATGTCTGACCACTCTCCAAGGTCCTTTCCAGCTGCAGAGTTCTCAGCTTCTAAGCTCTTGCCATGAGTACTTATCCTCAACCTCAGCAAACAGCCAGTCATATTTCAGATGTAATACTGCAGTAACGTCAGAATATTATGTTGTTATGGCACTCTTATCTCCATTGCTGACTTGTAATCAGAGTCTCGTCTTACTCATTGCACAAATGTTAAGACCATTTGAAGGAGACACGGGCTTCTAGACGTTGGGCGAAACAAAAACCACAAGCTAAGATGTCATTCTATTACTTACAGAGTACCTACTGGGTAGAAACTCAGAGGAGTGATGTGATTGCAAAGACTGCAAATTGGCTTTGGTAATAGGCACCCCATGACGGGTTGTTTTGCTTTGCTTTTCTATGTATTCATGAAAATAACAAATGCATCTCTTGAGAGAGAAAAGAAGAAATGATAGGCTCTTTAACACAAAGGTCAAAGTGTGTATAGATTATAGTGGGGCATTTGGCCCACTTAGACCTTGGCTTTCTCATCCGTAAAATGGGGGTCTTGTCCTCTAACTAAAATCCCTTCCAGCTCTAATATTCTGTGAACAAGACTGAGATTTCTATAGTTCTTGATGTCTTTTATTTACTAGGTGTATGTGCACCATTATTGTCATAACAGTTGAGTAAGCCTCCATATCCAATGGGCTAAAAACTTCATGTTTGGTTTCAATATTTTTCAGGTCTGTCTGACTTCAGGGCCCTGTTTGGAGTTTTCTTGGCAAAGATACTGGAGTGGTTTGGCATTTCTTTTTTCAGCTCATTTGCCTGATGAGGAAACTGAGGCAAACAGGGTTAAGTGACTTGCCCAGGGTCACACAGCTAGTAAGTGTCAAAGGCTGAATTTGAACTCAGGTCTTCCTGTCTCCATTCCTAGGGAGGCTAAGTCAAGGTCACACAGAAGACCCTGGCTTGAATCTCCAATTCTACCCCCTACTATTATCACATGATCTTAGACAATTCACAACCTCTCTGGGCCTTGGTTTCCTCATCTATAAAATGGTATTATAAGGCCCTTCCCACCTAGTTCGTAGGGTTGCTGTGTAGATCATATGAGATAATGTGCATGAAAGCACCTTGTAAAATGAGAGGGTTGGATGCAATGGCCTCTGAGGTCCTTTCTAGCTATAAATTTCTGATCTTAAACTGCAAAGTGCTCTGCAAATGTAAGAGATTAGTCTGCACAGATAAATCTTTTTAATGGCTTGGTTTTTCCATTTTAGATTGAAAGTAGGGGGCCTGTCTTCAGTTCTGAATAATATCCCTGTACATTGTAGGTGCTTAACAAAAATGTTCATTAATAAAACGATGCATGACAGTGCATTTGGCACTTGTTTCTTCCTCTTTACCAGCACCCAAAGTAAGGTGGCCTTCAGCAAGCTCTATGCGTTTAAATTAAACTTAGCCATGGCAGCAATGGATAAGAAACTCCTTGGAGGAAGAATGGTGTCCCTTGTAATTAGATTGTGCCTTGCTTTGTAACTCCCTCATGAAATGCAAACAGCTGTGAGATGCATCGCTGGCCTTCTCCATGGGTCTGAGGTCAGCTTGCTTTCTTTGCCTTCCACGTGACCCCACCTGCCACTGAAATGGAAGAAAAAGCCACTTCCCTAAATGAGTCTGACTAGAGCTGGCCAAGAGTTCTGAAAGAAAGAACCTTGAAAACAAATCACGTTCTTTAAGGGATTCATACACTTTACGGTTGACTCCCACCCCTTTCCATTATGCTAATTCCCCCTACCCAATATTCTCATTCCTTCCTCTCTATCTCCCTCCACCCCCATCCTGGGATAGAAGGAGCTGATTGATGCTGCAGTCAGAATCTATCCAATTTACCAAAGAGGTTCTGTATGACTCGGGACCATTGAACCGCCGCAGCAACCAATGCTTTCCTGACCACATGCTAAAACAAGGATTTGGCCAGCAGGTGTTCTCCGGGCTGCAGTAAGATTGGGGATGCAAGGATGCACATTCTGGGGTTGACTGGTTGGTTGGTTTGCTTGTGACAGTTGGGCCTGGACCAATGCCAAGGTCAGAAAATCCATAGAGGGTTATCATAATATTTCCTCTGTGATCTGTCTCAACTTGCTTTTGCATTTTGGGAGGAAAGTGCTGCTTTAGCTTGGCTAAATCACTCCTTTCTAGTTCTAAACTATCTGCCCTCACTGTGTGCTCATTTATTATTCAATTATTGGGTGCATTTACAAATAGGACAAGAAAAATCCATGCCAGCTTAGTTTTGTTTGGTTTTGTTTGTTTGTTTGTTTTTTAACCAAGAAGGGCACACCAAGTCTGAAAACCTTATTTGTTTGAGGATGCCTTCCTAAGGATCTCCCCGAACTTGGATTGTGCTTTTAGGGGCAAGTGTGTCACCTGTGTGGTGTGTTTCACAGTCATGCCTCCTTCATGAGGAAGTTTGGAGAGACGAATTGTCTTTGTCCAAGTTTACTAGGTCAATATCCCTCATTAGAATGTAAGTGTCTTGAAGTCAGAGACTGTTTTTCCTTTCTTTTTATCTCCAAAGTACTTAGTACAATGCTTGGCACATAGTGAATAAGGGCATGATAAATATTTCTTGAATTGTCTGGTCAAGTAGTTTATTGTCAGAGATTAATGGGATCTGAGGACTCAGGGCCCTTGAGAGGAAGAATGGTACCACCACCCTCCCTTAAAACCATTGTATCTGTGCTCCCCTCTCCATCCACACAAGCACACACTACATGTATGCTGCAAAATTGCAATCTCCAGGCCACAAAAGGTCAAAGAATTACAAGCAGTTTTCAGAGCATGGGAAAAATGCTTTGTGCCTAGGTTTTTGTGTCATCGTAAGGTAGCTAGTTGACATAGCAGGTAAAACACTGACCTTGGAGTGAAAAAGATCTGAGTTCAAATCCTGCCTCAGATACTTAGGAGCTGTTTGGTCCTGAGCAAGTCTCTCAGCCTCAATTTCCTTATATGTGAAATGAAAATATAATAGCACCTCTAATAAAATGGGATAACATTCACAGATCTTTAAGTGCTTATATAAATTCTGGCTATCACAGCAGATTTTCTCTTATATATTCTTTTTTTTTTTTTTTGCTTTTTGGTGGGGGAAGGTAGGGCAGTTGGGGTTAAGTGACTTGCCCAAGGTCACACAGCTAGTTTTGTGGTGTCTGAGACCAGATTTCAACTCAAGTCCTCCTGATTCCAGGGCTGGTGCTCTATTCACTGCACCATCTAGCCACCCCTCTTATATATTCTTTTAAAAGATATACAGAACTTAGTTTTTCCACACTGTCCAAAAAACCTTCATGCAAAATAAAATATTTTGGGAGGTGGCTACACATCGGTTCAAGATGCTCCTCTGCAAAAATGTAACTCACAGTGATTTATAATGTAGACAGAATTTAAGAATGTGATGACTTCTTTAAGTAACCATTGAACCAGGCATGGATGGAAAGTGTTATCTTAGGAGAAATAGACTAGACTGTGACAAATTGGGTCATATCCAGAGGGAAGGGAGCAGGAGAATGGGAGGACTTGAGACTGTGGGAGACATAATTCATTGAAGGAACTAGGGAGAAGAAAAGACTTGGAGGGAAGAGGAATGGGCAGGAAGAGGACATGATAATTATCTGTCTTCAAGTATATAGCAAATTCTCATGTGGAAAAGGGATTGCCTTTGCTCTACTTGATACCAGAGTAAAGAGGCAGGGGCAACAACATTAAGCCATTTTGTGTGTGTGTGTGTGTGTGTGTGTGTGTGTGTGTGTGTGTGTGCAGATTTTGCTGGCATGGGGAGTTCCCAATGAGACACTCCATTTATCAAGGATCATCACTCGCTCTGCAATTTATAGTCTTAGAGAATTTCCTGGAACCTTGAAAGCTTCCCAGGGTCATGCAGCAAGACTGAAACTCAGGTCTTCCTGACTGAAAGGGCAGTTCTTTATCCTCCAACCTATTCTTAACAATATTAAAGCTTTCTCGTGTTAATATTTTTTCACAACCCTTTGAAGTAAATGGAACAAGTATTATCTCTATTTTACTGGTGAAGAAACAGAGGCTTACATAGCTAGCAATTTCTAGCACTTGGATTTGAACCCAGATCTCAACTCAAATTCCATAATTCTTCCCTTTCCATAGGTAGATGTTACATAGAGGAGGTTTTAGCTCCATGTGAGGAAAAAGAGCTGTCCAAAAGAATGGGTTGGCTTCAGAGCAAGTGCAGCCTCTGTCACTAAAATGTCCTCAAATAGGGGATAGATGACCTCTTATTCAATATGTATGCTGAAGAAGGGATTCCTGCTCAGTTATGAGTTGCACTAACCAGCTCTGAGATTTGGGGAATCTGGAAAATTGTATTATTCTGTTTTACTGTCAGGTAAGTCAGAAAACACATAAATGAGAAGAAAAATACCATGTATTCCGTGGCCTCCCCCTCTCTCTCTTTTACCAATTCCATATGGACATGGACTCTCCTGTAATTAACACAAAGATCATCTGGGACTCATATGATTGTCTTGTTCCAACCCTGTCTCTAGGTCATATGAGAGGAATATTTTCATAGCACCCACGTGCCCATGATTTTATGCTAGGAGCTATGCAGAAATTAAATTTGACCTCTGGATTCCCCTGAGAAAATCCTTCCTGCTGCTTCCATTTCTCTTCCTGAGACTCTTGTGGAAATGATTAACAATGTGCTGAGAGCCAGGAGGCAGAATGATGGACTACCAGGAGTGTTGTATTGAGTCAAAGGATTTGGGTTCAAGTCCCTTCTCTGTCACTTAGCAGCTATATCTCCTAGACTAAGAGATTCCAGCTCTCTAAACTTCAAATTCCTGATCTATAAAATCAGTGGAGTGGGGAGGGACTGGGTTAAATCAGGAATTCTTAACCTTTTTTGGTTATATTTTGATAACTGTACTTCAATATATTTGGCTTCCTTTGTGATCCTCTGTATCTTACTTTATGGATTTAAAAACATTATTCTGAGAAGAGATTCATATGCTGCACTAGCCTCCCAAAGGGCTCCATGATATAAAAAAAAATGTAAAAATGCCTGGACTGGATATATTTAAGGTCCCTTTGAGCTCTAAATCCCTGATGGCAATTCATGAGCAAGAGAAATTTTAGCACAATATGTCCTATGCAGTTTCTTTTTTATTTTTATACAAAGTCTAAAAGAAAACCTCTGAGGATAAGACAAGGCCAGAACACTTGGGGCCATCATACAAGGTCTGGGCTGAAAGAGAAATCTTGGGAGGCCAATACATCATTTTGTCAGAACCATTTGGCAACCTAGAGGCTATGGGCCCCAAGTTCTGCTCAAATGGTGGGTTGTATCTGTAGGAAAGCTAGGAAAGGCAGCAGTATTTAGCATCTGCATGAAAAGAAACTTGGTGTAGCCCTCCAGTTTCTGCCAACTGGCCAGTTCCACTGCCATCGTTGGGCAAACGATATATGGAGGTTTGAGTTGAAGGACTGGCTTGTTCTTGACCTTAAAATATAATGCCTACAGTGAATTACTTGAGAACAATATTCTGAGTAATTTAAGCACTAAGAGAAAGTTTGCTGATTGTCTATTGATTGTTTCTACTGCTACTCTCTTATCTGACCAGCAAGGAACTCTTTCATCCACAAGCTGCCCCCTCCACATAATTTGCCAACCACAACAGGAAAGTGTCTGAACGAGGTGGCATTCCATAGGATGCTTGATTAGGGGTCTATTTTCATCTCAGCCTACCTTGTCCTTCAGATATGTGCTCATTGCCATTCTCACTCCCTGCTGCATCTGTAAATAGTTTCCATTTCTTCTTTCCTGGATGATCCATTCCCGGTCGCCTTTCCAAAATGTTGTTATTCTCTACCAGATACACAGCCCCCAAACCACTCTTTTCTCAGCTATTTCAATCAGATGATGAAAGCATCTGATTCTGGAAAACAATAACAAGGAACCATTCCCTGAACAGGCTTTCCAGGAGAAAAGCTTTGTAACTGAAATGCAAATAGAAAACCCAAAAGGATGTTTGTTTGTTTGTTGGCTTACTCTCAGGTTGAGGGTGCCACATTGACCATCGCTAAACATAGCAAAGGGTCTAGGTGATCTAGGAAAAGTGAAGTATGGCACTGATTTTGATATGTCTACCATAAAACGCAATGTTAGGTTCACTGACAAGGGCAATGTGTAAAGAGAAAAGCTTGTCTTGAACTAGCACAGGGTTTCTCTCAATACCATTTCCAGGACTATGGACCACCCTTTCTTTGTCAGTGTTTCCTCAGTTTCCTTGATACATCTCTACCCTGGAATGAGGGCTAGATATGGAATCAAATGGGGTCAGGGAAATTTCCTGGTACCAGGTAGCCAATCTTGAGCCATATATTCCTGAAGGAAGCCATAGTTGAGATATGTTTAGGGAAAAACATGTAAGTGATCATTTGTCTGTTCTCACAGTGTTGTGTGAGACTTTGTGTTGATCGTGAGAAATTGTGTTGATTCCAAAACAGCACAATAAAATTACTTTGTCCACATTTAAATGCAGCTGGTATTTGGATAGCTAGTCTTCCTTTTATCCTAACTTGAACCCAAGCAAAGGGGAAACTAGTGAATGTACATACAAAGAGGAAAACCTTGAAGGAATCATGTCATGTTGTGGCATGTCTCAGCATCATGGTATCCTTAAAATGGCCAAGAAGATTCCACATTGGAAGAGAACTGGAAACAAAGTAGAAGCCCATAGATGGCTGAATAACTCAACAAATTGTGATGCATGACTGTAATGGAATATTTACTGTGCTGTAAGTACCAATGAACACAATGAATACAGAGAAGTATGGAAAGTTTACATAAACTGATGCAAAATGATGTAAGCAGAGTCTGGAAAACAATATATACAATGACTATTATAAAGAATGACCACAAAATAATCAAAATGAAAGGTTATAAAACTTAAAAGACCAAGCTTGGTCCCAAAGAAAAAATATGAGGAGAAATTTCCTCCTTACTCCTTTGCAGAGAGAGGTGAGTGTCCATGTGGAACATTATATTCAAATATAACGTCATGTTTATTTTTTCAGTGTATTGATTGATTTTTCTGACTTTTTTCTCCTTTTTAAAAAACCTTTAAAATTCTTTGTTATAAAGCATTACCCTCTAGGAGGGGAAAGAACAAAGGAGAAGGATTCTGGGGAAATTTAGATAACAATAAAAACCCATTCTTCAAAAAGAAGCAACAAGATTTTGTGTAATGAGTTCTTTCATGCACATTTGACCCTTACCAATAATACCTCCTATTTCTGTTACATTGCTACAGAGAGGAATTTTAAAGTGTTTAATAGATAATTAAGTCTGGGTTACAACAGAAATTATTTTATAGGGTTGATAGACAATATAAAATCCCATGAGGAACTTGCTGCTAAAGATTAAAAAATTACTATAACCTTGAGTCCATACAATGAAAAAAAGCTCCATCATATCATTAATATCATCAAAGGAGGCTCACTTTAAATGGGCCGTCTTATTCCATATCCAATTTATTCCATACCCAACAAAAATTTGCATTCAAGGGGCTATCCTGAATAACCCAGACTTCCTTCTATGCCAGAGAAGTGTAGCTTCACTACTTTTTGTATGTACCTCTGTCTCAAATACATCAAAATATCTTAGATTTCATTGGTGTGGATGTTCCTTCTATAAAGTAGTTTCCAACCCCTTATAGACCTTAGGAGATGATTTTTTTTAAGTTTCTGTGGCCAAAAAGCATCGTCATTTAATGGCTAACTTTCTAGTGATAAGCCCTTCCAATTTTTATTGGGCTGGCCCTTGCATGAGATATGTAATTCATTATCATGCTTCTATTTGAAGATTGGTATTTGAAGGTTGGTAAGAACTACTAGACCTTAGCCTTTACAGGCAGACTTTTTGAGAAACCATGGTCATCTGTGCTCAATGAGTCGTGAGTAGGACTTGGGCAGAAAATTTGTTAGCCATAACTGTGTAATCAGGACTAAGACTTTTTAACATGATATCAGGAATTCAGGGAAAAGGTTGCCAGATTTGCTCTTTATATCCTGGTGTTACTAAGTGCCTCCTTGAAAGTTATCATTACAGGCAATTTGCATGTCTCCCCTACTTAGCTGCAAGAACTATGATAATATATGTGTTTTTTCCCAGTCCCACTGACTTGCAGATTATGTGACAGGCATTCAACCTAAACTCTGGGGTCTTTCCATCAGAATGCAGCCCTTCCTCACTTCAGAGAGTGAGTTGCCCAAAGAGTGTTTCCTTTATCCAATGTGAGAGTCTGTGGGAGACTGTGTTCATTTTATGTCTAGAGGTTTAAAATAATTCTATTATTTGATTTCCCTCACCCTTTATTATTTACCTCACTATTCTGTCTCAATTAAATGCTTCTCTATGTACCTTTAATGTAACTAATTATTGGCAAATTATCCCTCATTAGGATGTGAGCCCCTTCAGGGCAGGGATTGTTTTTACATTTATCTGTATCCCCACATAGTAAGTAAATGCTTTTTTATTGATTGATGATTCCTGTTGGTCTGATCAAAAGAAGATGTACTCGATGGGAACTTAAGTTATATTCACATAGTTACAATTATCCTACACAGTGAATGTTAAGTCCAAGTACAGCAAGGCATTGTAGAGCTGAGAGGGATCTATGCAACATTTAGTTAGATAAACATGATCTATAACTGGAAGACAGCATTCCTAGGAGCTAAAAATTCAGGAATAGGTAGTTCTCAAGCAATGCAATATAGCAGAAAAGACACTGGACCTAGCAGTAAAAGACCTAGGTTCCAGTTCCAACTCGGTCATAAACTAGTCTTATGTCCTTGGGCAAGTAATTTCATTGTCCTAGTTTCCTCATCAGTAAAATGGAGATTAAAAAAATTATACTATATAATTACTTGACAAAATTGCTGGAACAAAAGTTCTACGTAAGTGTGAGATGTTCCTATTCTTGGTGGTGGTGGGGGGTTGAAGGGGATGGCAGGGGAATCTCTGTTTCTCTAATTCCCACTTTAGCTGAGGTCATGAAATCTGGTTTATACTCTTTGTGAGAGAACCTCAGATCTGGAAACAAAGCCAAATTTAAGAAGGCTACCCTGTACAAGGATATGAAAAGCAGAGTGGCAATAGTCTGATGCTTTTTAATTGGCTGGTTGAAATTAGACTGTGTTAGGTTCAAATCATTACTTGGGCACCTAGGTGGCACAGTGGATTTAGTGCTGAACCCAGAGTCAGGAAGACTTGAGTTCAAATGTGGCCCCAGACACTTACTAGTTGTGTGATCCTGGACAAGTCATTTAACCTCTATCTTCAACAATTGCCATATCTGTAAAATAGAGATAATAACCTACCTCCCAGAGTTGTTATGAGGATCAAATGAGGTAATATTTGTAAAATGTTTAGCATAGTGCCTGTGTATGGTAGGGAGTTAATAAATGCTTCTTCCTTCCTTCTTTCCTTCCCTCCTTCCTTCCTTCTTTCCTTTCTTCCTTTCATTACTATCCCATATATTCTACATGACCCCAATGAAAAAGGGAGTTGTTCCCATCCCAGACATACTTGATATTCACAGAGGATGATTTGATCTTTGACAGGCAAAGCATAGAGGATAAATGCTGGATGGATGGATAGATGGGTGGATTGATGGATGGATGTATAGATAGATGGATGGATAGATAGATGGATGGATGAAAAGATGATAGAATGATGATAATGATGATGATGATGATAGATAGATAGATAGATAGATAGATAGATAGATAGATAGATAGATATTGACTGATTGATT
>CM053591.1:133221640-133257721 GCA_028646515.1 Pseudochirops corinnae
GATAGATAGATAGATAGATAGATAGATAGATAGATAGATAGATAGATATTGACTGATTGATTTAGTTAGGCAGCTAGGTGGCACAGTGGATAGAACCCTAAGCCTAGCCAGGAAAAACAAAGTTCCAATCCAGCCTTAGATACTTCCCAGCTGTGTGACCCTGAACATCACTTCACCCTGTCTGCCTCAGTTCCCTCAGTTGTAAAATGGCTTTATAATAATAGTACCTACCTCCCAGGGTTGTTGTAAGGAACAAATGATATAATATTCACGAAAGCACTTAGCCCAGTGCCTGACACAGATTACATGCTGAGGAAATACTTGTTCTTTTCTTAAGTAAACTTGTCCCTGTTGTTAACTTTACAAGGAGCTGCCTACAAGCATCTGGTTTGGTTCTACAGTTCTTTGAGGTCAGGGATTAATTCCCATTTGTCTGTGTATGCTCAGCACCTGACACAGTAAAGGCTTGTTGATAGATTGATAGAGGGAACCCTCCTGGGAAAGTTTAGGCTCTCATTTTTGCCAGTAAAAACTCTGTTTCCTAAAGACTCCTTGGTCTTTAAGGCTTATCAGAAAGTTCTTACCTCCTTCACTAACAATGCAGTTAAGAGTAAACCACTTAGCAAGTTGTAGCTGATATCAATAGAGAATAACATCCCATAGGAAAAGGAAGCAGGATATGTGTATAGGGGAGGTAAACCGGCTTAAGATTAGGGAACAGGAGCCAGAAAGGGACACAGGAGAACATCAACCCTTTTCAACAAGTGCATGCCAGGTATTCTAATACTCAACTGTGATACAGGCCCTGCCTTCAAAGAGCTTGAGTGCTACTAGAGATACAAACAACTTTGCCTACTTCACCTTTGATTCTAACCATTCCTATTTGCTAAAAAATATTTTGAGAGGCATGGAGCTATTACTCTTCTTCTGATCCTTCCAAAAAATGTTCATAGGTGAACTACAGGCAAGAAAAATAGGACTCAACACTCTGAAAGGAAACAGAGGATGCCAGCACCCTGTGATCTGCCCCTTCATGCACACCCCAAACCCTACACCCCTACCCACAATAATCACATCTTTCATCATAGAGATGGTGAGACCAGTGGCAACAAAAGTCTTCTCAGTCACTCTAATTCAAGATGACTGGGAGGTATGCCCAAAGGGCTATAAAACTGTGCATACTCTTCAACCCAGCAATACCACTTCTAGGGCTATATCCCAAACAGATCATAAAAATGGGAAAAGGACCCACATGTACAAAAATATTTATAGCAGCTCTTTTTGTGGTGGCCAAGAACTGGAAATTGAGGGGATGCTCATCAGTTAGGGAATGGCTTAACAAGCTGTGATATATGAATGTAATAGCATACTACTGTGAAATAAGAAATGATAAGCAGGCAGACTTCAGAAAAACCTGGAAAGATTTATATGAACCTCACTGAGTGAGGTGAGCAGAACCAGGAGAATGTTGTACACAGTAACAGTCACATTGTGTGGTGATTGACTTTGACTTAACTCTTCTCAGTGATGCAAGGATCTAAGACAAATCCAAAAGACTCATGCTGGAAAATGCTACATACATCCAGAAAAGAACTACGGAGTCTGAATGCAGATGGAAACATACTCTTTGCCCTCTTTTTTGTTGTTATTGTTTTGTTTTGTTTCTTCTTTTTTGTGGTTCCTCCCACTGGTTCTAATTCTTCTTTATATCATCACCAATGTGAAAATATGTTTAATATAGCCTATATCAACTTGCATGCCATCTTGGGGAGTGGGGAGGGGAAGGAGGGAGAGAAAATTTAAAACTCAAAATCTTATGGAACTGAACGTTGAAAACTAAAAGTAAATGTTAATTTTTAAAAAAGATGACTGGGGGGAATGGCTAGGTGGCTCAGTGAATAGAGCACCAGCCCTGGAGTCAGGAGGACCTGAGTTCAAATTTGGCCTCAGACACTTAACACTTACTAGCCATGTGACCTTGGGCAAGTCACTTAACCCCCATTGCCCTGCCCTCCCCCTCCAAAAAAAAAAAAAAGCAAAAATAGATGACTGGAAGGGCACAATTTTTCCTCTGCTCCCTTCTACATAAAATACGTGGCTATATACTGTCTTAAGAGCTTTATTTTCTTGGTCAGACCCTTCTTTAATTACAATCTCTGTCCCTTACAAACTAAAGCCTGTTCTCCTCTTTTAAAAAAATGTTTATTATTCACTTAACAATTATCAATAATCATCAACATTCTAATATATGAAGAAGATTGTATAGAAGCCATGAGCTTTGTTATATATAGGTGGTTTTTAATGTATATTAAATTTAACAAGCTAGTAACAAATTTGCTCCATTTGGATTCCTTTCTAAACTTCTTTAGAAATTCCCACTGCCGATGAAGATCAGCAGCTTCCTGCAAGTTCCCTGGAATACTGAGAGGTTAAGTGCTTTCAATTTGTTTTCTTCTGTGCACATTTATGGGTTTTATTCATGCTCTTTTTTCTTTCTTCTTTTTTTTTTTTTTTTTTGCTTTTTGGAGGGGGGAAGGTAGGGCAATTGGGGTTAAATGACTTGCTCAAGATCACATGGCTACTTTTCATGTCAAGTGTCTGAGGCTGGACTTGAACTCCAGTACTCCTGAGTCCAGGGCCAGCGCTCTATTCACTGCACCACCTAGCCACCCCCTCTTTCTTTCTTCTTTCCTTTCTTTTTCTTCCTTCCTTCTTTCTTCCATCCTTCCTTTCTTTTTTCTTTTTTCTTTCTTCCTTCCTTCCTTTCTCTTTCTTTCTTCCTTTTTTCCTTCTTCCTGCCAACTCTCTCCCCCTTCTTCCTTCCCTGCCTCCCCCCTCAACCTCCCAGTTAGCCAGCCAATAAGCATTTATTAATCACCTGCTATATACCAAACATTCTGCTAAGCACTGATGATACAAAAAGAAGCGAAAACTCCGACTAACATGCCCCTTGCCACTGCCACTCCCAGCACTAAATATAGTCAACTAAAACACAGACATTGACTATATCTGAAAATGCATTCTTATTCTGTGTGTCTAAACCATCACCTCTCTGCCAGGAGGCAGGAGACAGGCTTCATTATCAGTCTTTTGCTATCATGATTGATCACCTCACTGCTCAGAATTCTGAAGTCTTTCTAAGTTATTTTCCTTTTCATTATTGTGGACATTGTGTAAGGGTTCTCCCGGTTCTGCTCATCTCACTCAGAATTCATACACCCGTTCCCTTATCTGAAGGACTCTTCTCTTGCACTTCTGTTTCTAGCCAGAGCCTCCCTGATAAACTCTCTCCTTCCATTTTACTTCTTGGGCCAGTGATTGACATTTTTCCTAGGTAGAGACTAAAATAGTCTGAAAACCATGGAGTTAAGTAGTATAGAAATCACCTTCTTCTTTTCCTTCTCTGCAGAAAAACAGCATGATCCTGGAAATAGTGCATTCATTCAATAATTGACTGCTTTGGTTGTTTTTTCTTTAATTCTTTTAAATAGTAATTTAACAGAATCCCCTTCTGAGCAAAAATAAAAATAAAAATTTTTCTACAGATGCAATGGACCCTGTCCAACAGTATCATCCATGCATAGGATTTGGGAGCGGTGTAAGATGGGTGTGGGGTATCAACAATCGAACACCCTGTAGTGATTCCCTCCCTCCCCAGCTGACATGAAGGAACACCATTGGAGACACAGTTGTCTTTATTACTTTGGAATCCCATGGAGATTAATTTACATTCAGGGGTAATATGTGCTTGGCATTTAGAGAGAAAACCCAATGCTTATATTAAAGGTTGCCTTGAGATTTGGCCGCATTTGTGTGTATCACATCCTAGTTCAAGAGGATATGAAGAAAGGATTGTGATCTACATTGTTGAATGACTTTTCATTCTCTCTCTGTCTTTTTAAAAATGTACTGTGTTATATATGGGTTATATATGGTATGTCTGTTATTAATAGTCTAAAGAGATTGAGTTCTTTATTTAATATATGAATTGTTATTATTTTTTTAACCCAGAATAAGATCCTCAGAATATCCATAGCCTACCCCAAAGCATCAGGGTCTACAGACTCTGAGCTCAACAATACCAAAGAATTTCTTTACCAACTAATGTTTCTACTATCCTTCTCTTGACTCTCTTAGGATCCTGAGTTCAAATCCTGCTTTTGGAATTAAGCAACTATGCAAACCTGGGCAAATCACCTATCTTCTCTCAACCTCATTTTCCCCATCAGTAAAATGGGCCTAATTATAGCTGCAACATCCCAGGGTTGTTGTGAGGATTATATTAATTAGTTAACATACACAAAGTGTTTTCCAAACCTGAAATTTCTATTTAAATGCTAGCTATTAAATGGTTACTTAGTCGATCAATAGGAAGGTGTACAAAGAAAAGTAGAAACAGATCCCGTGCTTCAGGAGGCTCATAGAGATTATGTGACTTGTCCACAGTATACAGTTAGTAAGTGTCAGAGACAAGATCTGCACACAGTTACTAAGAAAACTGTAGAGATAACCTACACAAGTTGCCTTTTATTAGACAGCACAAAAATTATATTCAGAAGGGAGAAAAAAGATCCAAAGAAAAAAATGGATTGGTAGCAATTTCTCTCACTAAGAGGAGTCAGGATAATTGATCCCTCCTTTTCTCACCAGCAGTCGGTAACTGCATGTGTCCCCGTTATCTGGGTTTCTCATCAAGGGACCTCCCAAGCAGGGCTACATTATCTGCTGTTCTCTCTCCACGTGTAGTCTTATTACAGGCATTAGGGATTCCTTTGATCACTCAAACTCACCACTGAAGAGGTCACTGTGAACTTCGGGCAAAAATTCTCCTGATTTCTGCCTCAAATTAAAATGCCAACTATTTGTCAAGATACATTTTTCCTAACCAACCATAACTGTGTTTTGGAATGTATCTGTCTGCATTGAGAATGCCCGTAGGGAGTAACCATGGCAACCCTGGGTGTCACCTCTAAAAGGCTTCTGGACCTCCTCAAAAGTAACTTCAAAATTGTTGTGCCCAATTTTAGCTACAGGCCCAGGCTGGGTTTTCTTTTAAATACCTTATTCTCTGATCAGTGGGGCTTTCCCAAACAATATATAGCTTCTTTTAAGAAATCAGGAGTAAATATTTCCGGAGGTAAAATCCTAGCGTACTATTTTAAGTCTTTCAACAGCCACAGAAATCAGCTTGATGTTAACGTTCATCCACAATCCTCCATAGGACTTTCTACTCAAGTTTCTCTATTCTTAACTATAACATCTAGCATTTATGTAACACTTGAAGATTTGCATAGCACTTTACAAATATTACCTCGTTTGATCCTGACCACACTCCTGGGAGGTAAGTGCTTGCTATTATCATCACTATTTGTATATTTCAGGAAACTGAGGCAAATAGAGGTTAAAGTGACTTGCCCAGAGTCACATGGCTAGCAAGTATCTGAAGCTGGATTTAAACTAAGGTCTTTCTGAGTCCAGGTCTAGAACTATATCCAATGTACCAGCTAGCTGCCCTAACTGGTAACATGTAAAGAAGAGTAATAACACTAGCCTGCTTCTCAATACTTTATTAAGAGAGAAAACCCAATGCTTATATTAAAAGGCTGCCTTGAGATTTAGCAGCATTTGTGTATAGAACATCCTAGTTCAGGAGGATATGAAGAGAGGCTTGTGATCTATATAGTTGAATGACTTTTCATTCTCTCTGTGTTTTTAAAAATTTACTACCTGTTTAATCCTAAATTAATCACTTCATGTACCTCTGTCAACTCCCAACAATTTATGATACACTAAAAGTGATCTTCAATAATAGCCTTAGGGGAAAAATTTGGCTCAAGCATTTAAGCCAAAGTCTAGAAATGTATCTCCAGTTTACAGATGAGGAAACTGAGGAACAGAAGAGTTAAGTGACTTGCTCAGGGTCATACAGCTAGTAAATTTCTGAGCCTGGATTTGAACCCAGAAAGCATTGTTTGATCACCTCTCTGCAGGAAGCATTTTGCTTGATGCTGGGGAAATGATTAATAAAATCTTTGCCTTTCGAAAGTTTAAAATCCATAATACGTAATATAATATTGTTGTTAGTTATAACAACATATACACATATGTGTGTGTGTTCTGTACCCCTGGTTAACCATGTCTGCTATGAGGAGGTTGGTATGCTTTATCTCCAGTCCTCTGAAGTCATCACTGGTCAATGAAATGATCAGAATTCTGTTATCTTACAAAGTTGTTTTCTTTTACATTATTGTAGTCATTGTGCAAACTGTTTTCCTGGTTCTGTTCACCTCACTGTGTAGCAACTCTTCCCAATCTTTCCAAGTTTCCTTGAGGTCCTCAGAGTTGTCATTTCTTATGATACAATAATATTCCATGGTATTCACATGGCACAATTTGTCCAGCTAGCTGATGGACACTTAGTATGTTTCTAGTTCTCTGCTAACTAACAAAGAGCAATTATTAATATTTTTGTAAATGTGAGACCTTCCTCTCTATCTTCGATCTCTGGAGTCTGAGCTTAGCGGTTGTACCATTATGTGTGGGTGAAATGGAATGATTTCTCTGGTATGACTCCAGATTGTTTTCAAGAACATTTCTTTCCATTCACAGCCCTACCAGAAGCTCATTGGTGTATACTTCTTCACAGTGCAGCCAACATTTACTATATTCCTTTTTTGTCATCTTTGCCAATCTGATGGGTGTGAAGTGAAACTTGGGAAGAGGTTTAACTTACATCTCTCATGTTTAAACCAATGTTTCCTATCTATTTTTTAAAAAAGGATCTTTCCAGATCTATGGAGTTTGGTCAAATATGTTGACAAGGGAATGGCCAGAGTCTTAGGTCTCAGTAACCACTGGAAGAGTCCTTGTTGTGAGATCAGTTTATCGGGGCAATGTCTTGAATCACAACCCCAGAAGACCATGAAGAGAATTACTTCCAACAAATTCCTTGACTCTGAGAGGTGAGTTCATCAAACTCAAACATAGCCCCACACTGTCACTGCCAGAAATAATAATAATAACAACAATGATAGCTAGCAGTATATAGCTCTTTAAGGTTTACAAAGTGCTTCATGAATATTTTCTCATGTTATCCTCCCAATGAATCTGGGAGGCAAGTGTAATTATTATCTCTATTCACAAATGAGGAAATTGAGGCACAGAGTAGTTAAATGACTTGGCCAGGGTCACACAGCGAGTAAGTATCTGAGTCTGGATTTGAACTCAGAAAGCATTGTTTGAGCACCTGTCTACAAGGGGCATTATGCTTGATGCTGGGGAAATAATTAATAAAATCTTTGCCTTTTGGAAGTATAAAATCTCTAGCATGTAATATAATATTGTTGTTAGCTATAAACATTGCATTGATGACTGAATAGGCCTGGTTCAGACAGAAGGGAGTGATATCACAAACCTCTCTGGAAATAAAGGAAAAATGAAGATAAAATTAAATTAAATTAATTTTATTAAATAAAAATTAATAAAATTAATAAAATTAAATTAAAATTTTACCTAGAAATAAAATTATTTATTCAATAAGTAATCATTATTCCAGTGAAGGTTTTAGTAGGACCTTATATTCTCCAGCATCCTCTGTCTGAATGTTCAGGGTTATGAGCCTGATTTCTTCCACTCTGAGAGTTAAACTTCCTTTCTAGAGAGCTGGGCCAGTCCTCAGAGCATGTGTACAAGCTGGGAAGAAGACATTTTGTGGATGGGCACCCAGTGGGCTAGTCAAGTGGCATTCACTTCGGCACCAAGGTGCCCCTCACCTCCTTTGTTCTCCCTCTCATTCCGGTCACACTGTACAAAGCCCATGCCTGAATACAGTCTTCAGTCCTTAAAGCTTTCTCATAACCTAGCTTAGTTCTCTACAGACATACACATGGAAATAGGCTTTGGTCCAGACCTGTTATTTCATTGGTATAAGGAGAACTGCCCTTGTAAAAACTCCCTCCCCAATTGATCACTTACAGTCATAAGTCAGGTGCCCAGAGCAATAAGAAGTTACCCTTACCCTGGATCACATAGCTAGTGTCAGAAGCAGCACTTGAACCCAGGATTTCCTGATTCTAAGGTTAGACCTCTCTTCACTGTTATATACTGGCTCTCACTCTGATAAGGTGAATACCCAGTAAAATGAGATAATAATAAAAATGTATAATTATATCATTAAAACGATCATAAAAATATTTTTAAAAATAATAAGAATTATCCCCATCTTACAGATGAAGAAAGAGACTTACTCAAGGCCACACAACTAGTAAGTGGCTGAGGCAGGACTTGAACGTGGGTCTTCCTGACTCCAGGTCCAGCTACCTCTCCACTCTACCATCTACAATACTGCATGGTACAATGGAAAGAACAATGGTACTAGAATCAGAGGACCTGAGTTCAAATCTTGCCTCTGATACTACCCGAGTCACTTTGGGCAAGTGAATTTAATTTCTCTGGGGCCCCAGTTTCCTTATTTGTAAAATTAGGGGGTTGGATTTAATTGTCGTTCAGTCACGTACAACTCTTTGTAACCCCATTTGGGGTTTTCTTGGGAAAGAGTGGTTTGCCGTTTCCTTTTCCATCTCATTTTACAGAAGAGGAGACTGAGGCCAGTAGAGTTAAGTGATTTGCCCAGGATCACACAGTAAGTGTCTGAGGTCAGATTTGAAATCAGGTCTTCTTGATTCCAGGTCCAGCACTCCATCTACTGCACTACTTGTATGTCCCTTGGTGGTCCCTTCCAATTCTAATATATGTCCTGTAATCAAAAGTCCTCTGAGTTCACCCTTGGTTCTAAGTCTGTGATCATTTCCGTGAGACAAGCTACCTTCTGCATATTGATAAATGCATCCCAGTGAGTGACACTGATGGACGTTTCTACACAATGACATTTGATTCTACCCTTAGCGCGCTGGATTCACCCAGGGGTGGGCCTCCTAGAGAAAGTGCAAACTTGTATGCAAACATGAATCAGACTCTATAATAATGAAAAGGGCAAGATAGGTGGCTTTTAAAAATTCATTCTCATCTAATAGTAATACTCTATATTGACAGAGAGCCTTGCTTCCAAGAGTGCCAAGCCTTGGGCAAACATCATTTCATTAATGCTCACAATAACCTCTCTGTAAAGCATGAAGGTGACTTGAACTGAGATCCTCATTTTTAAAGGAGAGAAACCTAGGCATGGATTGCTGAAGTGGTTTGTGTCCACTCACTTAGAGAGTAGCCAAAGGGATTAAATCCAACCTAGGTCTATTTCTGTAGGTCTCATGCTTAATTCCCTATTCATTGACCAATACAGGGAGGTAGGCAAGGTCAGCCTTCTTTTCACAAAGCAAGCTGGGTAAATTCATAAGAGACCAGGTCAACCAAACAGAGTTCCTGGGGTACTTAGATGGGTTCTCCCGTCTAAGAAAAGTACAAAAAGGGAATTATGTCCTAGAAAGAATGATTGATTCAAAGGATTCCTAAAATTCAGAGCCAGGAGAGAAGTCTTGAAAGCCATCAGGTCCAAGGGTCATGGACCCTTTGACAGCCTAGTAAAGTGTATGGATGATTCTTTCAAATGATGTTTTCAAATGCATAAAATGAAAAAGAAGGAAAGCAATAATATTGAAATGCAGCCATTAAACTATTTTTTTTTAAGTTCATACTCCAATGCTTTCATTTTATAGATAAACTGACTCTTCCAGAATCGCATGGGGAGTAAAAAGCAGAGCCTCATGGGATTTACATCATTATTTGTGGACTCTAAGGCCAGTATTCTTTCCCTTAATACACTACCTTCCTCCTGGCATTGTTTAATCCCAGGCAAGAAGCAGATAACCCTGATAAGAGACTGTCAATGGCCTTCATCACCTCTACCTCCTCTACCTTCCCCCCAAAA
Source organism: Pseudochirops corinnae (assembly GCA_028646515.1). Classification (NCBI taxonomy): domain Eukaryota; kingdom Metazoa; phylum Chordata; class Mammalia; order Diprotodontia; family Pseudocheiridae; genus Pseudochirops; species Pseudochirops corinnae. Next base: position 133,231,524 of record CM053591.1, read on the forward strand.
TCATTTTTTGTTTTGTATACAATTAAAATGTATTTATCTATTTACAGCATTTCTTCCATATCGTGTAATCTTATTAAAGTCTGATCTATTTCTTTTCTGGCTTTGTATCTCCAGGGCCAAACACAGTGACTAGCACAGGGGTGGGGAACTTGTGGCCTTAAGGCCACATTCTAGGTCCTTAAGGTTCTAAGGATTGTTCTATAAAATTTGATTTGGTCAAAAGGCCATACTGAAGAACCTAGAAGGCCGTATGTGACCTTAAGGTTGCAGGATGCCCACTCCTAGCCTGGCATATAGTATGAATAAAAAAATGTGAAATCAATGAATGAGAGAAATGGTAATTCTAGCCCAGTGGAGCCACCAGTTGGATTAGATGAGAGGGCCTCACTTATTTAAATTAGTTGCAGGTTTGAAATAGCCAGATCATGAACCCACCTACTTGACAATGAAATGGAGGATATGCGAATTTTAAATTTTTTTTTAATTTGGAATGCAGAAGTTGAAATGGTCCATCTAAAGGAAAGCCCCCCACCGAAGAAGTAACCTGAAGAGTGGACATGGGATGAACTCACTTTAGTTAGGCTGCTGTTCTTAAAACAGAGCTGTGTGAAATATTGGGAAAGAGCATTGAATCTGGATTCAGAAGACCTTAACTAGAACTCCTAAATATGTGGTGTCAGATGAGGGACTTCAATCCCCTGGCACTTAGTTCCTTAGCTGTCAAACGAAGAGGTTGGCCTAGACTCTAAAGATCATTTTGCAGCTCTAAAATTCTATGACTTGTCTTCAAAAGTCTATAAACTAAACTGCCATCTTGCCCTTGTCTGTGGAGTTGGGAAGGAAAAAAAAGGGAAAAAAATATGCTTTCCAAGAGATGGTGCTGTCAAGGGATGAGAAATCCCCTGGCAGATGTTAGCTGAGAGTTAGAAATCAGGTGTAAATTTGAATGTTGCCCACGTAGAGGTGATAATTGAGACTGTGGGACTTAATAAGAACCCCAAGAGGTGACAAAGTAAAAAATATGTTTAAAAAAAAATAAATGCAGCAAAAAGTGAAAATAATAAGGGGACCTCATAGAGATCTCAAGACATCTGCCCCCGCGGAAGGTGAGAAGAACGTGGAATTTTCCTAAGAAAATATGCAAAATAACATAAAATGCAAAAAAAATCCAAAACAAAACAAATAACTAAATAAGTCCCTTGCAATGATCCATTAGCTCCCCTTGTTTTCCCATGAAACGTTATCTCTTTAATCACCTATGTATGGGACGTTTTCCTCTCCCACTGTTATTGTTGTTGAGTCCTCTCAGTTGGGTTCAACTCTCTGTGATCCCATTGGGGGTTCTCTTGACAAAGATACTAGAGTGGTTTGCCATTTCCTTCACCAGCTCATTTTACAGATAAGGAAACTGAGGCAAACAGGTTAAGTTGCCCAGGGTCGTATAGCTTGTAAGTGTCTGAGGCTAGGTTCGAACTCAGATCCTCCTGACTCCAGGGCTGGCATTCTATCCATTACACCACCCTAGTCACTCAATATTTAAAAATAGCACAAAAGGGGGAGGCTAGGTGGCACAATGAATAGAGCACCAGCCCTGGAGTCAGGAGAATCTGAGTTCAAATCCAGCCTCGGACACTTAACACTTACTGTGTGACCTTGGGCAAGTTACTTAACCCCAATTGCCCTGCCTTCCTCCTCCAAAAAGCAAAACAAAAACAGCAAAAGAAATTGGGGGACAAGCAGAGATGGGTCCATTAGGAGTTCTGGTAGCAGGAGGAAGGAGCTTTTGGTAGGGAAAACTTGCTGTATTGTTGAAACTAGGGAAGACAGAGAATTTGGGGAGGGGGTCAGGTCAGCCTAAGGTCTAATAAGGTCACCCCATGCTAGGTCTACTTTCTGGGTCAGCCTCTGCATTGACAGGGGCTTGTCACCAGAAAGTCACGGATTTTGTCATTTCTGAAACCAGAGCCCCAAACTTATCTTTTAGTCACTGATGAAAAGTAGAATCCAAGGAAACAAAGCTCATTCTAGCTCTCCTTGCCTAGTCTGTAAGATTTTTGGCCAGAATCTGTCCCTTACCATCAGAAAATGCATACTGGAGAGAAGTTTAATACACGTCTTGAATTTTGGAAGACCACCTCCAGGGGCTCCCTAGAGCATCTAGGATAAAATACAATCTCTTTGGCTGGGCATTTTAAGCCATCTGCAGTCTGGCTCCAGCCCACGTTTCCAGATTTATTTCACATAACTCTCTTCCATTCAATATATACTGCAGCCAAAATGGCCTACATGCTGTTTCCCAGACTCAACATTACATTCTTTCCTTTGTGTCTTTGCACAGGCTGCTATGCGTGCCTGGAATGAATTCATTCTTCATCTTTGGTTCTTAAAATACTCTGCTTCCTCTAAAGATCAACTCAGGCACCACCTCCTTTGACTCAATTCAACAAACATTTATTAAGCTCTTGGGCTAGACCTAGGGAGGCTCAAGTATTCATAAGGATCCTTGGCTTGGACATTCCTTCCAATGATGCAGTCCTTAGCCCATCTGCACCAGCCCTTGCAATAGAACCTTTGTCCTTATTCTACTGAAATTCATCCCTACTCAAAGTACTAGGGGACTTACTCAACTTCTTCTGGCTCCAGGAGGATACCTCTGCCCTTGAAGAATTTACTTTCTATTAGAATACCTTTCCTGATCCCCCTGGCTATCCAGTCTGGCCCCCTTCCCTCTTCAAATTGCCTTGTATTCAGCTGTTTTTCATTTTGTCTTTGCTTTCTAAGGGATGAGCACAGTTTCTTGCAAACAGTAGCTGCTTATGAAGTGGTTGTTGGATTGTTTAACTGAATAGAAGCTGGTTTACTTCCAGATGAATAAAACACGGAACAGAAAGAACACTGGGCCAGGAGTTGAGACTTGGATTCTAATCCTGTCTTTTTCATTCATTCCATATGTAAGCTGGTACAAGAGCTAAATAAACATCTCTGTTTCTCCGTTTCTTCATGTATGCAGCAGGGATGTTGATCTTTCTTCAATGATGATATGATAGAAAGAAGTCAGTCTTGGGTTTGAATGTCAGTCCACATCTAGTAGCACCGCAGCCCTGGGTGAGTCACAATCTCGTAGAGCCTTACTTTTCAAAATGGACAGATTCAGACTTGACTTAAGGAAATACTTCCTAACAAACAGAGCTATTTCAAAGTGGAAGGGGCTTTCTGGAGGGATTGTTGCTTCCCCCTCGATCTGTTGCTCAGTCATTTCAGCTGCATCCAGCTTGCCATGACACCTATTTGGGGTTTTCTTGGCAAAAATACTGGAGTGGTTTGCCATTTCCTTCTCCAGCTCATTTACAGATGAGGAAATTGAGGGAAACACGGTTAAGTGACTTGCCTAGGGTCACTCAGTAAGTGTCTGAGACCAGATTTGAACTCACAAAGATGAGTATTCCTGATTCCAGGCCTGATACGCTTTCCATTGCACCACTAAGCTGCCTATTTAGCATAATAACATGCAGCAAATAAATTACAAAGGAAAAGCAGTGAAAAGAGTGTCACCAAATAAATGTGTAATCCAAAAAGCTGGACTGATTGCCTGCTGAGAGTTAATGATAACCATGATGTCAGAGGGTCATGATGTCAAGTTAAATGAAAAGAGACCATGGAAAAAAGGAGTCAAGGATGACTGTGTATAAAAAGGTTGAAATCTGTATCTTTGAGGGAAATACCCACATTGATGTGATCACAGATTCTTTTTGGCATTTGAGTAATGCTATATATAAAGTTTTCTGATCTTTTTGAATCTTCACCACTCTACAATATCATGACTCTACAATGGGTCCCTGAATGCCTTTTAAATTGCGTCACCTACAGTATGAATTTCCTTGGTCCAGCTGCTCTTTCCAATTTAACTTCCCAGAATGCCATTTTGAATGCAACAAACATTTATTGAGTTATATTATATGCCAGGCACTGTACTGAATGTTGCGGATGAAATGAACAACAGTCCCTGCCTTCAAGGTACTTGAAATCTACTTTTCCATTTTTTTCACGCAGCACATTGGATACTAATGTAATAAGAATAAATATACTTGGTTCGTTGGCACTGATAATGAAAATCAATCACTCTAGAAATGTTGGTAAACCTGTTCTATTTCTGTTTGTTGTCCTCATTCCAATTTCATCTATAAATGCTCTCAGTATAACCTGGCTTACTTTGGTCTAAAATCAAATTCTCCCAGGCTTGTTTTCTCCTCCACTATCTTGTATATTAGGCTCGGCTAAGTGGCACCATAGTGCATAGAGCGCCAGGCCTGGAGTCAGGAAGACTCATCTTTCTGAGTTCAAATCTAGCCTCAGACATTTCCTAGCTTTGTGATCCTGGGCAAGTCACTTAACCCTATTGGAATCAGTTTCCTTATCTGTAAAATGGTTTAGAGAAGGAAATGGCCTACCACCCAGTATCCTTGCCAAGAAAACGTCAAAAGAGGTCATGAAGAGTTGGTCACAACTGAAAAGGACTGAACAACAAAAATCTTGTACTGTTTTGAAAGGTGATGATTGTTTGGATCCTTCATCATCATCCTTTGTGACATTTTGCAAATGAGCTTATACTGTAAATCAGGGGTAGGGAACCTACAGCCTCAAGGCCACATGTGGCCCTCTAGGTTCTCAAGTGTGGTCCTTTGACAGATTGACAGATTCTGTGACACTTGGATTCAATTAAAGGGCCACACTTAAGGACCTAGAGGGTCACATGTGGCCTCGAGGCCACAAGTTCTCCAACCCTGCTCTAAACAATGTTGCCAGGGGTTGCCAGGTCTCCTGGTAAAGGAATTAAATGTTTCCTGACTAAGGCAGTTTCAAGGTTCTTTCACCCTCCTCCATGTAGAAACTGTTCTACATCTGTTCTCTGAAACTCAGTTTCTATATCTGTATGATGAGGATAATAATACCCATAGTACCTGCTGTACATAGTTATTATGAGTTTCAAGTGAGATAATGTATGTAAAGTACTTTGCAAATTTTAAACCTCAATAATAAACATCATTTATCCCTAGCACTATCCTTTTCCTTTAAATTTAATTAAGAAATGGTAATAACCGGCATCAATGTTTTTACTTTTATCCATTTCAGCACCAAAAGCTTCTATAAATAGCCTGAGTTAGTCTCATTACCCAATAACACAGTGTCTTTTTCTCATCTTTATCTTTTCTTCTGCTTGGATGTTCATTTTTACCTTGGCTCTAACCAGTTGATCATTACACACAGACAGCTGAAATAACTCCCACTTCAGTAACTAGTCATTTCTTGCCTCTTAAGATATCGTTGAAGCTTGCTTTTTTTGTGCTACTGTTCAGTGTCTGTCATATCATGCTCTCTTCTTGAAGGAAATATTCACCATAGATAAGAATGAGGCTTCTGAGTGATTTCTCAACAGCATGATATAGTGCATCATTTTCTAGATGAAGGTTAAGTGACTTGCCCAGGGTCACACAGCTAGTAAGTGTCTGAGGCCAGATCTTTACAGCAGAAAGAATACTGGCTTTGGAGTCAGAAGACCTGAGTTCAAATCTCACCTTTGCTGAGGAGGTGGTCTTTCACATTTAAGCAAGGCAGCCATGCTACAGCAGAAAGAATACTTGGAGTCTGAATACCCAGGCTCGATGATTGGCTATTACACTTATTAACTGGAACCCTGGCAAGACAAGTCACTTCACCACTCTCTCTGATCTTTAGTTTCCTCATTTATGAAATGTGGATGAAAAAACTTCAGATCAATAGCAGTCTGCAACTCAAGTCTTAAAGAGATTCCTGGAGCACTGAGATGTTAAAAAGAATTGCCCGCCATCTTACAGTCAGTAAGTCAGATTTGAACCCAGCTGCTATATAAAATTGTTATTAATTTGCGTTCTTTGTGTAGCAAAGGTCTGGACTGATTCTTTCAGAGTGAGGCCAGCTACATCTCCCCCTAAGGGTTCTAGGAGTGATGGGGATGAGTCTTTCTATAGTGCTGTTGACTCTTCCAATGTATCCTCTCCACTGTTAATCACCAGTGATTAACACTCCAGTTCCATTTAACCAATTAACATCAGTTAGCTTTTCTGCAAAGATATAATAAAAACAGTATAAATAGTTACATAGAGCACTGGGCTTGGAATCATCTCCACGAGTTCAAATCCAGCTTCAGACACTCACTAGCTGTGTGATCCTGGGCAAATCACTTAACCCTGTCTGCCTCAGTTCCTCATCTGTAAAATGAGCTGGAGAAGGAAAAGGCAAACCACTCGAGTGTCTTTGCCAAGAAAACCCCAAATGGGGTCATGAAGAGTAAAACGACTGAAATGGCTGAACAACAAATGTTATATGTTTATATATATGTGTGTGTGATATAATTTAATAAGAATCCGCAAAGGAATTGTATATATATAATGAACATATATGTATATTCATTATAAGTTACATATTATATATTCATTATAAATGTATGATTCTGTGATTGGCTCTGAAATTCAGAATCATAGAAAATTGAAGGTGGAAAGGAACTTAGAGAGAATCTAGTCCAACCCCCTCATCTGAAAGGTGAGGAAACTGAGGCCTAGCAAGGTGAAGGAGAAGTATGTCTAATGTGGAGAGAGAAGAAGCCAAAAGCATGGGCATAGAGCTGTGTAAATAAGTCAGGAACACCCAAGGCACACTCTCCCTGATACTGCCTTGGTCCCTTTAGTAGACACTCATACTTACTGAGGCTACTACAAATATTCATCCCATCAAGTTTACTTACAAGCATTGCATAGCCGTTGGATAAATCCTTGTCTCAGCACAGTACTAGGTCTATCAGGTCATTCCTTAGGGCCTTGCTGTTGGGTAGGATCCCAAAGTTTATTCCTCAGGGGCTTGGTGCTAAGGCATGGACTCTTTGTGAGCTATGATTTGGAGCTGGTGGCCCACAAGTGGAGACAGCAGTTTGGTTCCAAGCAAGATGATAAGAAAACTCATCTCTCAGAGCCCAGGATAATTCTCAGGGCAGAGGCAAAATGTGTCATAGAGAAGACATCAGTTGGGGGTAGTGAATTTTCATATGTGTTTTTCTTTCTCCAAACATTAAAAAATATATATATATGTATATATGTATATATGTACATATATATATGTATATATGTATATATGTATATATGTACATATATATATATATATATATATGTATGTATATATATCAACGTATCTTCTCCCACAGTCACTTGCCAGTAACTACTCAGGGTCATGCTGAAAAGACCTTAGCAGAAATTGCTATTCTAAGGAACTAGGTCCTTCCAAATGTGGCACAAGAAAAGTATATTGGTGAGCCAGAGTTACATCAAGGGGAAACCAGAGGAAGTCATTGGCAGACTTGGACAATATCACAATTCTATCTAGATATAGTCTCATTGCCTCTCCACTAAAACATACTTACATTCCCAAAATAAATGTTAAGAGATGCTGTGATTCTGTGATTGCTTCTGGATTCAGAATCATGGAACTATGCAACTGGAAAGGATATTTAAATGCCACCTTCTCATTTGACAGGTGAGGAAACTAAGGCCTAGAGAGAAGAAGAAGAGAAATCAATAGTTTGGAAAGAAAGGCCAGAAGTTTGGGCATAAAGGCTATGGAGATAAGTCTATGGAGCTGTGTAGATAAGCCAAGAAACACTGGAAAAGGGATGAATGTGAATAAGGAGCATGGACTTCCCCACCCCAGTTGCTACCCATGCACCAAACACTTAGGAGACATTATTAGATTAATCCCCTAAAGCAGGGAAAGGAGCTTATTATTTCTAACGAGAAGAGAGTGAATAGAGTAAAATGAAGGAGGAGGAGAGGAAAGAGGAGGAGAAGAATAACTCATCACTGACAATTAGCACTCAGTAATCAGTACCTAGCAGGCATTTTTCTCGGTGATCCATACACAAAGGTGAATAGCTTTGAATGCTAAGAGAAATAACAAATGGTTGTGGGCATGACAAAGAACAGATAATCATGGCTCTTTACTCATTATTATGGTTTGGCAGGAGAGGCTGAAAAGCGTAAATGAAGTGAGAGATGGCGGCTCAAGAATTCACATTAGCTATTCCCCAAGCAGTGGGTGACTTTGGGGGATGGTCCCCTCTTAGGCTGATTAGACACATGCTGTAATGGTTTTCTTTTTCAAAATGTCCAGAGTGGCACCTTTTATATCCATTCACTTAAAAAAGGAGGGATGAGGGCATGTTGTTTTTCCATAGTAAATAACCTGAGATCTCAGGGATGACAATGCAGGTTACCATCCATGTCTGCCCATTTGAAGTGACTCTTGACTGTGTCCTCCCGTAAATCTGCCCCAGAGTGTTCGCCCAAGAGAACAGAGGCCTTCTCCAAGCTCCTGTGCCGTTGTGTGGGCACAAAGCAAGTATGGACTTTGGCCATTGCTTACCCTACACATCTTACAAGAGTTATTAAGGCATACTTTATAGAGAAGAGTTAAGACACCATAGAAAAGATTCAACCTTTGAGAACAAGACCACTTTTCTGAAGATAGCTCCATTTCCAAGGGCTATTGAACCTGAGAAAAAATACAAAGTCAAAGTTAGGACTTTGTTCATGTCATTTTACCCTTCTCTGAGATGTACGTTAGGAGTACAACTGGGTCATGTTACGGCAAAGAGAACATGGCACCTGGAAATCAAGGTTCAGTTCCTGGCTCCCATACTTAATTAGCTGTGTGATTATAAGCAAGCCATTTCACCTTTATTTTCTTCTCTATAAAATGGGGACTTAGTTAGGATTATTATGGGGCAAGCACCTTGTAATATGTAAAGTGCTTTCTTTAGAGACATAAGCCATTATTGTTACTAGTACTCCAGAAATACATATACATCTGCCCACTGAGTCAGAGGAAGGGGAACAGGAAGACAAGATTTTGGGATCTTTTTTTGTCGCTTTTGTGCTTTTCAGAGTTTTCAATGCAGAATTAAAAATACGCTGAGAGCAGAGTAGGAAAAACTGAAGCCATAATGGAGCATCCTACAAAATGAGTAGAAATTCTAAATAGCTCCCTTCTGTGATTTTGCTTACCCAGGGACTGACGTCCAAAAGAAGCAGAGGCACCTTTTCAGGTGTCCCAAAGAGCCAATGGGCAGCCAGGAAGCCACTCCAGAAGGCCTCATGCTCCTTCCAAGTGTGCCTACCCATCAGGACACTCTGTTATGCTTCTCCCAGCTGGAAGGAGACACAGGAGCCCCATAATGCAAGAGCTCCTCTCATCGACAAATCCCTTTTCTTTGGCTCGCCTCTCCTACTCCCTAATCAAATAATGTCAGATGAATTGAATTCAAATTTTGTAAGTAACCTTAAAAAAAAAGTAAGGCAGAATAAATGAGAGCCCTTTAAGACAAAGTACCCTGGCATCTCATAAAGGCTCTTAAGTTAATTACATAAGAGCGCATGGTGTAGACTCCAAAAGAAGGAGAATTTTATGGAAATTCTGGCAGGGTCCCAAAGTGGAGTCATGCTGTGGACACTGCAATAATAATTCTTCTTATTACCAGCCAAGTTTCATTTTATGCCTGAACAACTGGTCCCTCAGCAACAGATTTTTCATACCCACACAGAACCTAGGCCAAACAAACCTCCAGCATCCTCTTTGGGGGGTAGTAACAGACTCAGTATTCTTAAACAGCCTTTGGGTCTGCCTAGTTCTTTGGGCTGGGAGTGGGGTGGGGGCATTTCCACAAGCAAAGCAAAATGGGGGAAGTCATGGGGGGTGGCATCATCCTGAGAACCCTAGCAAAGATCTGCTTTTCTGGGAATCACCTAGGAAAGGCATAGTTTAAAAGAGGTCTGGGATGAACAAAGGGATATGAGCGCCACCTCCTTGGCTCTTAGCCACCTGCCTGTCCAGAGCAAACTTTGATGATCCATGCTCCTCCTCTATCCCCCCCCCCCCATTTTGAGCCTGGGGGGGATTGATTATTCTGACCCTCCCCTGGAATCTTCCTTCCTGAGTTTTTGTAATTTTGACCATGAATATTTATTTTCATCCTAGGTCTAAAATAAATGAGTTCTACCCATCACTAAACATATATGTGGGCTTGGGTAAATCACTTCCCCACTCTGGGCTCATCTGTATATAAAGGGAGTCAGAGTGGCTGACTCCAGAAGCTTTCTCCTTCTCCACCTGCCAAAAAAAGGAACTTCTAGAAGGTCCGCAGATATGGCCAGCCTGGGGCAGTGACGGTGCTGCCAACGAACCCTTAGGAGAGCAAGCTCCTAGAGCAGGACAGCTGGTCCACCGAAATAGGGGTCATAAAGAAAGTTGGGGCATCCAGTGCGGCAACAATCACAGAGGAAAGCAAATGAGTGAATGCCCAGGCAGTATATTCAAGCACCCAGAGGGTGCCGCCCCTTCATGGAGGTGAGTGGGTCCACTGTGATTTAATGCTGAGTTGCTGGAGGGGTGGGAGATCATGACAAATATTAAGTGTGAAGGGGAGAAACTTTCTAGAAGAGAACTGTTTCTACTCTTGTTTTTTCCTATGTTGTGCCTCTCCTTTGATAATCCTGTTCTTTTTGTTAAATGCTGAGTTAGTATTGGTGCTTATTGGAGAGCAGAGGAAGGAAGGAAGGAAGGAACGAAGGAAGGAAGGAAGGAAGGAAGGGAGGGAGGAAGGAAGGGAGAGGGAGGGAGGGAGGAAGGAAGGAAGGAAGGAAGGAAGGAAGGAAGGAAGGAAGGGAGGATAAGTGCCTCCCCTACACATGGGCCTTGGCTTGACCTACACCTCTGTGCCCACTGAAGAGGGAAGAGGACAAGGTAGAGGTGATTTGCTTCCTCCCATTTCTCATGGAGCTCTGCAGCTGGTGACGTCATTCTCGGCTTTCTTAGGCAACAACAGGTTCCCTGATATTTCCCATCTTCACCGAGCAAGATTATAAACAAAAACACTCCTGAGTTCTCCTTCCTACACGTGTTATTGTTTCTTCTCTTTTTCTTTCTAATTAACAGCCCGTCTTTTACAATACATACCTTCCGGGCGCACACTGTTCTGTGTTAATTATCTCTCTCTGGTTATTTTTATTCCATTCATTTTCCCCATCTCTTACTAGGAGAGGAGAGGGGGAGAGATCCCAGCATCTACGACACCTATCACTGTAGTTTATTTAATTGCTACAATGTGCGAGGCACTGGAGATACCATGTCAAAAATGAAGCATTTCCCCTCAAGGAATTGATATTCTATTGATGGAAACAACACGCCTTCATACAATGTCATATTTGCTCTGGAGCTATTTTCCCAACACCCATTGACAGTAGTAGGTCACGCTGCCAGAGCTCGTCTACCATGTCTCCCTTCAGGACTTTAGAGGCAAGCCTAAAGAGTTGAGGTATATTTTCTAGTACTATGACTAACGAGGCCCCAACTTGTATGTTGCCCACCATGATTATGAGTTGGTTACCAATTAGTCAACCAGACTAAATTAGCTTTTAAAAAGTGGTATTATAGCAGTATAGTTAATATAGTTAGTACAATACCTGTCTCCCACAATTCTGTAACAAATTCTCTCATATGCACGTACAGAATCCAGGGAGAAGCAACTCCAGTTTAGAGATCTCACGTGGCAAAGATATAACACAAACTTCCTAGAAGTGCTTTTGTTGGAGTCCTGAAGATTGTGCCCCTTAGGTGTAGCATCCCTTTTTTCCTGGGCTCTTTGCAGAGCTTTGAATCTACATCCAGTCTGTTGTTGGCTCCTGATGTAGACAGTCATCAGCTGATTTGAGGATGCTTCTAAAGGTGGCAAGGGCAAGATGGAAAATTGTCCTAACCTCTGAAATTCATGAGGTCCTCCTCCAGTCAAGGACGGGAAGGGAAAGAAACCAAAACTGAGAATAAAGCTGAGTCCTGGTGTTTTGTTCCTTCCCTATCCTGCCCTCCTCAATTCTTTCTCAGGGGGTTAGTGAGAATACTCTCCTCCAATTGCTTCAATCTCTGGGTTAATAGATGTCCTACAGGGAATTACCAAGCTTTTCAGTCAAATTGAACACACTTGCTGTATAAGAGTTTATCAAGACTTTGTTATACTTATTGGAAAGCCCATGCTTGATTGACTGATTAATTGATTGATTTGGTGGAGTTAACCTCACAGTTAAGGTTTATAGGCATTTTGTCATTTACTTTAAGTATGATGGGATGGCTTCCCTGATTTTGTTAATTGATTCCCACCCTTAAAGGTCAATTCCAGTGGGAGGCAGCTGGGTGGGAAGGTCAGGAAGAACTTCATGTAGCAAGTGGTCTATGAGCTGAGCTTTGAAGGAAGGGATAGTAGGAGGAAGAGGTGAGGAAGAAATGGGTTCTAGGTGTAGCACATGTTCTCCCAGGGGCTGGATTCCCAAAGTTCAACTGGCTGCTTACCTCAGGGTTCCAAGATACCCTGAAGGGAAAGGGGGAGGCAATGAGGAGTGTTTTTCTAATGCTGCAACTCAAGAGGTCGCACTGGTATGCTTCCCTTATTGATTTTAAGTTGATTTCAACTAGTTGACCAAATGCTGTAGGAAAAAGATATTTTACTAAAGTGTTAGATAGTAAGAACAGTTAGTCTGAAACATCCCCCCAAAAAGTCTGCAACACAGTCTCCCCAAAGTACATAGAGATTTCAGGGGAAAGTGAAGTCAGACTTGGAGCATGTGACAAAGAGGAGTAACTCACAGCTCTAAGGAGTCTTTTTACTGGATGTTCCCCTTAATTATGGTATTTGTTGAATCCTAAAGCTGTCTTTCCTCAATTTGTGCAATTTTTCCTTGGCTCCCAATGTAAACACTGCCACCAATTGCTGCTCTCCTGGGGACACTATGACAATGATGAGATATACAAATCCAGTCTTCCAAAGTCCACAAAATCCTTTTTTGATCAAGGGGTAGAGACGTGATAGAAACTTTTCTCTTCCCTCCATACCATAAATGACTCCCTTTTAAGTGTTTGACCCAATACTCAAAGGTCTCACAGAATGTAACAGGGTTTACATTAGCTTTTTAAAGTCTTTTATCATTTCAAAAGAGATGTCATGAAATTGTTCTCAAGTTCAATGCATCAGCATCTTTTTAGTTACTTTAGATGGGAATGAGATGACTGACAATCAATTTCCACCCTTACATAGGCATAAGGGTATGAAGGCTGGCTATGAAGTGTCGCCTGTGAGGAATAGCAAGAAGGTTGAGTGTGATGGGACAATGGAGTGTATGGAGGGGAGTAATGTATAAGAAAGGTAGATTGGAGCCAGGTAGAGATAATAGGGAACCAGTGGAGTCTACTGATCATGGGAATGACCTGGTCTTTGGTAGCTGAAGAAGGGAGGAACTTAAGAGGTGCTTAATGAATTGGGTCAAGACAGCTAGGTAGCAAAGTGGAACACTGTCATCAGGAGGATCTGAGTTCAAATCTGGCCTCAGACACTAGCTGTGTAACTTAACCCTGTTTGCCTCAGTTTCCCTATCTATAAAATGAACTGGAGAAGGAACTGGCAAACCACCCCAGTATCTTTGCTGAGAAAATCCCAAATGGAGTCATGAAAAGTCAGGCATGAATGAAATGACTCAACAACAAAAAACTGATTGGGTCAAGCTCATTCTTCACAGGGAGGGTTTATAAGACAGAGTTCAGTCAAATCAAAAAGTTTCTCCCTTCATAAATGTCCTTGTGCTCATTTTCTGCTTTCTTCTAGAAAGGGAAGCTCTCCAATTAGTATAGTAGCAACAACGCTTCCCCGATTCCCCATAGGAGGGCACAAATCATTCCAAAGAGTTACTATCCTTTCATTACGCTGACTGAGCCTATGAGCACACCTTCCTTAGCACTTTAAAATATGTCTTTGAAATTGTAATTTCTCTTAGAGGAATCAATAGTTATTACTATAGTTTCTACTATTACATCATCCTCACTTACTGAGTGGAGCTGTGATTTTGAAATCAGCATGAAGAGCAAGTGTGGAAATTCCTTCCACCAACATCTCCATTTCATTTTTGACTTAGTAGCTAAGTCCTAGGGAGATGTGTGAGGCATATCAACGTTAAGTGACCTGCCAAGGGTCATATAGCCATTAAATGTCAGAGGTGGGCTTTGAGCTCAGATCTCCCTGACTCCAAGATCAGCACTCTGCCCCTAACACCATGACAATTTAAAAAACTCACCCAATACATTCACTTTGTCATTTTCCTCATTTCCAGCCTGGGAGCTTTGACCACAGAATGTAGCAGGGTTTACATTAGTTTGGCTTAATTACAGCAGGATACTGGCATCCTATTTAGTTGCTGCAGAGTAGATGCGCCCCCAATCTTGATTGAATCAGAAGGTCAGGCAATGATTTCTGAAACAATGTAGTTGTCCTGTGTTGAGTCAGGGAAACCTTAAAGATGCTTTGGAGGCAGCACAAGCCTTCAATCCATGATTAAATCAACATCACAGATATTGAAGACAGCTAAGTGGCAGAGTGGATTGATGCTGGACCTGGAGTCAGGAAGACTTGAGGTCAAATCCAACCTGGGCAAGGCACTTCACCTCTGTCTGCCTCAGTTTCCCCAACTGTAAAAAGAGCATGATGATAATAATAATAGCATCTACCTTCCAATACTGCCCTACTGAGTATTGTGAGAATGAAAATGAAATAATATTTGTAAAATTTTTTCAAACCACAGTGTTATATGAATGTTACCTATTACCATTAATATAGTTCCAATGACAATGATGCTTTCTTAAAACATTTAATACCCATTGTATCTTATTTATCAAAAGACCAAAAAATAAAACTAGTCAAGAAAATATGAGGCTATATTTGGCTCTAAATTAAAAATTCAAATGAATATCCTACTGTGTTATAACAGATAAAGGGTGCATTCCAATTTTGTTACAATTAATAGATGCATGAGACTTAGACATAAATTTTACCATGCTACCATGATTTCTAAAAATTTGTCCTAATGAGCAAACAAGGTGAAGAAAATAAAGGAAGATTAAGAATTTATGAAGGGGAGGTGGAAGATTTTTCTAAGAAATGGTAGCTTATTGAAATAATTTTCATCAAAGTCAGATTAAAGAATCAGCCATGGTGGCAACACCTGTCATCCCTGGTACTAGATGAGGTTAAGACCAGTGGATGATTTGAGCTCAAGAATTCTAAGCTCAAATAAATCTAAAGCATTAAGTTCCACACCAATATAGTGAATTACTGAGAGGAGGGAAGGGGAAGAAGGCTCCCTAAGAGGATTCAGGTGAGCTGTCCAGGGTCAAAAATCAGAGTGAGGTAAATCTGCCTTGCCAATCAGCATCTTGGCCAGGTGCATAAATAACCTCTGTGTTTCCATCCTGAGAGAGACAGGGACACCCAATATCAAAAGAACAAAAAAAAATCCTACAAAAAATGAGAGTGACTTTGAAGAAAAAGTATGTTGGACAGCCCAAAGCACCACAAATTTAAAGAAATAAAACCAATTACCTAGTATTTACTAACATAGGATTTAGAGCTAAAAGGAATCTAGCACAACCTCTAATTTTACAGATGAGGAAATTGAGGCCAAGACAGAAGTGGCCTAAGGTGATATAAGTAGTTTAATAGCAAACCTGGGATTCTAACTCAGATCCTCAGGGCTCTATTTATTATACGTTTCTACTTTTCATTATGATGGATACAGAATGACAAAGCAGCATTTTTAATTCCCATTCTCTTTTTTTTAATAGTGTTTTATTTTTCCCAATTACACATAAGACAATTTTTAGCATCCCTTTTTGAAGTATTTTTTTTACATTCATTTTTACATTCATTTTTAAATTTTTGAGTTCCAAATTCTCTCCCTTCCTTCCCACCACCCTCGTTGAGAAGATAAGCAATTAGATATAGGTAAAACATAGTAGTCATTTAACATCCATTTTTAATGAAATTTTAAGTTTCAAATTTTCTCCCTCCCTCCTTCTCTTCACTAAGACAGTAAGCATTAATTCCCATTTTTCATTCAGGCAAGGACAGCATATTCTAGTAACTGATGAAATGTCCAGATGGTATGGAAAGGTAATCTTCACCTGAGGAAAGGTAATAAGGTCCAACTTTGGAAGAAGCAGGTATAGGGCTAAAAGCCAGGTCAGATCAGTGGCGGGAGTATCTACAGGTTACCTGGCAATCAGTCCATAAACATTTATTAAGCCATTATAATGTGCCACGTACTATACAAAGTGTTAAGAATAAAAAGGGGAAAAAAACAGTCCCTGTTCTCAGGAAGCTCACAGTCTAAAGGGGGAGACAACATGCAAACAATTATGAACAAGCAAGCTATATACAAGATAACTTGGAAATAATGGAAGGGGAAACACTCTATTTAACAGGAAGGAAGAAGGTAGGGTTTTAACTAAAGAAACTAGGAGGCAGAAATGAGGAGAGGGCACATTCCAGATATGGCAGACAGACAGCAAAAAAATGCCACGAGTCAGGGGATGAGGTATCTTGTTTGAGAAACAGCAAGAAGGCTGGCATTGATGGGGGATGAGCCTTGAAAGGTGTGAGGGTGAGAGAGGAGGCTATGGAGGGCTTTAAATGCCCAAAATATTATTTTATATTTGATCCTAAGGCTGATAGAGGGTCACTGGAATTTATTAAGTGAGAAGGTGACATGATAAGACCTTTGACAGCTGAGTAGAAAATTGAATGAAGTGGGTAGAGACTTGTGACAGGCAGATCCACAAGCAGACTATTTCAATAGTCTAGGTATAAGGAAATGAGAGCCTGTACCAGGGGGGTGGCAATGTCAGAGGAGAGAAGAAGGTATATAGTGTGATAGGTGAAATCCGAAATGACTGAAGAAACAAAGGTTTGAACTTCTGAGCATATCAATTTATTAAGTAATTTAACTGGCAAATGCATTCCAATTGTATGACAAATCAGGACCAGGCACCCTCAGCTGACACTGGATCCTGAATGGCGGGTGGAAGGGAGGAGGCGACAGATTTTTATGCACTAAAGGAAAATGATTAACAGGATACAAACCAAGATGCTACATTAGATAACCTGCTTTTTAATTGAGGAAAGAGTGAGGACTTTCTGAGTTGGAGGTGGAGTGGAGGGAGTGCAAGCAGGTAGACTTTCTTGGATGTAAAATAGGTCACTTAATTTCACAATTAGCAAGCAGGTGGAATTTAGAGGGAAGTGAAACAAGTCTCAAAATGCAGTCAGATTTACAAGATGGAATCATTTTGGTTCACATAATTCTCAAAATTGGAAAGATGTTACAAAGGTAAAATTAATAGTACTTAGTAATAGATTGGGTACATCTGGTTAAAGAGAATGGGGATTAAGGATGACACCTAGGTTCTGAGCCTGAGAAGATAATAGCACTCTCAACAGTAATAGGGAAGGTAGAAAGGGTTTGGAAAAAAAGACAAAGAGTTCAGTTTTAGACACGTTGAGCCTATGGGACATCCATTTCAAGATGTCCAAAAAGCAGTTGGAGACGCAAGACTGGAGGTTAGCAGAGATTAGAGTTGGATAAATTTATCTGAGAATCATCAACATAGAATTGATAATTTAATTAAATACTAATGAGATTACACACAATGATTCTAGGGCTGAGACAAGTGGGTGAACTGATTTGCAATCAGAAAATTCAGAGCTGAGAAGATGTGCCAGATTAAGAAGCCCAGGCACACAGTAGTGCACCAGGGAGTTGACACCTTATAGGACTCTAATTGCTTCTCTGAAGCTTAGATCTTTTTTTTAATTTTGGAGAATTTCTTGTTCCAAACTCTGCTAATACAGCTACTTACCAATCCATGGGCCTATACAATAATAATCACTTAGTTCATAAGTTTTGTTGTTCAAGTCATGTCCAACTCTTCACAACCCTGTTTGGGATTTTCTTAGCAAAGATACTAGAATGATTTGCCACTTCCTTCTCCAGTTCATTTTACAGATGAGGAACTGAGGCAAATAGGGTTAAGTAACTTACCCAAAGTCACAGTGCCTGAGACCAGATTTGACTTCAGGTCTTCCTGACTCCAGGCTCACTGCTCTACCCACTGAACCAGCTAGCTGCTCAAGTTCATAAGCTACCTTGCATATTATCTTATATTCAGGCTGCTTGTGAAATCAATTTTTCTACCTTAACATCAGAAACCAAAAGCAGAAATCAACTCACTGAAAGGTAGTTGGAAAATGTATTACATGCAAACCTAACTTGTGAGATTTTAATACATCAAGACTATGATGAAATCGGCAAAGACATGATAGCAAGAATTAAGGAGCTATTAGCAATTTAGCATTTCCAATTCATGAGGAAACGTTCAATCCATTTACCAAAGATATGTGCAGAAATGGTGTTCAATGTGACTAAGACCTCATAGATCTAGAAATGTGAAATTTATAGCAGCATAAAAATGTTTAGTGTAAAATGCAAATATCACAGCTGGTTGGGTTGGCCATCTAGGTCTCAGCTGGGGTCCTCTTGGGTCTATTACCATACCAAATTAAGCATGGGCATGTTTCCTTTTAAAAAACTGAATTTTATTCTTAAGTAGCATCTTAAATCATTTTACCAGTGTCAAAATGGTCCTTTCAAAGAATGAACATCTGGGCTAGTCACAAAACCAAACAAGAAATGGACATTTTATTTGCGGGAAGTAGATTGGGAAATGTGTGTGGGTGTATGTGAGTCTTGCCATAAAATGCCATTACCAAATTTTAGCCCATAATACTTGATGAGACTGAACTAAAAGGAAAGGGATACTTGGCAATGGAAGAGGAGAAGGAAATGGAGGATCAGAGAAAATAAAAAGAATAATTGCTGAGGTCAGAGAGGAAGCAGAGGTGTGCTGGTAAATGTTTAACAACCAGCTCTCCAGGAAAACCAAATGTATGGCAGATTTTTCAGTTTAATGTACATTATTAACATTTTCATCTTCACTTTCTTAAATGTGGACAATAAACAAAACAGCAAATCAAGCTCCTGTTTGTAGCATTTTCCAGTTTCCTAAGTGTAAAAGTTCACATAGATAATGTAACAATTGAGATCTGGTTCTGGTGTACAGGAAAGGAGGGAAGGAAGGAAGGAAGGAAGGAAGGAAGGAAGGAAGGAAGGAAGGAAGGAAGGAAGGAAGGAAGGAAGGAAGGAAAGGGAGGAAGGAAGGAATGAAAGGAGGAAGGAAAGGAGGAAGGAAGGAAGGAAGGAAGGAAGGAAGGAAGGGAGGGAAGGAGGGAGGGAGGGAAGGAGGGATGGATGAGGAAGTTGAGAGAAGGGCTGGTTTTTAGAGAGAATAATAAGATAATTGCGTGATAACTTCTCTTCATGAAGATGAAGGCGATATTCTCCAAAGCTGTCAGGAGCTGCGTTTCCAGATACAGGGAGCCACAGCACATTTTTAAACTAATAAAGCTTAAAACTGCACTGAGTCATTGATAGGACTGACAAGTGGAAGAGCAGATGCAATACAGATGCTGAAGGCATTACAGAAGCCTATCTACAGGCTATAGTCAGGGGTGGGGTGAGAGAAGGGCAGGAGAGAGGATGGTTTGTGCCCTGCCAGTGGTTGGATCCAGTAGCTTCGCTTTTATAGATTTGATTTAACATATCTGTTCCTGATTGGATGAAATGTGAGAATACACAGGTATCAGAAAAATCACCCCATTTATAATGGAAAGTGTTGCTCGCTGTGCATGAAGTCAGGAAGATGGGGGCTGATTCCAAACTTATGTGACCATGGTCAAGTTACCTGACCGTGATTACTCTTATTATTTACTATTATCAAGTTACATGATAAAGCCTGTGGTAGTCACTTAACAGTACGGTCATGAAACTGAAACAAAGTCATGTATGTCCAAAAAATCTGTACTGAGACTTTGGGGACAGCCTGTAATGATATCAGAGATGACGCTGTAGGGTGGAAAGGGCACTGGTTCTTGAGTTAGAAGACCCATGTTCAAATTTCACCTCCAACAATTTATTACCTGCATTGCCTTGGCCAGACCATTTCACTCTCCTGAGCATCAGTTTCCTCAGTTGTAAAATGAAAGAGTTAAATTAGATGGTCTATCAGAATCCTTCTAGTTCTACCTCAACAATTCTATGATCTCATTAACTATTAAGCTAATATCAAAAATGCCAGAAAATGTAAAGTCTAGGTCTTAGGGCTAAGAGAGGGGAAGGCATAAACCAGACAGCCTTGGATTGAGGGTAGGGAAGATAATAAAGAGGGCTTGACTTGGGTTCAGAGTGTCAGGTAGGTAAGGGAAAGGAGATTAAGAAGGCACTGAGGTTTGGGAGGAGAAAGTCCTCTGTTAGGACAGGTTGAACTGAAGGTCCCTGAAGAAATTAGTGACAGAAATATATACCTCTATTCCTCTAGCAGCTCATAGAAAAATAGCAATAGTAGTTGAATGTATAGAGTACTTTGAGATTTGCAAAGAGCTTTACATTCATTATCTCATTTGACATTTCAAAGAGCACTGACAGTTGGTTAGCAAACCTTTCTGTCAGTGTTTTTGGTATGCTAGTATTTAGGTCATCTGATGACTTGTACTCATCAGGGAAAGCAATGAAGGATTTTTAGCTTTTCTGACTTTCTCTTTCTAGGTCCTTACCAGTCCTCTGTCCTCCTTCACAGCTATTTTAGCTTCACTCCCAATCTCTGTCCTTATATTTTAAAATCTGAGCCTGCTAACAAGCTTCCTGTACAGTTATATTGGTTGAAATATATCAAATAGATCCAAGGAGTTAAATGCACTACCCAGTGCAGTCTGAGATAGATTAAAATGCAATTGGGAAAGAGTTAATAAAATAAATAAAAATGCAATAAAACCTAGATAACATTGCGTCTTGAAGCTAAGTCAATATATAGCCCAGAGGGATACTTATGTATGGGCCAGTGGTCCCCATTTCTATTTGAGTTTTGACACCACTGTTTTAGATATTTCCTCTTTTTTTTCTTCATCAGAAACTGAGTCACCAAAATCTTATAAAAGATAGTAGAAGAGATATGGAAGACACAGAAGAGAGAATAGTAGATCTGAGTGTGAACATGGGAAATTCACTAAACATCTCTGAGCCTCTGTTTCTTCAATTATAAAATTGAGATAATAACACTAATGGGACTGGATTGTTGCATGAGTGATACACATTTCAAATAGGAGAATGTATGTAAATCATCACATAAGTGTAAGCTTCTATTATTTCATTCCTGAGTGTCTCCCATCCCCTTTGGAGCCAGCTGCTCAGGCAATGACATCATTCTTATTCTATCTCTGAGCCCTTTAAAATTTACTTTCTTAAAGTCGGATTGTAAGCTTCTAGGAAGCAGGAGCCACATGTGTTTAATTTATTTTGCACAGGTCTCTGAGGAGGGTCAAGTGTAGGTCACTAGCTAATCAATGCTTTAGGGTAATAATTATGACTAGAAAGATTTCCATGGATTTCAAATCCAGTATACTATTTTTAAAGACCCTGCAGCACTTTTTAAAATTGGTCCAAGTAGAAGATGATAGGCACTGTATTCCTCATGTATTAGGTGGTGAAGTGACTGGAACAGTTAGTTTTCTGTCATAACCTGATTTAAGACTGACCTATAGAGAGAGAAAGACCAACCTCTGCAAAGGAGAAGGCTTCAGGGCAGTCCAGAAGAATGTGCAACAAGAGAGAGAGTAATTTTTTACTCTTTTTTTATCTCTTATCTCTGCCCCCTGAGCAGTACTCATCAGTCACCAACTTCTTTGGTTCTTCCTGCAAAATGTCTCTCATCTCATACTTCTCAATACCCATTGCCATCACCCTTGTCTAAAATTTTTAATGATATCATCACTAAATTACAGCAACAGTCTTCCCTCCTCCAACATATCCTAAACACTACTTATTGTCAGATTAACTTCCTAAAACACTGATTTCATTAAGTCATTCTCCTGTTCAGAGTCTCCTAGTATCTCTCCATTACTTATAAAATTAAGCGCAAACTCTTCAACCTGTCACTCAAGGCTCTCCATAATCTGACCTAATCTATCCAGCTCCATTTTCACTACTGCCTCAACTTCCTTCTATTCTAGTCATGTTGGTTTTCTTACTGTCCCCAAGAATATCATTTGCCTACAGGAGTCTGTGACTTGCTTGGGTTGCTCACCCTGTGAACAATGATCTTCCCTCTCTTCTTTACCATCTTTACCTCCAAATGCAAACCATCTTCCAAAATCCATATCAAATTCCACTCCCTCAATGAAGCCTTGTAACACCAGCCCACATTAATGGCCCCCTTACTGAAGCTCCTGTAACATGCATTGAGTCCTGGGACCCCCTCAGCTTCACCTAGTTTCATGGTACCACTAAGGTAATTGTCTCTTCAGATTCATATCTCTGAGCCCCCACTTATAATGTGCTATTGTTTTCAGTTGTTTCAGTCATGTCTGACTCTTCATAACCCCACTTGGTTTTGTTTGTTTTTGGCAAAGATACTGGATTGGTTTGCTATTTCTTTTTCCAGATCATTTTGCAGATGATAAAACTAAGGTAAACAAGGTTAAGTGACTTGTCTAGGATTACACAACCAATAAGTGTCTGATGGCAAATTTGAACTCAGGGCTTACCTGACTCCAAGCCCAGTGCTCTATCCACTGAGCCAACCTAGCTGCCCCAATACCTATGATAATTATTTCTTCAAACTATGCTAAACTAGATAACACTTGAATAAAAAGCAAACACATTTAATTAAACCAGAATGGTAAAATACTAATGAGGAATTAAATCAGATATTAAACACTTTGAACACCCAGTTCAAATATTTCCCTGGACAACTACTCAACTCCCAATCAACCCTTCTAACTCACCAACACAGCAACAAAGGAAAGCAAAGGTCACTAACGGGAAAGTGATAGGGCAAACAGCAGGATTGTTCTTTTTTTTTTCTACCAGACCTCAACAGCAATGTACTGGATTCTCTCAGTGCTGCAACTTGGTTTACTCTCCCTGTGCCCCTGTTTCTTCTGCCAGTCATGTGAGTCAGTTTTTTTACTTATCTTTCTCACCTCACCATACAATTTTCTTTGCTAGAACCCCATAGGCCTTTAAACTGGAGGAGCTTGAAATGTTGATGACACCATACTGCAGAATATAATATTTTTGGAGATGTAATCTAAAAGAAATATTCTTCAGTGAATAAGGCTCTTTCATCCCCAAGCATTGTGGAAACCCAGGGTACAGGTATACATACTCCCCTATTGCTATATAGCTCATTTTTAAGATGATTCATGTAGGGGCAGCTAGGTGATATAGTAGATAGAGCACCAACCCTGGAGTCTGGAAGACCTGAGTTCAAATACAGCCTCAGACACTTAGTAGTTGTGTGGTCCTGGGCAAGGAACTTAACCCTGGTTGCCTCAAAAATGTAAAATGATTCATGTATATATATATTTTTTGTTTCCACCAAGAGAGTCTAAGATCCTGGAGGACAAGGAACATGCCTTACTTGTGTGTGTGTGTGTGTGTGTGTGTGTGTGTGTGTGTGTGTGTGTGTGTGTGAGATTGCCCTCAGTACCTACTACCATACTTTGGACAGAGAAGGTGCTCAGCATTCGCTGAATGAATGTAACAGAAAATTCAAGCTGTTTTAACAAAGTTAAGCCATCTTGACTGGCTGGATATTTTAATGTGGTCCACCTCAAAACTATAATCTAATCACATAGTCTAACCATAGTCTAATTGCAGTTATGTTCCTGCACCATGATAATGTCTAAATCATGCAGAATTAAATTAGGATTAAATAGGGAGACCATCAATACTCATGTTAACTTCCCAGATCAGTAATGAAATTCATTACTACTTAAATCAGTACTCTCTAAAGTAGGGGACCAGGGTTTGCTTTATACACAGACAGACTTAATAGCCATAATCAAACAGTTAGTTAATAAGAATTTATTAAGTGCTTACTATGGGTCACTATGATAAAGATCTGGCAATACAAAAGAAGACAAAAACAGTCTCTGTCCTCAAGGAGTTACTTTCTAACTAGAGAGACAACAGGTAAATAACTAGATAAATATAAGATATATGCAGAGTAAACTGAAGTATGGCCCTGACAAATTCTGAGGGACCCTTATCCCAACTCCCACCAATGAGGATGGGACCTCCAGAGTGAGTCTAGTTATATCTTCCCCCTCCCAGGGTCCTAAGGGTACCCCTTAGTGTACCCTAGAGAGGGTACACTATTTCTATTCTGTTTCTTGCACAGTATAATTAGCTGATACCATTTAGTTGGCCAGATTTAAATAGCTTTTAGAAAGAGACATTTACTAAAGCAGTAGAGTATGAACAACTGGCTGGAAAAAAAAGGATTCTTCAAGTCCTGAAGTCTGTAATATACTGTCCCATAAGTAAAATGGGATCCAACTTAGAGAGCACATGTGGCCAAGAAGTAACTTGCTGCCCCTGGAAATTCCTTTGCTGGAGTCCTCCAAATATTCCCCATAGGTACAGTGCAGTATTCCTGTGGACTCTTTGTAAAGCTGAAGCTCTATTTCTAGTCTGTCCTTTGCTCCCAGGGAAGTCACTGTACATCATCAGATCCATGCTTTAGTAAAAAAAAAAACAAACAAAAAAAAAACATTCTGTCAGTTGAGTTAAGAATGGATCAAAGTGGGGAAAGACTTGGGTCCAAGAGACCAATGAGAAGCCCATTGCAATAGTCCAAGCAAGAGATGATAAGGGCCTAAAATAAGGGGATGAGTATATGAGCAGAGAGTGGAGCACACACATGAGAGATGTTGTGAAGGTTAGAAATGACAAAATTTGAAAATGGATTGGATATGTGGGGTGAGCAAGAATGGATATCTAGGATGACACCAAGATTATGAGCTTGGGTGACTGAGAGGATGGTAGCACAAAGTAATGGTTAGCAAAGTAGGATTCTTTGTTGTTTTTCTGGATTGAATTTTAGCCAATCAAGTACCTTTGATTAAGTCTTGCCTTTGATTGAATCAAAGACTCTTAACTATTAACAGTAATAGAGAAATTGGGAAGGGTAAAGGGCTTGGGGGAGGGGAGGGAGATAATGAATTCCATTTTGGATATGTTGAGTTCATTGAGATACCTTTCAGATATCTAATTTGGGGCAGTTGGTGATACTCAGGAGACAGATTAGGTTTGGATGTGTAGACCTGGGATAGATTTATAGAAATTAAAATTGCACTAATGGGAAATGATGAGATTGTCAAGTGAGATAGTATAGAAGGAAGAAAGAAGAAGGCTCAAGACAGAGCCTAAGGATAACATGGATGGAGAACCATCAAAGGAAACTGAGAATGAAGAGTCATTCAGATAAGAGAAGAACCAGGAGAGAAAGGAGAGAGTATTCAGGAGGACAAGTCATTGAAAAATGTCAAATTCCGCAGAGAGGTGGAGAAAAAAGAGGACTGAACACAGGCTAAGGTAATAACACAGTCCCTGACCTCAAGCTGCTTACAATCTAGTTAAAGAGATAAAATATGAAAAGGTAGTTGCTAACATAAAACACTAAAGTAGAGATTCCTAATCTTTTCATAGTTTTCCAGAGAATTGGGGTGGGGTGGGATGAGAAGTGAGTAAAAAAAAAAACTGGTAAAGACAAGTGTCTTTGGCCTTTAAGAAAAGGGAGAGATTATTCCTAGCACAATGATCCGAAAAATTTCACAAGGGGGGGGGGGGGAGGTGGAGAATTGAAAGGATAGAGAAAATGGCATGTAAGATTAAAGGAAGGCATTCCAGGTATAGAAAATAGCATAAACTAGAACTGAAAGCCAAAAATGCTTAAGGTGTATGCCAGGAAAAGTAAATAAGGCAGTGTGGTTGGAATATAGGGGTTTTATAGGAGGGTATTACTAGATAAGGTTAAAACAGGAAGAAGAACAGGTCAATGAAGAAAGGGTGGTGGTCGGCCAATTACTCCACCCCACTTCAAGTTAATGGTAAGATACTACTTCCTCATACCTTAACCAGGTAAGAGCCCAGTTCATATGCCCAAAGGGCTATAAATAATTGCATACCCTTTGACCCAGCAATACCACTGTTGGGATTATATCCCAAAGAGATTACAGAAGTGGGAAAAGGTCCCATATGTGCAAAAATATTTATTGCAGCTCTCTTTGTGGTTGCAAAAAACTGGAAATATAGGGGATGCCCATCAATTGGGGAATGGCTGAACAAGCTATG
>CM053591.1:133258221-133275174 GCA_028646515.1 Pseudochirops corinnae
CCTGTATCTGATTGCTTGTCCTTCCAGTAGGGATGGGAGGTGAGGGAGGAAGAGAAAGAATCTGGAATCTGGAGTTCCATAATCAAATGTTATAAATCTGTCTCTCTCTCTCTATATATATATGCAATTATTATTATTATCATTATTATTGACGACATCCAACTGGAACTTGAGATACACAGGCACTGTGGTTGGGAGATCCATCCTGCCCTACCGAAAAGTGACACAGGAGAGAATAGACTGGGGGAGGGGGGACACACTGGGATGGCTGTTTTGGGGCGGTGGGTGGGGGAAAGAGGGGGAGAAAATATGTAACTCAAAATCTTGTGGAAATGAATGATGCAAACTATAATAAAATTAAAAAAAAAAAAAGAAACAGGAGGGATAAAGGGCCACAAGTAGAGGAGATAGCCTTAGCAAGAAGGAAGCTCACCTTATCCCCCTGAGACAGGAGCAACAGAGGAGGTAAGATTGAGTACATAGGATCACAGAGCTGGAAGGCGTCTTAGAGATTATCTCACACACACTTACACACCCACCCCTTCATGCTATAGATGAGAAAATGGAGACCCAGAGAAGGTAATTTGTCCAAGAAAATATAGATAAGTGACAGAGCTGGGATTTGAGCTCAGTTCTCACGACACTCACGTCAGCACCCTTTCCGATGTGCTGTGCTGTCTCCCACAGAAATGTGCCCCATGAACAGGTATGGCCTCTCCCTCTCTTCGACTTTCTTTGCATCCTGCCTACCTTAAGCACCCAGATTTTGCATGACCTTCAGACTTGATATATTGAATGTCCCTGAAGGACTCTTCTTTCTGACATTGAGCTTGCTGCAGTGTGGAGCTCAGCAGTAAAAGGAAGAAATTAACAGGCATTTAAATTCCAAAATTAATGACGAGATGTCTGAGTTTTCTGAACATCTGTTTCCAGTGTTTTCCAGTGTGTGTGTGTGTGTGTGTGTGTGTGTGTGTAGGAGGGGGTGTCAATTTTCAAGCTGCTCTCAATTAACTGTGAGTTAGGAAAGTCCCATGGCTTGGAGATTGAAACTGGCTTGAGAAAGAAGTGGACTTAATATACTCACATCCTAGTGATCGTAGAAGGCCATGCACCCAGAAAATCTCATTTTTATTATTTTCTTAAAGGGGAACACACTGAACACTCAATCATAAAGGTTATTATTTTTCTTCATCCTGCAAACCAAAGCAAATAAAACTTAACCTCAAATCCCACTTCCTTATGTCTTCAATCTACTTCCCATGAGTTACTCCTCCATACTTAGCTGAGTTATACATCAGAGGGCCATACCTTTGATCTTGTCATCACCCATGAATGTTCTATTTCTATATTTATGAACTCCAAAATTACCTTGCTAAGACCCATCCTTGTATTACTACCACCACTCACTCCCTTTGCCCTTGTTTTTTAAAAACAATATTTTATTTCCCCCCAAATTCCATGTAAAAACAATATTTAACATTCATTTTTAGCTTTGCATTCTAAATTCTATCCCTCCCACCCTCTCCTCCTCATTTCCCTGAGATAGTGAGCAATCTGATAGAAGTTATATATGTGCTATCATGTAAAACATTTCCATATTAGCCATTTTGTGTAAAAAGACTTGAACAAAGAAAGGAAGGAAGTGAAAAATAGCATGCTTTAATCTGTATTCAAACAATATCAGTTCTTTCTCTAGAGGTGTATAGCATTTTTCATCATGAGTCCTTTGGGATTGTCTTGGATCATTGTATTGCTAAGAATAACTAAGTCATTCACAATTCTTCATCATACAAGATTGCTGTTACTGTGTACAATGTTCACCTGGTTCTGCTCACTTCATTTTGTATCAGTTCTTGCAAGTCTTTTCAAGTTTTTCTGACATCATCTTGCTTATCTGCCTTTGTCCCCAATGCTGAATGGAATTAGTGAGATTCATGAAGCCATCCTGATTGGGTCCACTACCGCACTATGTTACATAATCTCAACTGAGTTCTCACTGCACCAAGGAAATCCTTTTCCATCTTCCTGGCCCATAGTAAGTACTTAATAAATTCTTGTTGACTGAGAAACTGACCACCTCCCTTTAGGCTGGATCATAACTTAATCTCCAGGGAAGTAAATATCTCCATCCAATTTTAGAATTTCCCCCTTTATCCTAAAGAAGGATGCTCCTTATACTTTACTTAAATCCTTTGAACTCATGCGGCATTTTAAGCCCATTACATTCTCTATTACCTGAAGGAAAGGGAACTAGTCATTCCTTCCTCTTTATAATAACCAGGGCTGCCCTGAGCAAAACTGAAGAGAGTAGGTCAAGTCTTTGGGCTCCTTGCCCCCTCCCCTACCACTGTTATAGCCAGTGTTCTTATGCAACATGTCTTATCTACTCCTCCCTCCCCTCTTATGTCAAGGAAGAAACTTTTGAAGACACTGTTAGAAACTTTTGGGAGAAATTATTGAAGAAACCCATTCAGACCATGAGACTAAAAAGCATAGTCCAGAAGTGCCAGAAATACTGCCATTTTAAAAGGAGAGGGGAGTATAGAGAGTTCAACAGAATGTAAGAAACAATGCATATACAATGTAGAGGTTTTGGGAGGACTGTCATAGAACAAAATAACTTATTCATTCTAGTAGGTCATATTTACCAAGAGTTTTATTAAAGCATTTATTTGGTTAGCCAGAGAGCACTGCTTTCTTTATGAAGTGGTTTCTACATGCTCAATGACATCTGCAAACAGGGAGAGAAAGCCTCATATAAAAGAGAGGTTGGAATACCTGCCAGATCTCCTGGACAGAGGCCATGGATTCAAATCCTGATTCTAACTTTTTCACATGGTCTAGGCATCCAGCTGTGAAACACAGGCAGTTACTTGGATGAGGGCATAAACCTAAGATCTACCTAAGGGTCACTGAGATTAGGGTGACTTTAATAGTTGGACATCTATCTTCCCGGACATATAGTTATTTGAGAAAAAGGGGTTAAAAGGTATGTACAGTTCTATAGCACTTCGGGCATAGTTCTAAATTGTTCTTGAGAATGGTTGGACCAGTTTGCTACCAGTTCATTAGTGAACCAATTTTTCTCTTATCTCCTTCAGCATTTGTCATTTCTGATAGATGCGAATTTTAATGTGCATTTCTCTAATCAATAGTGACAGCTAGGTGGTGCAGAGGATAGTATGCTGGGCCTGAAGTCAGGAAGAATTGAATTCAAATCAGGTCTCACTCTGGGCAAATCATTTAAACCCTCTTTACCTCAGTTTCCCCATCTGTAAAATGAGCTGGAGAAGGAAATGGCAAACCACTCCAGTATCTTTGCCAAAAAAAGAAAAACCAACCAAACTCCAAATGGGGTCATGAAGAGTCAGATGTGACTGGAATGACTGGACATAATAAAATTATGATGATAGTTTCTAGTTAGGTAGCACTTTCCAACTTACAAAATGCTTTACGTACATCATCTTATTTGATGCTCACAACAATCTCATAAGGCAGGTGAAATCTCCATTTTTTTAGATGAAAGGCAGTATCTTGTAGAGGACAGAGTTTTGGTCTTTCTGGCCAAAGAAAGTCTTTTTGGTCTTTTAATATCTCAGTGGTTTTGGCGACTTTTTAAGACTAGAAGTTGCAGAGAAGATTGGTAGAGGGAATTTCTACATTTGTAGAGGGAGTTCCTACATTGGTAGAGGGAATTTGTGCACCAGTAGAGGATGTTTTTTGATTCCAATGAAATCATGGGTCCAGTCCCCATCTCTATTTTATAGATAAGGAGAAGGATTCAGAGAAATTAACTAACTTGCTCAGGTTAACAAAGCTAGTAAATATCTGAGGCAGGATTCAAACCCAGGTATTTCTGACTTCCAGTCCAGATTGCTTTGCTCCTCTGGTGGTCTAGTAGGCTCACAATATTCTAACAGTATGAATGTTACTACTTTTGTTTCTGATTCAAACTAACCATTTAATGAAATTTTAAAAACTCTTTTTAGTAATTCATCAAAAGAAATGCTTTTCTCCATCACTGTTCATTTTAAGGAATATTTTTTTTTTCTGGTGGGAATGAGGAAGACTAAGCAATCTTGTGGATGGTTTTGCCAGGACCCAGTGTTCTGTGACCTGGGAAATGCACAACCATGGACTGAAACCCTCTTCTGTATCCAATGAGATGAAGTTTCCCACTAGTAGAAAGGAGCCCTTTTAGATCATGATGGATAATTTTAAGAAAGGGGAAGTTTGGAAGAGATGATTCTAGGTGGTTGGTGAGTGATCTAAGCTGAAGGGACAAAGTTGGGGGGGGGGGGAGGAGGGCTGGCTGGGAGTAACCAGCTCTGGAATGACTGGGTGGTAAGGAGGTCTGTAAACTTCCAGGTAAGGGTTTTGGAAATAGAAATGTATGCCAGTGTTTGTGGGTGTGTGGTGTGCACACTCAGCTTTTTGGGATTCTGATAAATTTTTTTCTCAGTTGCGTTATTGATGACCAAGAACTTGACTAGGAAGCAAAAGTTTTAAGAAATCACTTAGTATGATGAGGTCAGAAGTGTGCAGAGACTGGGCAATGACTGTTTGAGGAACACGTATGCCCCTGGCATATGGAACCTGTAAGACTGCCTGTCTTTTCAAAGCCAAATGGTTCACTACCATCAGTGTTTTCCATCACTCAGAAAAATAAGGGGTCCATCTCCTGCAACAATTTTCAAGCAGACTTTAAATAATTTAAACATTGAATTATTTAAGGTTCCCAAACTTTTTAAATGTATCTAAAGAAAGGGGAAGTCTTCATTGAAAAGGATTGGGTACCTTGTGGAGTCACAGATATGGCTTAAGTAGGGAAAGAAAGAAAGGAGTTCAAACTCCACCTGTATCACAACAAAGGTCTAGATTAAAGTCTCCTTAGGCCTTAAGTGTCTGGTCACTGGTTTCTTGATTTGTAAAATGAAGGTGCCAGAGGGGAAAGTCTCTTAAGGAAGGTCTTGACACTGCTACAGAGTACACAATTTTGTTATTGGCTTGTACCTCTACAAGGGCAAAGATCATAAGGTGCAGAGTTGGGAAGGGTTATTGCACATCATCTAATTCTGGTTCAACCATCTCACTTTACTGATGAGGAAACTGAGTCTCTGAGAGGTGAAGTTTATTGTTCAAGGTCATATAAATAGTAAGAAGCAGGGATCAAATCCAGGACCCCAACTCCCTGCTCTGACATCCAATGTTCCTCTCTTTACACCATTTTGTTGCTATTTGTCTTGTCCTTTTACTCTACCCCACAGGACTGTTTTTGTTGTCTTGCTCCAACAGATCCATCAGTTCTCAGAGACAGATACTGAGAGAGGTCCTGGTGCTGCTACCATACTATTTGAACACAGCCTTCTTTCTTCTGTAGTGGCTAAGTGTAAGGGTGTTTGACGTCATCAGCCGCTGGGGGTGCACCACGACAGCCTGGGGACGGGGTAGAGGCCCACGCATGTCTCTAAGCCATGACTGTGAGTGCCTCGTCAGCCTTTGGGCTTGAGCAGAGGACGTCAAGTAGGCAATGAAGAAGGCATGATCACACGAGATGTCTCCTTATCTTCGGGGCTGTACGTGAGTGGCTCACCGGGCAATGACGGCACTCTTAGGCGGGAATCAAAAGCTAGGGGATAAAAAGGGGAACCGCTTGAGTGTAGTTCTCTTTTTTTCTGTGCTTGCTGCAATAAAAGGACCTCAAGAAAACTACATCAGTGTGCTGGGTGCTCTGTGGGGGGTGGTTCTTCAAGCTAGTCTTGATGCCGGTGACAACCGAAGCCTGAGAGGAGGAAAACAGCTGGAAGAGGTAAGCAATCAGACCATTAGTATACTGTAGGAGAATAGGGTCCCCAGAATTTAAGTTGGGGGGCACTCTTCAGCTAAGGAAGGAATTGGGGATGAATTGTGCTTGTCCTACTGTCCTACTAACGAAATATTTTGGTTAATTTTTTAATTAACCAAAAATCCATGGTTTCTCTTTCCCAACTCCCTTCCCATTGTCAAAAAAGAAAAACGAAATGCATAACAAATATTTATAGTCAAACAAAATATACTCTCACATTTGCCATGTTCAAAATACATGACTCTGTCATGAGGTGGATATCATGCTTCATCACTGGTCCTTTGAAATCATGATTGATCATTGCTTTGATTAGGGTTCTCATGTCTTTTTAAAAATTTAATTTTCTTTTTTTCTTTTTTTATAAATTTATTTCTTAGTTTTCAACATTCACTTCTACAAGATTTTGAGTTACAAATTTTCTCTGTCTCTTCCTTACCCCCCATCCCAATATAGCAAGCATACTGAACATCCCTTTCCCCAATCTGTTCTCTCTTATGTAGTCCCCCATGCCTCCCCTTCCTTTGTTGTAGGGCAAGATGGATTTCTATACCCAAGTTGCCTACATATCTTATTTACCAGTTGGATGTAAAAAACAATTTTTAACATTTGTTTTTAAAACTTTGATTTCCAGATTCTTTCCCTTCTTCCCTCCTCGCCCACCTCTACTGGGAAGATAAGATATGTATAGTTACGCAAAACATTTCCATAGTAGTTATATTGTGAAAGACTAATTATATTTCCCTCCATCCTATCCTGCCCCTCATTTATTCTATTTTTTCCTTTGAGCCTGTTCCTTTTCAAAAGTGTTTGCTTCTAGCTACCCTCTCCCCTAATCTTCCCTCCCCTTTATCATCCCCCTCTCTTATCCCCTTCCCTTCTACTTTCTTGTAGGGTAAAATACCCAATTGAGTGTATATGTTATTCCATCCTTAAGCCAAATTCAATGAGAGT
The DNA here is from genome assembly GCA_028646515.1 of Pseudochirops corinnae. NCBI lineage: Eukaryota > Metazoa > Chordata > Mammalia > Diprotodontia > Pseudocheiridae > Pseudochirops > Pseudochirops corinnae. The sequence continues at coordinate 133,265,018 of CM053591.1, forward strand.
AAGGTTGACTCATTCCCTTTCACATTTCTGCTCCTCCCCTCCATTGTAACAGTTTTTTCTTGCCTCTTTTATGTGAGATAATTTACCCTATTCTATCTCTCCCTTTCTCCTTTTCCCAATATATTCCTCTCTCACATCTTGATTTTATATTTGAGATAGGATCCATTCATATTCAACTCATCCTGTGCCCTCTGTCTATGTATACATGTACACACATATACACACACATATACCCTCCTATACATACATATATGTATGTATACACATATATACATATATATTCCCTTTGACTACCCTCATACTAAGAAGTCTCATGAGTTACAATTACTGTTTTTTTTTCATGTAGGAATGTAAATAGTTCATCTTTAATAAGTTCCTTATGATTTCTTTTTTCTGTTTACCTTCTCATGCTTCTCTTGCTTCTTGTATTTGAAAGTCAAACTCTTTGTTCAATTCTGCTCTTTTCATCAAGAATGCTTGAAAGTCCTCTATTTCATTGAATATCCATATTTTCCCCTGAAGTATTATACTTAGTTTTTCAGGACAGGTGATTCTTGGTTTTTATACTAGCTCCTTTGACCTCCAGAATATCATATTCCAAGCCCTGCAATTCCTTAATGTAGAAGCATCTAGATCTTGTGTTATCCTGATTGAGTTTACACAGTACTCAAATTGTTTCTTCCTAAATGTTTGTAATATTTTCTCCTTGACTTGGGAACTCTGAAATTTGGCTATAAAATTCCTAGGAGTTTTCTTTTTGGGATCTTTTTCAAGAGGTAATCGGTGAATTCTTTCAATTTCTATTTTGCCCTCTGGTTCTAGAATATCAGGGCAATTTTCCTTAAGAATTTTTTGAAAGATGATGTCTAGGCTCTTTTTTTGATCATGGCTTCCATGTAGTCCAATAATTTTAAAATGATCTCTCCTGGATCTATTTTCCAGGTCACTGGTTTTTCCAATGAGATATTTCACATTTCCTTCTAGTTTTTCATTTTTTTGGATCTTTTTTATAGTATCTTGATTTCTCATAAAGTCATTAGCTTCCAATTGCTCCAATCTAATTTTGAAGGAATTATTCTCTTCAGTGAATTTTTGAAATTCCTTTTCCATCTCACCAATTCTGCTTTTTAAGGCGTTCTTCTGTGGACTACTTTTGCCATTTGAGTTAGTCTGTTTTTTAAGGCATTATTTTCTTCAGTAAGGTTGTTGACTCTCTTCCCAATTTGTCCTCCATTTATCTTACTAGATTTTCAAAATCCTTCTTGAGTACCTCAATGGCCTGTGACCAGCTCATATTTTTCTTGGAGGCTTTTGATGCAGGAGTTTTGACTTTGTTGTCTTCTTCTTGTTCTATGTTTGTTCTTCTTTGTCCCCAAAAAGGGATTCTATAGCCTGATTGCACTTCCTCTGTTTGCTCATCTTGCCAGCTAATTACTTGACTTTTGAGCTGTGTCCCAAATTGCTGGGGTTTTGCACAGCTGTTGTAAGAGTTTTTTCCAGGCACCTGCCTCAGAACTGTGAGGAAAACTTTCTTTCCACAGCCTCAACAAACTCTGCCACACCAGTGCTCCACACCCAGGACCACCACCCAAGATCCTAGCAGGCCAAAGCAGGAGAATCCTGCCTCAGTGCCAGCAGAGAGATCCCTGCAAATGCCCTCTGGACAGTCACTTGTTCCCCCTACTATCACAGGCCAGGAACTGGAAGCAGCAGCAGGGTCAGCAGTTGCAGCTGCTGTCACCTCTGCTGCCCTGGGGGCAGGGGCTGGACTGTGTTCTCTCAGCCAGCAGGAGATTTGTTTCTCTCTGTCACTTTGTGGGTTCTGTAGCTCTAAAATTTGTTTAGAGTCATATTTTACAGGCATTGGAGGTGGTTGGAGTGGGAGCTCAAGCAAGTTCCTGCTTTTACTCTGCCATCTTGGCTCTGCCCCCATTTAATTTTCTTCAATGAACAAAAATCTATCTTTTTTCCTTCCCACCTCTTCTCTCTCCCACTGAAAAACAAATGTAAAATTCTTATAACAAATATGCATAGTCAAGCAAAACAAATTGCTGACAAAATTTATGTCCAAAAACATATTTTGATATGCACCCCGAGTCTATCACCTCTGTGCTTAGTAGCATATTTCATCATGAATCCTCTGGGATCATGGTTTGGCCCCAAGTTGATAAAAGCTGTTTGTCTTTACAATGTTGTTGATATTTTATCAATTGTTCTCCTTGTTCTACTTACTTCACTCTGCATCAGTCTATACAAGTCTTCCCAAGTTTCTTTGAAACCATTCCCTTCACCATTTGTTACAGTACAATAGTACTGGAATAGAATAAAGTGAAAACTGTTTGGAAAGGTAGGTAGGAGCCAGGTTATGAGAGGTTTTAAATAGGGGAGAAAGAGACAGAGAGAGAGAGAGAGAGAGAGAGAGAGAGAAACAGAGACAGAGAGAGAGAGATGGAGGGGGAGACAGAGACAGAGAGACAGAGACAGAGAGAGAGAGAGAGAGGGATGGAGGAGGAGAGACACAGACAGAGAACAGAGAGACAGAGACAGAGAGAGAGAGGGAAGGAGGGAGGAAGGGAGGGATGGAGAGAGAGAGAGAGAGAGAGAGAGAGAGAGAGAGAGAGAGCTTGCTCTGCCTAGTAAATATCTGGATAGTTGAAATTGGCCATCATTATAATATCTTGCTTCCATGACAAGTATTTGATATGTTTCTCAAATTTCTCTTGTAATTGCTCCTTCTGTGGTCCATTATATTGCCCTAACGACAACATTATCATGTCTCATCTCCTGTAGATCTTTGTTCAAGTGATCTCTACCATGTTTCATCTCTCACAGTCCAAGATTTCTTTACACAAGCATATTTTACTAATACATATTGCCCCTGTCTCATGCCTTTTATTTATTCCCTTATGCATTTAGGTGGTTCAATAAATATGGTGCTGAACTTGGAATAACAAAGACCTGAGTTCAAATCCTACCTCATTTACTAGTTGTATGACCCTGGACAAGTTGCTTAATCTTTGTGTATCTCAGTTTCCTCATATATAAAATGTGGATAATAGCAGTACCTACCTTCCATGGTAGTTGTGAGGATCAAAGTAATTAATATACATTTCGTAAGCCTTGGGATACTATATATTTTTTTTATCATCATCGTCATTATCATCATCATCATCATCATCATCATCATCATCACCACTTCATTTTTTTTTGAATACAGTATACCATTCTGGAGCCATATTCCAGTCATGAACCCAATCCCACTGAGGCTTAGTAATATTCCTGAAGTCAAATATGCCTCCTTGTCTTTGAGCCTCTTAGTCTTAATACTTTGTGCATTTTTATAGAGGCATGAAGCCATCGTTGTCTTTAGTATTCTCTCTGCTGAATTCTTGGTCCTCTTTTTGGTTCTTCTCATTCCTGTGTCATATCTGCTAGTCCATATAATTTCAGATCTAACTGGTCAGTTTTGTTCTGTAACTTTCCCTTTTCAGTTTAAAGTCTTTTGGTTATAATCACAAAATTCTAGAGAAAGATGAGTTTTTTACTGGCCCTTGTTAGGCATACTTTTTTCTGGCCAAGAGCTTGTGATTCGCATATTATAAGAAATGCAGATTTTGCAAAGAAAGATCTTAAATAAACCAAAATATTTACAGCAATATTTCAAAGAACTGGAAACAAAATTGATGTCCACTTATTGCAGAATGACTAAACAAGTTGTAGCACATACATGGAATGGAATATTTCTGTGCTGTAAGAAATGATGATAAATAGAGAGAAGCATGAGAAAACTTACATGAACTGATGCAAAATGAAGTTAGAAGAAGCAGAAAATAATATACACAATGATTAAAACAATATATACAAAAAACCCAAAATAATTGAACCTGAATTTATGAATTATAATGAATTATAAGACCTAGATTGACCCCAAAGAAGAGACATGAGAAGGTACTTCCAACTTCTTTTTGTAGAGGTGGGGAGGGGCAGGAACTATGGGCACAGAACACTGGATATAACATCAGAGTTTTTCATTGTGTTGGTTGGTTTTGCTGAACTATTTTTTCTTCTCTCTTTTTCATCCTTTGTTAAAAGAAAGAATTAGCACTCTGGGTGAAGGATGTAGGAAGGAATACATTGCAATATGTAAGTGATTTATAAGCAAAAATGACAAAAATTAAAAATAAATTAAAAAGTGAAATATAGATAACTCTAAATGCAAATCCATATTTTTCAGATTCCTCAACAGCTTGTTCGCTTCCTCAATCTGCCCTATTCTTCTAAATCCTTTTCTTTTCTATGTTAGTGGTAATGAAAATACCACCTGTATTCCTTCAGTTTTTCCCCTAAGATTTTTTAAGCCTTAGTGATTTTTTTTAGGTTTGTTACTTATCCCTGTATGAATCACCATCTGTGAGTTGTGGTTATCAGGTTTGACAAGCCTTGGGAAACTCTATGCCACATTCTATGTATCTCAGGGAGGCAGCAGATCATTCTGTTAACTATCTATACCTGTATCCCAGGTTAAGAACCCCTGAATTAGATGTTGTAAGTTGCTGATCACTTAGAAGAGCCCCAAGAACAGTTCTGAGGAGATGAACTGGGTCCAATAAGCAAGAACAATCTATAAAGGGGAAGATTGAGAATCAGAACTAAGGGGAAAATCTAGGTTGTCTTAAGGTATCTGTGAGGTCTTCCTGATAGACTAGTTGGGAAAAGGATTCTCTTTGTGTTTGTAGACAGGAGCATAGCTCGGGGTACAAAGGGAGATTTGTGGGTTGAGATGAGGCATTTGCACAGACAGGGAGTGAGTAGGTAGTATGGCGATAGAAACAATTGGAGAATCTTTAGTGAAGTCCTCATGTACAGAGACATCTGCTCTGTCCTGTTTCCCATAATCATCTCCCTGTCTCAGTTCAGGGGATTTTAGCTTCTTTTTGAGGCAGATATCAAGCCACAGAACATCTTCAGAGGGATTTGGAATGCCTGAAGCAAATAAAAAATAAAAAAAATACAACTGTCATTGTGCATCTCTTTCTGCCCCAGTCAATCCCAAGTGGAATTCTGGAGAACATTGTAAATTACAGCGAGGTGACAGCTGAGCACAACACAAACATATCACAACCCTTGATGCACTTTACTGAGGATAACAGAAACAGCCCGAAAAATTAATATGTCACACACAGACCTTCCCATCTTGTTTCCTTCTCTGATTTACCAACCTTTAGGCTTTTGCCATTCTCGCCAGCGAAATGAACTTCGATCAAAAACAAAACAAAACAAAACAAAACTAGCGTTTACAGCAATCACAGATGCCTTTCAAACATAAACTTCTACAAAGGGTTGGTCCTACCTAAAAGCTGCATAGGTGGGCTCTCACATTTGATAATTGCTGTTCAGTTGTGTCCAAATGTACATCAATGATGTCAATGGACATCAATTTTGTTTCCAGTCCTTTGCTGCTACAAAAAGTGTTGCTGTAAATATTTTGGTTTATTTTGGAGCTTTCTTTCAAAATCTACATTTCTAATGCAGTGATCTCATTTGGGGTTTTCTTGGCAAAGATACTGGAGGGGCTTGTCATTTTTTTCTCCAGCTCATTTTACAGATGAGGAAACTGAGGCAAACAGGGTTAAGTGACTTGCTCAGGGGCACACAGCTAGTAAGTGTCTGAGGCTGAATTTGAACTCAAGAAGAGGAGTATTCCTGAGTTCAGGCCCAGCACTCTATCCACTGAGCTACCAAAGGGTCCCTGTGTACCTAGCTCACTCTCTCCTAAAACATTTTCCCAAATAATTTAAATCTATCCAACTACCATTTTGCTAAATACAGTAAATATGTCAGGTTTTTGACAATTTTTTTTTGTATTCTAGACGTCAAAAAGTGAGTAGAGTAGTTTAATGGATTAAAGCTTATCTTCTAATTGAGTAATAGGTTTAGTTCAGCTCTTAAATACTCAGATGGATCTTGATACATGAGTTCCCTTCAATGATACAGATTGAGGCCTATCCACATCTGCCCACATGGTGGGACTCTCTTGAATATCCTCCAGAAAGTTCACCATGAGAGATCTATCTCTCTACTCTCTACTGGAGGCCTTTCTTGATTTTCCTGGACGTTAAGAGGTTACTAGTGAAATACTGTGGTGGTTCACTTGTTTGGGCCATGCAATTCCTTGACGGTAGACTTTACTCCTGTTCTGCAGAGTTCTTCTCTGGTTGTGGGTTATAGCTCAGTCTGTTCATACGGACTATTCACCTTTCCTTTACCCTCTGTGTGATATTTGTTTTTAGGTTTTTTAGAGGCAGGGTTCTTCCAGGTGTCACTGCTATAGAGCAACTTTAGCAAATAGATAGAAAAGATTTTGAAAAGATGGGCCTTTTCTGTTATGGAAAGACGGGGGTCAGTTAAAATGCTTTACATTTTTCTCAAGGTAACCCAGTTCCATCTCTTCCTTTGTTTTCAACTTTCAGTCTATCTTTGTCTATCTATATGATTTGTCATGCACACACACATATACATATACATGCATACATGTATACATACACATATATTAAAAATGTATATACACATACATATACACAGATGGAAATGTTCTACAGGGTGTTCCTTCAGATGCATATTGAAATCTGGGCAATAGATTTGTTCCATCTGTTTGATCATTCCTGTGTAGACAGGAATAAAAAAGGATAAATTCCTTTGAATGATTACGCATCTCTTCTTGGAGGCTCTGGAGGTTTAATGACAGCAACACAATGTCACCTGAAAACAGGAGATTTCTAGGACGTCCCCATCCACAGGAAATCCATAATTGGATGCCATGTTGGATGTCTTCCATCACAGTGACGAATACTTCTGGTGACCGTACTTCTCCATGTTTTATTCTTCATTGGATGCTTATTATTAGTAGTTCATTGATCAGGTTGTTTATATTGTTACTTCTTGAGAATCTAGATGATCTTGATTTTTCACGATCAGCAAATAATAAATACAATGGGATCTTATATTTTCTACACCTTTGATAAAGATGTGGTCCATTGTTGATGTCATTTGTGAAACCCTGCTTGTTCTATACTAATATCCTCATTCAGGAGACCTTTAATTAGTGAAGATGTGGCTCCCATAAAGAGTTTGTATAAATGGGAGAAGGAATACAGTTCAGCAGTCACTAATATTCTCTTGCTCAATATTTGAGAGAGTATTTAAGAAGGTTTGAGATATTTTCCTATGTCTGAAGGAAGGGAAGACACCAAAGACATAGGAAAATATCTCAAACCTTCTTAAATACTTAAATACTTCTTAAATATTGGTCCCCCAGTGCCCTCACAATTATATTGCCTCTAGCACAAACCTATGTATATATACTTGATCCAATACAGCTGGTTTCCCCATCTTTCCCCCTTTAGTACAATTTCTACTTCATCTATAAATGTCTCAAAAATGGTGATGTCTGAGTGCAAGTGTGGTAGTTCTACTATCCTTAATGGAAAAAAAAATCAGTTGTTGGAAATGAGATTTTTGAAAATCTTTTTTTTATTTTCTTCTGTTTTTAATCCTTTTTCTGTTTTCATCCTTGAATGTCCATGGGATGGCTTTGCTTAGTTGAATATCTTGCCAACCTTCCTTTAAATGAGATTTACCCTCTACTGCTTTTCTCTGCTTTAGATGAGAAAGCTCATAATTATCCATCATCCCCCTTCATAAGATTTTACAGAGGAATTTGTATTTTAACCCAGTGTGCCTTTGGCAGTTATCTCTCTCCAGTTGGCAAGAATATCAAATGTTTGCTGACTGAGGTGCTTTCTGAGCTCTTTTAGTTGCTTTGTTGTTGCAATCAATTTACATTGGTTTAACTTTTGGATGACATTATTATAATGGGCATTCATATCATTGCTGTTTTCTACTTCCCATATTTTGATTTTCAATAGCCTATTTAGGTAATTTAAATCTTTATTTACATAATATCTTTTTATTATTACCCTTTTTTACTCTTACTATTCTCTTTTATGTTTATCCCAATTTATGATCTTAGCTTTGATGAGTTGATAGTCCAGTTGTAAAAAAAACCCAAACCCAAACCATGTCAATAATAAGTCTTTTCCTATCTGTTAAAATAGAGTTGTTTTCATTCTTTGATATATCATTTGGGGTTTTGTCTAGCTCTTGTCAGTTCTATTTCTTCTCTTTCTTTCTTCTGAATCATATTTTCCTATATTTTTTCTCATCCTTACTTTTTTTACTTTTGCATCACAGTCACCAAATGTATAGATTATATGTTGAATCAGTTTGGAGGTTCTTATCAACTTCTTATTATAATAGAGGTGGCTAAGCAGCATAGTGGGTAGCTAGGTGACACAGTGGATGGAGCATTGGGCTTGGGATCAGGAAGATGTATCTTCACGAGTTTAAATCTGACCCCAGACACTTACTAGCTATATGACCCCTGGGCAAGCCACTTAACCCTGTTTGCCTCAGTTTCCTCATTTGTAAAATGAATGGGGGAAGGAAATGGCAACTACTCCAGTAGTTCCCCCCCTCAAAAAAAACCTAAACCCAAATGAAGTTACAAAGAGTCAGACATGACTGAAGCAACTGAACAACAGCAACAACAACAAATTGTAGTTGGGGGCTCAGAGCTATGAATCTCAGTAGATAATTACCTTAATGGTACCATGAAACTAGGTGAAACTGAAGGGATTCCAGAAGCACACACTCAGCATACAACTGAAATGACTGAACAACAAAAACAACAAACAGCATAGTAGGTAGACTACTGAATTTGGACTGGGAAAGACCAGAGTTTGAATCCTGACTTGGATATTAACTAGTTGTGTGTTCTTGAATAAGTCAGTTCACATCTTCACCTCACATTCCTCGTCTGTAAAATGGGGTTAATAATAGTGTCTATGTGATAGAATTGTTACAAGAATCAGATGAGATAAAATATTTAAAGTGCTTTACAAACCTTAAAGTGCAATATAAATACTGGTTATTATTAACTTCTCTACCACTTTATCTTCAGCAACCAATGTTGGTATACAGGCTGTATTTATTTTCACAGAGATCTTTTTGCAAAAACTTATCCTTAGTATTGCAATATGTGATGATCAAGTTTCCTGTGAAATGATATTTTTTGTCATTTTGGTGCATATCACAAAACTCCCTCTGCAAACTCTTTCCTTTGCCTCTCCAAGGAGTAACAATGAGTAATGCTTCTGCTTAGTTTCAACTTTCTTTTCTTCTGGCTTTGCTTACAGCAAAAATGTCAACATTGATGTGAATGAACTCATCTGGCAATAAACTCACTCATACAAGGATCCCATTTTTAGAATACCAAAAGTTAAAGTTTGCTGATGGTCTAAAAACCGTGAATCTTGGTACCAGATGCCCTTGCCCCTCTCTCTACCACTTTCCAACTGTCCCTGTAAAACTGGAAGAGGGCTATGTAAAACTGACAGTCATTTAATTTTTTCTTTATTTAGTAGGTTGCCAGTGGGGGGAAAACGTATCACTGGGTGGCTGGACTATTTGTGATGTGCATTTGTGTTTAGTTGGGTTAGTTCGTTTCATAGGTTTGATCTGTTCCTGGAGCCATATGAGAAGCCTTTCTAGCATGATATGGCTGAACAGAGCCCACGCTCCTTGGGCATGGCTTTCAAAAACTTAGGAGTTCCTCTAGGCCACAATGAACTGTCATAGTAGAACTTTGTGGGAGATTCAGTGAAGTAGGAGGATACAAAATAAACCCACAAAAACCATCAGTCTTCTTGTAGCAAACAACAAAATTGAGGAGGAAATAATAAAAGGGAATTCCTATTAAAAATGATTACAAAATACAAAAAAAATCAAGGCATCAACTAACAAAGGCATAAACAAATACAATTATAAAGTACTATTTAAAGAAATAAAATATGACAAAATTAAAGGAATGTTTATACTATAACGTAATTATGTAATTATATAATTATATAATGTATTACATATAATGTTATGATTATATAATATGTAATATATTTATATGATATAATCATATAATTATATTATATAATATATAATCTAGAAAATAATTTATAATATAATAAACATGACAGACCATACTTAATTTTCAGATATAGTGCTATACCAATCAGATTAAGAAGGTGGTATTAGATAGATCTAGA
>CM053591.1:133275674-133313360 GCA_028646515.1 Pseudochirops corinnae
TATATAAAATTCAGGTTCAGGGGAATAAATATATAACAAACTTTCTATTTATCATCTTTTTATGTGTTTATATGTAGTAAACAGTCATATACACATAGCTATTGGTGTGTTTTTTCTCCATTAGAATGAAGTCCTTGAAATCATGGATTGTTTTTTGCCCTTTTTTGTATCCTCAGCTGTTTGCACAGTCTTGGCACAATAGTAAGCTCTTAATAAATGCTTGAGAACCAACTGACTGATGATACCAGACTTTTCTCCCAAGATATACACATCCTGCCCATGATAGCACCCCCAAAATGTATAGTCCTTTAAGGTTTACAGAGAGCTTTCCCCACAAGAACCTTAAGAAGCAATAATGCAAGTATTACTATTGTGGTTTGTCCTTCATTTCAAAAGACGATCAGTGATATCACAGGGTGATGTCTTGACTCATGTGTGAACTGGATTTAAGTGAGACTGTGCTGTCAACCTCATGCTCTCTTCCAGAGTCATTGAAGTCCAGTGGCAAGACAAAAGTTAAGATAACTGGCAGTGACCTTGGGTGCAGTGAATAACCTTGGTGTCTTTGCTGTCTGACCAAGCTCTGAGCATTCCACAGCACTAGCTTCAGCCACTATCATGGCTGTTGGAACAAAGTGTTCTCGTTTGCCCATTCCACTGGGGAAAGTCTTCACATGCTTGGGGTAGATGCCCCCCTAACCCACCACCATATTTGAGGCCTGTCAGTTACTCTCAAACTGGTTTAGCCTACTGCTGAGACACCTTTTACTGGGTGCTATTGCATGTGCTACGGCTTTTTGGAGCCACAGTTGAAAGTTGGGTGAAAGGTAGATGCCAAAGGTAGATAAGCAGCCCTGAAAAGGGCCCAGCAAGCCTTCATACAAGAGGTGCCAGCCCTCTCTGAACAGCCCATACACTCCGGTATTACTGTTACCATTTTACAGACAAGTAAACTGAAGATTGGAGAGATTAAATGACCTACCCAAGATCATACAGCTCATAAATATTTTTCCTGACTCCTAAGCCCCTCCCAAGTCCAAAAGGAGATTTTCTTCACCATAGCAGGAAAAGAATATCCAACATGGAAAGGGTTTGGGGATACCTTGAGTTGATTCATCTGAGCAAAGCTCCCTTGCTTGACCTGTCCATCATGATCCACTGACCATAATCCATCAGGGAGTCCCCTGGAACTGCTCATAGTTGTTTTGTCCTCAGGTGGCCAGAAAGTGATGTCGACAGTCTGAGCCTTTGGTCCCCTAAGCCAATCATGACTCAGGAAGGATTTTAATACATTTTAGGGAAAAACTAGACTAACTTTGATAGGAGGAAGGGTTAGGATATTGCTCCCATCACAACAATCATTAACAAATAGTGCCTGACACATAGTAAGTGCTGAGTAAGTAATTATTGATTGATTGATTGAAGTCAAATGTGCCCACATACACAGAACAAAAAAGAAGGTAGCATATAAAGCCGTGAATTTCTATCCCATGCCAATTTTTTAAGAGAATAATCAGCTTAGTAAAGTAGTAATAAAATTCCCACTTGTATCTCCTTCTGTACTTTTTTTGTTTGTGTTTTAATGTTTTATTGATATGCCTTCTTTTTTGCATCTCTCTAACTTGTGACTAACTCAACTCCTCCCTCAATGGAAGTTTGTCAGACATGGTGAACAGCCTTTGTTGGGGGATGGAGTGTCAACCCTCCCTTTAACAGTTGAGCAAAACAAATCAACACATTGGCCATGTCTGGAAATGCATGAATCATTCTACATCTCTACTCCATCCCTTTTCTTCCAAAGGGTGGGAATTCAATTTCATCATCGGTCTTCTGACGTCACAATTAGTTGCTATTTTGACCAGATTTCTGAAATCTTTAAAAAAATCTTTAATTATTGCAGTCTTGATATAAATTGTTATCCTTGTTCTTCACACTTTGCTCTGCATTGGTGCATAGAAGTCTTCCAAAGGTTCAACGAATGCTTCATATTTGTCATCGCTTATGGCCTAATAATATTCCAATTATACTCATATACTGAAGATACCTAGCTTTCCCTGCAGTCTCCTGCCTTTTAATGTCCCAACTTGTTCTTTCTTACAAGAACCATCTTATCCTGTTTCTCAGCCTCATTTTATCTTTTCTCATTTCCCTGAAGTGAAAAGGTAGAATTCCCACCTGAAGAAAGTGTCCTTGTATTTCCACAGGCAGCTTAGTTAGAAGAAGGAGCTGCTGTAAAAAGGCAGTAGTTGTTTGGAAGGTCTTTGTTGCTGTCATCATCATCATCATCATTTTAATTGGGAAAACTTGATGAATCTCACAAATAAAAGAAAGGGAATGAACAATATGAAAACTGATGAGAATTCCATAAAGAATTGGGCTATAGTTAGAGATTAAGGAAAATGCCAGGAAAGGTTTCCTGGCCTTTTGGAATGTATGAAAGGAAAAAGGCTAGTATAGTGACTAGTCTGGATTCTACAATAACCCTAAGTGCCTGGGGAAGGCGTTAGAAAAAAGGTTGCCAATGTCAACAGTGATTTATCCCACTTTGACTAGATGAATCCTTTGCAGTGTTTCCTTAATGTCAAAAGTACCATTTGACAAGCAAAGAAAACATGCAGATTTTCTGGTTAACCTTTAACTGAGCATATAAAACATAGGGCAAATGTGTGTTTGAAGAGTAAACAGAAAGGATGCCGCTGCTGCTCTTTGAATAATCAAAAATTACACAGTGTAAAGGTTCTCTCTCTCAGAAAACCCAGGTCTGTCTCCATAAGCACTTATATCAGGCTGGAGGCTTGTCTCTTAACTATCTTCATGGCCCCCAGGAATTAATAATTGAGAAAAGGCAATCCTACAGTATTAATTATCTGTAAGCAGAGCATCATGCCAATGTGCTGCTTTTACACGAGATTATCTTCAGAGAGGACAAGAAAGGTCAGTTGAAAGAGAGAGAGGAATGCAATGAGGGGAGGGGAGGCTGATATATCCATCAAGGATTAAGCCCTTTCTCCTAAATTTTCTAGCTCTTTTCTCCTCAGAAAACCACAATTCTGATGAATCAATGTACCTCTGGCAAAGGCAGTAAAAAATATTAGGTGACCCTTTTAGTCAACGATAGTTATTAGGCTTTTTGCAAACAATTCAAAGGCAGCAGATCACTGCCCAGACTGAAATGTTGAGAACATCTGGCTAAAGCTTCTCCTGATAGAGCTGTAGGTAAATAGTAGAAAATAGGCATAGGAAAATAGTATCTAGGGCACAGATTTGTTGCCCTTATTGGACAATTCCACATGATAAAAGGGCATCTTAATTATTCAGTAGTTCTACTGAACAGACCAATTCAGGTTGTATTGATCATTGGACTAGCGTTATTTAAAGATCTTAAGAGCTGGACTAACTGGTTCCCTCAAATGGAAAAGCACATATTCATTCAAAAATGACGGTTAGGAGCGGCTAGGTGGCACAGTGAATAGAGCATCGGACCAGAAGTCAGGAGGACCTGGGTTCAAAAGTGCCCTCAGATACTTGACACACTTACTAGCCATGTGACCTTGGGCAAGTTACTTAACCCCAATTGCCTTGCCTTCTCCCCTCCAAAAAAAACAAAAACAAAGTAAAACAAAACAAAAATGACTTTTAAAGCTCAATATTTTGGAAGCCAAGGAGAGGAGCATACAGCCATCTTGTTACTGCTAGCAACAACTTTCAGTTAACAACACCCTGGTCATGGAGTTAGAATGGTGGTTTAGACAGGAGGGGTAGTAACAGTAGTAAAGGAAATTATATATTTATTCCTGGAGGGTTGTATATAAGTTGAATTTTATTTAATATTTAACCATTAACTTAAAATAATAATTTTTTTTGTTTTTGTGCATTGGCTTTCCTTTGAGGGAGATATGTAGAGGGGACAACAGAAAACAGAAAGGAAGTAATTGGTGAATTATATTTTCTTTTTCGTTCAAAAAATCTTTGACAACAGGGATTTTACTTCAAATCAAAATCACATTTCTTTCCACCTTTTGGGCAAGATTAGATTAATATTATTTTACTTAATAAGTCATTTTCCTCCTACATTTCTGGATTTGCAAAGTTTAAAAACTAACTCATGAGATTTAATGTGATAGTCCAATAAATAGATAACCCTAGATTGGCTTCCAATTCTTTCTCACACACTCCTTATGCAATCTTACTTAAGCAAGGTACCTAATGTCTCACTACCCCCAGGCAAATCTAGAACTTCAAGTGACCGATCTTCCCTTCCCTGACAGAAGTTTACTCACCAGGAGTTCAGAACCCAGACAAATCATGCCTTTCCAACTGGATAATTCTTAAAATGGATGAATCTACCAGATAAATATGTATATATTAACATTTAGTGAGCTGATTCCATAAACATTTATTTAGTGTATTTTATGAACTCAATGTTAAAAAGTCATTAAAATCAGTTATTACTTATGCTCAATAAGTGTCTTTCAAGTCTCAATATTTAAGTAGCTTTTCATTGTTAAAATACCAAAAGGGCTTACTCCACATTATGAACCAACAACAAGAAAAATTATTTCCATAATTGAAGTCATTTTCAATGTAGGTGTCCAAAACACATTCAGGAAAAGGAGATGTCTCCTGCCTACTTGCTTCTATTTCATAAATAGTGAATTTTTCTATTCTTGAACAGAGAGAGAAAGGAGAGGTGGGGATGGGAGGGGAAGAAGAAGAGAAAGAGGAGGAAAAGGAAGAGGAGGAAAAGGAGGAAGAGAAGGGGAGAGAGAGAGAGAGAGAGAGAGAGAGAGAGAGAGAGAGAGAGAGAGAGAGAGAGAATAAAGATGTAACATGTAACTCTGGCTACTCAGTACCAAGCTTTACTCGAAGGAGATTTTTGTTGGTAACTCAAATATAGAAATGTGCCTATGCTCTCATTTACCCTCCAAGGATGCTGATCACAGCCCACTCATGATTCTTGTCTACATCTTCCCATTCATATGTCACATGAGGCCCACTCAACATTTTTCCTTCCTTGATTTCTCTTGTCATCATAAAAGTACTGGTGGAACATATATGGGCATTTCATTGATTATCTCTCACTCTCAGTACACAGGACCAGCTCATCTTTTTTGCTCATATCTTTCCTAAATGTCATTTTTTGCTCTAGTTCTCCATAGTTACCCATAAACCATCTGAAATACAGGAATCTCTCTGTGTTCCAAAAGAACAGATAGCTTACATTCGATTTTTTTTTTAAGAAGATATCATTCCCACTGAACCCAACACCACCATCTGCATTAGATGCACCATTTTAACTTGTTTTGTAAATATTTAGAATATTTTGCATTTTCTGAGCTTAATGCAACAGAAGAGGGAGGAGTATGGGGAGGGTTGCTGCTAATGGAGGAAATGAGAAAGGGTAACAATGTCTACAGGGTTATAGCCAGAAATAAGGTTGGGATAAAATATTTACCAGGGACAATCTACACGAATCTCAATTAAGAGTCACCTGGAGAAGGTACAAAATCAAACAGTGACAGGTACAGCCATATATACAGATTGGGACCATGACAGAATGGAAGGACATCTAGCATGAAA
Source organism: Pseudochirops corinnae (assembly GCA_028646515.1). Classification (NCBI taxonomy): domain Eukaryota; kingdom Metazoa; phylum Chordata; class Mammalia; order Diprotodontia; family Pseudocheiridae; genus Pseudochirops; species Pseudochirops corinnae. The sequence continues at coordinate 133,281,255 of CM053591.1, forward strand.
TAGATATCACATTCCAGACTGTGTCCAACTCTGCTGTTAAAAAGCCATCCAACATGATTTCTCTCTTATTTACTTGCAGAAAAATGTGATCCTAAATTTTGAGATTTCTTTAAATTGAAGGTTAAATAGATTCCTGACTGAATGGAATCACAACTGGTTTGTGCCATGTCCCCCTCCCTACCATCATCTGCTTGTTCAAGATAAGTGTGACTGGCTTAATTTATGCCACACACAGAGAAAACTTCATTAATTTTTTTAAAACTCATACAATCTCAATTTAAGTATTTTAATATAAGTTTCTTTTATAAAGGAATGGACAGGGGAGTCATAATAACTTACATGTAGATATCAGAATATTATCCAAGATATTAATGAAATTATCCACTAGCTTCTCTTCTTGAAAATGATAAAAATAGCTTCTTGGTTGGATGGCTAACTTTCATATCAAATCTGTTCACATTTCTCCCTTAGGGAATTAACATTCTCCATTAACAATCAAATTCAAGGATGAACTCATTTAACATCCTTATTAGCACAATACAAAGATTAATTAAGCAATAATCTCTTCCAAATTGCTCACCAGTGGTTAATAACAGGTCTGTTGGTTAACTTCCTTAGGCAGAATCCACACTGGTGAAGATCTGAAGCTACTAGTTAACTAGAGAAACAATTTTGACATGGCTCATTGTGGCTTTGCATGGGAGTTATAATTTGTAACAGCCCTAATGGAGCTGAAATATTTATCCCCAAAAAGCAAAGAGACAGTAGCACAGACTGGGGAAAAATCGGTTTTAAGACATACTAAAACCACAAGGCAGAATAGTGTTTTCGTGTTTTTAAAATATATTATTTTGATGGCTTTATTATTGCTATTTTGCTATTTTGACCATTCTCTTTCCACTTCCACCAAAAAAAAAAATCATAACTGTCCAGGAAAAACAATGTGGGGGAGTTCGGCTGGAAGAGGATATGAAATTAATGAGTTTTTAAAACTATTTAAGGTCTATAAATAAATCTTCTATCAAAAAAGACCTGTGCCCAGCAATATGGCTTCTAGGGTTGTATCCCAAAGAGATCGCAAAAATGGAAAAGGACCCACATATACAAAAATATTTATAGCAGCTCTTTTTATAGTAGCCAAAAATGGAAATCGAGGGGGTGCCCATCAATTGGGGAATGACTGAACAAGTTGTGGCATATGAATATAATGGAATACTATCGTGCTGTAAGAAAAGATGAGTAGGTGGACTTCGGGGAAAACCTGGAAAATTTACATGAAATAATGCTGAGTGAGGGGAGCAGAACCAGGAGAACATTGCGCAAGAGTAACAACTACAATATGCAAGGACTGATTTTGAAAGACTTAGTCCTTCTCTGCAATGCAAGGACCTAAAACCTTAAGGTTTCATGATGGAAAATGTCATATACATCCAGAGAAAGAACTATGGAGTTGGAATGGAGAGTGAAGCATACTCTTTTTTGTTTTGTTTTCTTACTCCTGGTTTCTCCCATTCATTATAATTCTTCTGTGCAACATGACTAATGTGAAAATGGGTTTAAATAGAATGTATGTGTAGAGCCTATATTGGATTGTATACCGTCTTGGAGAGAGGGGAAGGGAAAGAGGAAAAAATTTAAAACTTATGGAAGTGAATGTTGAAAACTGAAAATAAATAAATTAAGTATTTTTAAAAGGAAAAAAGAAAAGAAAAAACACCTAAAAGATGTAAGAACTCTAATCAACACAATGATCAGTTTTAAATAACTCCAGCAGACTAGTGATAAATTGTGTTTCCTACTTCTTTACAGAAGTTATACACTAGCAGTGCTGAACAAGACACACATTTTCAAGGGGAAAAAACGTGTGGTTACCTTACATTTTACTATCATTCCAACTGAAGGTGCTAGTTAGACTCTCATAACTAGAATCTGATATAATATATTGATTCCATTTCAAAACTACTTAGATTTCAAAGAACAAATTAGGAGAAAGACCCTTTCTCATTTCCCTCTCCCAAGATGATGCAATAGATTAGTTCCACTTACACCATAATCACAGAACTCATTGTCCCATGAAGAATAATCAGGAAAGACATGATTGATATGTACAATATAAAAGGGCTTTGTTCTCTGAGTCAAAACTTTCTTGGATATCACTATATCAATAGAATAACTGTACTATTAATTGAATCTGTATAATAAAAATACAAAACTTTACTTGGGACTCCAGGGGAAAGTCAGAGTCATATCTGTATCTAGTATTTCATCAGTGTGGGGAAATCCCATTATGGAAAATCAATTCCTTTATAAATTACAGTCTGAGAGAGTCATCTGTATGTGTCTCTGTAGTGGGGATGAAGAGGGGAATGGAGTGAGTAGAAGGAGGATGGGAGTTGTCCCTCTAAAACCTCTAGGGTTTTTTTTCTCCCAATGGGAATCCATACTACATGGTAATGTTATAAGTCTGTGGAACTATATGGGACTAGGGGGAGATGGTAAGAGAGAATAATCATATCCACTACTTATGGATACTATAAGGGGTTTTTTTTTTTGCATATTTCTTTTTTTTTCAAATAAATTTTTTATATTTTCTGTGGCTATTTTCTGTGGTATAAGAATACCTCCATGAAGGAGTAGGTTGGAACATGTCTTCTCATATCTCTTCATTTGAGTCCCACTTAATGTTTATAAATTCGTTACACTTACTTTTGATTTTTTAATGTCATTTTTTCCATTTACATTATTGTTGTTACTATGTACATCGTTTTTGGCTCTGCTTACTTCTTTCTGTATCAATTCATATAGTTCTTTCCACTCTTCTCTGTATTTATTACACACATTATTTCTTACACGACAGTAATATTCCATTACATTCTTGTAATTTGTTTATCCATTCCCCTTTTGATGGGCATTTACTTTGTTTTAAATTTGTAGCTATCACAAAAAGTGCTGCTACAAATATTTAAGAGTATATGGGGACTATTTTCCTTATTGATGGTAAATATTTTATCCCAACCTTGTTTGTGCCTATAACCCTGTAGATATTAAGTTATTCTTTCTCATTTATTCCATTAGCAGTAACCCTCCCCCTCCTCTGCCCTCCTCTGTTGAATAAAGCTCAGAAAATGCGAAATAGTCTAAATGTTTACAAAACAAGTTAAAAGGGTGTGCCTGATGCAGATGATGGTGTTGGGAGAAAATGAGAATGATATCTTGTTTAAAAAAAATGTTAGCTATCTGTTCTTTTGGAGCACAGAGAGATTCCTGTATTTCAAAAGGTTTATGGGTAGTTATAGAGAACTAGAGTTAGAAATGCTATTTAGGAAAGACATGAGCAAAAAAGATGAGCTGGTCCTGTGGTGAGAGTGAGAGATAATCAATGAAATGCCTATATATGTTCCACTAGTACTTTCATAATGACAAGAGAAATCAAAGAAGGAAAAATGTTGGGTGGGCCTCCTGTGACATACAAATGGGAAGATGTAGACAAGAGTCATGAGTGGGTTGTTATCAGCCTCCTTGGAAGGTAATGAGATCATAGGCACATTTCTATATTTGAGTTACCAACAAAAAATCTCCTTTGAGTAAAGCTTGGTACTGAGTAGACAGTTACATCTTGCCTTTATTCTCTCTCTCTCTCTCTCTCTCTCTCTCTCTCTCTCTCTCTCTCTCTCTCTCCCTCTCTCTTCCTCCTCTTCCTCTTCTCCTCTCCACCCTTCCCTCCTCTCCTTTTTCTCTCTGTTCAGGGATAGAAAAATTCACTATTTATGAAGTAGAAACGAGTAGGCAGGAGATATTTCCTTTTCCTGAATGGTTATCCAGCCATTCCTTAGGTGTCTCCTATAAGGGGGAGCTTACCATCTCATAAGTCAACACCCATTCCATTTTTAGAAGGTTCCCTGTAACTTTCACCCATTGTTCTGTCCTTTGGAGTCATACAGGATAAGTTTACTCTCTTTCCACAAAATAGATTTTCAAATACCTGAAGATACCTATCATATCCATCCCCATGCATCAAAGCCATCTCTTATCAAGGCTTTACCATGATATATCTATCTCTTGTAGTCAGCAGTATTGTACTGATTTGTCACTAGTGTTTCCAAGGGGTCTCTGGAATCAATAGCAATTGTGAAGGAGCAGGCTTTCAAAGGAAAAGTAAAAGGATGCTACTCTCTCTGAGAAGGAGGATGCAATGAGTTAGGGATACTGTTACAGCAAATGCATCGAACTGAGATTCAGACAGATGGAGAGGCATCCTAAGGACTGGGAGATTCTAAGTTTACTTGAGCAAGTCACTTAGAGATACTCTGGCCCTCAGCTGTATCACCTATAAAATGATAGAATTAAATTAGATTATCTCTAATGGCTTTTCCATTTCTAAAATTCAATTATAATTTGTGCCACCCTCAGATCTCGAGTCATAAGACTTGGGTTCAAATTATTTCTCTGTTCCCAGCTGTGTGACTTTGGGCAAGTTCCTTAACCTCCCTGGGTCTCAGTTTCCTCAACTATAAAAAGAGAATATTAGAACATATGATTCTGAGATCCTTTCTAACTCTAGATCCAAGATACAATCTATTAATCTAGACTATTCATGTAACTTATTAACTCAGAAATTGGGATGGTTAGTCAAAGAACTATGTAAGTAAACAATTAGAAAAATGTCTAGCTCCACAGTATCTTGGATTACTAATTATTTTATGTGTGTTTGTCCTGTCTCCCCCAAGAAAAGGAACTATATCTTCTCTCATGACCCCCAGAGCATCTGTGACTGAACCAGACACCTTATTCCCTAGTCAGTAACAAATGAAAACCAAGTTCACCACCAAAGGCTGATTTGTCACCACTGAGGATAACAACAACCATAATGACAGCTAGGTGGCATGATAGATGTCTTGAGTCAAGAAGACCTGAGTTCAACTCTAACCTCAGACATTTAATTAGCTCTGTGACCCCAGACAAGTCACTTACCATATTTCACCACATAATCCTTGCACCCTGAGATTTTGGTTATTTTTTTTCTTCAGTCCAAAAGTTGATTCATAACCCTTCAGTGTGAAATAGTCACACGGCATAATTCTGTTCCTCATGCTGCTTAAAAGGTAAACAGAGCAGCCATGTATTCACTGGTGGCGTATGTGTACAAGTTTATCTCTCACACATTGCAAGCCGCAAGCCTAGAATTTTCAGCCCATGGGCACTGTCAGTATTCAATTTTAACATATATTCATGAGTATTCTGTGCATAATAATCATGCACCAAAAACAGTTTAGTAATAAATGATTTTAAAGTAATACCAGCATATTTTTAAAGTTTCACATAATAGTCTCACTCCACTTTTTGTAAAATAATTCTGCATTAAATCTGCAATGATTATGTGATGAAATATAGTGATCTCTGCCTTCCTCAGTTTCCTTAACTATAAAATGAAGATAATATTAGTACCTGATTTTCAGGATTGTTGTGGGGATTAAATTAGATACCATTCATAAGGAGCTTAGCGCAGTGCCTACCTAGCACATAGTTAGTATTTAATAAATGCTTATTTCCTTCCTTCCTCTCCTTTGTCATGATTCTCCTCCTCCTCTTCCTCTTCTTCCTGCTCCTCCTCTTCTTCCTCCTCCTCCTCCTCTCCTTCCTCCTCATCATCGTCATCATCATCGCAAGAAGTTCCAACAGGAAGACCAAACGCATCAGCATCAGCCCTGGAAGTAATATAAAGCCTTCCAGAACGACTTTAAAGGGGTTAGTAGCACATTTAGATGTATAAATTCCAGGATGTTGTTTCTGTCTCATATTGTTTTTCAGAGGCCCCATGCTTATTTCCCTCCCTGTGAGCTTGGCATGGGAGAGTTGTGAGCATAACTGCCTTGCAAGCAATTGACCTGAATTCATTTTCTGGCAAAAGCACAAATGATTGAGGAAGGCAAAGGGAGAAAAGCATGGCTGGAAAAAACAGTGATAAGAAGAACGAGCTAAGGCCAGCGGCATGTAAATGAGTGATAAGGATCGCACTGGTGCACTTTAAGGCTTTGTAGTGTGAGAAAGAGAAATGGAAAAGTGAGATTCATCACCTAAGAGCCATCATTCTGGTCTTCATCATTATTCTCCCTTCTTCTATGAAAAGTAAACCTTCCCCTACCTTCCAAGCAGCAGCTGGCTAGTGTCATACAGATATAGCCATGTTCCATGTTCCGTGTTGGATTCTGTGCCCATTCTTCTGATTTCCTATTTACTACTGGTAAAGACATCAGAAAGAGATAGAGAAGTGGTTCTCAACCTTCCTAATGCTGTGACCCTTTAATACAGTTCCTCATGTTGTGGTGATCCCCAACCATAAAATTATTTTCATTGCTACTTCAGAAATGTAGGTTTGCTACTGTTATGAATCGTAATGTAAATATCTGATATGCAGGATGTATTTTCATTGTTACAAATTGAACATAACCCACAGATTGAGAACCGCTGAGATAGAGTGTTGTCAACTACAAGATAGCTTAGTTGGAACATAGAGTTGATGCATCCAAACTTAACTAGTAATTAGTAATGACTCCTAACCATGAGCCAATTAGAAATTAAGGGTAAGCATAATTACACATACTATATGTATCCAGCACTAGTGTGGAATGCTCACTGGATTTGACTATGAAACTTTAAAGAAACAGTCTAACCCAGCAGTTCTCAACCTGTGGGTTATGTTCAATTTGTAACAATGAAAATACATCCTGCATATCAGACATTTACATTATGATTCATAACAGTAGCAAAATTACAGTTATGAAGTAGCAACGAAAATAATTTTATGGTTGGGCAACATGAGCAACTGTATTAAAGGGTCGTGACATTAGGAAAGTTGAGAACGACCCTAAGCATTCCCTGGTCCTCATTCCCTTTCCCTGAATAAGCAGTATTCAGTGCCGATATCTTCCAGGGTTCCCTTACTTACCTGCTTCTTAGAAACAGAAGGATTCCACTGCCCACAGATTAAAGGGAAATAACTACCAGACTCTAATTTAAGATCCAAATGCCCAGAGAATTCAAATCAATAAGCATTTATTAAGTGCCTACAACATGCTAGTGGGTGGGATCTTACAGAGAATTCAATAGGGGAAGGAAGTGAAACAAGGAGAATCAATATTAACACCTAAGTAACAACCACCTTAGAATTTAGCCCTGAAGAAACCATAAGCATAGGCAGGGCAAAGTCTCCTGGGGAATGAATCTCTTTGGATGTGGAGGGGAGCTACAAAGAGGAATTCTTAAGCTTGGGACAAATTCAACAGTAGCGTAGAGGATCATTCAACCACAAGTATAATCAAACAAAGAAAGGGCAGAGAGCATATCCAATGCCCTGGCAGGGGTTGGGGAGGGAATCAGGCCATGGGAGAAATGGGACACAGCCTGGGGGTGGTGTGGTGACTGCCAATGGAAAGACCACAGGACCACAAGGCTGTGTACACGGATGGTGGACACCACAAGAAGGAAGAATACTTGCACTGTCTCAACCCTGTAAATGTCCATACCATGAGGCAAAGCCCTGATACCCCACGTTGATTATGATTCTAAGGTGGAAGGGGAAGGAATAATTGCTTTAACTATAGTTTTGATTTACCTACGGATTCAGTCTTGTGGAAATTGTGCGATCATTTACAGAAATAGACCTTCTGGGGAATATCTAGTTTGTCTGAGGGGCAGTTGAGATATATTTGCCTTCATACACCACCATCCTAATAGCCAATACTCTTTTGGTCTAAATATTCTTTGAGGGATAAGGAAAACTTCCTTTGTAATTCCTCTACAGGGGCTAATTCAGGAATATCTTAGTTTACAAAACCCAGTGCCCAAAAAGTTGCCTGTAAACCAAATTTCTGTAAATCAAACACTATCTACATTCTATTTTTAAAACCAAAACTGTGATCCTACAAAGTCTGGTCCCTAGATATTTTAAATAAAATAACAAAATACTGAAGCTAATAAACCTGTTGAAATAGACTCTTTAGAGGAAATTAATTTTCCAGTGGAACAACACTACAAAAACAAAGAAGAACCACTGATCTGAAACTTAAAATAGAACACTAGGAAATATTCTATGGGAGATGGATTTGGGGAAAAGAGATGCACCCTAGATTTTGCTTGGACTTTTTTTGTTTTCAATTCTTTATTCCTAAAAGAAATTCTCTAAAATTCCACACATTTAGCTTATCTAAGGTGATCTTTCTTATGCAATACTCTTGTTTATTAATATAAAATCTCTTAGAAACATTTGGTTAGCAAATAGGTTGAATTTGCTGTGGATTCCTAAGATTGACAACTTTACATACCTCAGGATCATTACTGCCATTTATTTCTCATAAATGAATTTCTATGAAATGGATGTGGTACAGAGGAAAGGTTCTGGAGTTAGAAGACCTTGGTTCAAATTCCACCTGTGAAACAACCTGTGTGAACTTGGGCCTATAAAATATTTATTTACCTCCCCTGAGCCTATAAAATATAAGGATTGGACTCTGAGACAGAAAAATGGCCTCAGAGTTCCTCCCCAGTTCTAGATCTGTGATCCTGGGATTCTTTAAGCTGGATATACCCCTACAGTGTGGGCTATTCAATGTCTTCAATAAATGTCCTCAAAGACCTCATTACTCCCTTTCCTGACTTTTTAGTCTCTTCTTTTTCACTTATTCCCCTCTCCCTACGAATACTCATGTCTCCATGACTTTCAAAAGATGCCAAAACAAAACACCATCTAAATTTGTGGAGTTTCTACACTATGTGTTTATCTTCTGATATCTGTTAGCTCCCCTATTAAAATCAAGGGCAAAGACTACGCCTTTTTTTAAAGTATATTTTATTGGTATCTTTTGTTTTGACATAGGCAAGATTTTTCCCAATATTCTTCCCTCTGTCCTCTTCCTGAGAGCATCCCATTTGACAAATAATCATTTTTAAAGAAGCAAAAAGAAAAAATCAGCAAGACTGATAAATACATCAAAATATATGTATATAGGTGAATGTGTGTATATATGTATACATACGTGTATGTTTGTCTGAAAATATGTATACTGTACCATACAATGGACCTGTGCAAGTCTGTGTAAAGGAGTGGGGTGGAAGTACTTTCATGTATCTCTTCAATGCCACTCTTTTTCTCTCAGTTTGCAACCTTCACTTTTAATTGTCTTGTGGGTGGTGGTTCCTTCCATTTACACTGTTGTAGTCATATTGTATATTACTTTCTTGCTTCTGCTTACTTCACTCGCCATCAGCTCATATAAGTCTTCCCATCCCTTTCTTTATTCATCACACGTGTCATTTCTTACAGCACAGTAATATTCCATTACATTCATGTACTACTCTTTGTTTAGCCAGTTTCCAACTGATGAGTATCAACTTTGTTTCCAATTGTTTGCTATCATTAAAAGTGCTGATATAGGCGCGGCTAGGTGGTGCAGTGAATAGAGCACCAGGAGGACCTGAGTTCAAATCTGGCCTCAGACACTTGACACACAAAAAACTAGCCATGTGATCTTGGGCAAGTCATTTAACCCCAACTGCCCTCCAAAAAGAAAAAAAAAAAGCAAAAAGTGCTGCTATAATTATTATGGTTTATATGGAAGCTTCTTATCAATGCTCTCCTTGAATCATAAGCCTAGTATATAAGTTAATAGTAGAATCAGAAAATTAAAGGACATTTTAGTCATTTTACTTGCATAATTTTGAATTTGCTTTCCAAAATGGTTGTCATGATTCACACGCAGATCCACCAATAATACACCAGTGTACCTAACGTCCCATAGCCCCTCCTACACTGACTATTCCAATCTTTTGTCATCTGTGACAATTTGCCATACGTGAGATAAAACTTAAGAGTTGTTTGGACACACGTTTCTCTTATCATGGAAGAATTATTTTATGTTGTTACTAATAGTTTGCAATTCTTCATAACATCTCTCCCACATGCCCTCTTCTTTCCTCTGATACAGTCACCATTCTGGTGCAGACCCTCTTCACCTCATGCCTATTCTATTGCAATAGCCTTCTGGCTTGGTTTCTTCATCTCCAATCTCTCCCCACTCCAGTCCAGCTTCCACTAAGCTGTCAAATTGATCTTCCTAAAACACAGGTCTATCCGTGTCACTCTGTTATAAAATTGGTGATTGTAAGACCATTACGACAGTCTCCCCTTAAGGGAAGGTGTAAGCTCATAGAACCTATTCATGGAAGAATATTGACAATCAAATTTTTTCCCTAAGGTTAGTGTACAAAATAATGTTTTATCCACTACCAGCTTGATTTTCTCCCGGATAAACAAACCCCCAAAATATTCTGCCCTGATCCCTGATATGCAATTTGGCCAACTCCAGGGGGACCACCCAAATCAGAGTATGAAAGTGCCACTTTCAGAAGGGCATCTTGGAGCACCCAGCTCTTCAGCAGGAGCACTTCTTCCCATTGGCGCACGCCATTCCTGCTAAATGCATCTCTATGTTCCTCCATACAGCATTGCTCGTGAGTTATACTCTATGTTGGTAGTTCTCCATATTACTGGTCATGTTGGGACTGATTTATTCATCTTTGCTTCTCCCTTTGTTCCAATCACATATGGGGCACTTACGTAAGCAAAGACATCAAGGAAAAGAGGTATTAGCAGAATATATACTAACAGGTCCTTCTAATCAAATCTAGACAAAACAGAAAAATGCTTCTGTCTCCAGACCTTAAGAGATCTTGGAAAAGGGACTAGACACTCCTCAGTATTGGAAGAATTAAGGCCAGGACCATAGGAATGGTGAGAATTTCATTTAATAAGGTCTGCATTAGTTGTGGGCTGACCAACAGCATCAATAGATTTTACCATAATTTTTTGAACTGGAACTTCGACTGGGGAGAGTTCACTATATCTGGCCTGACCCACACCCACCACACTGCTCCCCAGCTGTTTAATGCCAGGACACCTTGAAGATACCAGGTTTTCCCTTCCCCTTTGTTTTTCACCTACAACTCTGAGAAGAATCATCAAATGAACACTGCCATTCAAATGCTCTATTTAATCCTGTGACTTCCTTCACCAGAACACCCCTCCCTGGTCACTACGAGGCCACCTAGGAAGCGAGGTGACAGAGGATAGTGCTGGACATGGAGTTAGGAAGTCTCAAGCTCAAATCCAGCTTCAGACATCTATTAACTGTGAAACAGGGCAAGCCATTTAGCCTCAGTTTCTGTTTTCTCATCTGTAAAATGGATATAATAACAGCATCAGTATTGTTCTGAGTATAAAATATTTGTAAAACCCTTTGCAAACCTTAAAGCACTACAGAATGCCAATCGGTTACTGTGCGATGACCAACTTTGACAGACTTCACTCTTCTCAGCAATACAACGGCCTAAGACAATTCCAAAACACTCGTGATGGAAAATGCTATCCACATCTAGAGAAAGAACTATGGAGTCTGAATGCAGATAGAAGCCCATTATTTTCTCTTTTTTTTGTTTCTTCTTTCTCGTGGTTTTTTCTTTTGGTTCTAATTCTTCTTTACAACATGACTAATGTGGAAATACTGTTTAATATGATTGTACATATATAGTCAATATCAGATCGCACTCCTTGGAAAAGCAGGAGTGGAGGGAAGGGGAGAAAATTTAGAACTCAAAAACTTATAGAAGTAAATGCTGAAAACTAAAACCAAATAAATAAATTTATTTTAAAAAGAATGTTTGAAAAAAAGAATGCTAGTTATTAATATTATTATCATCATTATCACTCTACTATGTGTGCTGTCTTCCCCTATTAGAACATAAGCTTCTTGGGAAAAAGCGCTATTTTGCTTTTTTGAATTCATACCACCATCTCTTTGTGCCTGGAAAATAGTAAAGAATGACCAAATGTTTTTTGAATTCATTCACAGAAAAATAAGCCACTTTTAGAAAAGTTTTAAAGTTACCGATTTTTTGTGGAGAGGAACTTCAATTTCTTAAATTTAATTTTTTTTCCAAGTGTTGGCTTCACTGACATTGTAAGTCAATAAATTTTGCTGCCTTTCCACTTGGAAGTACATCCTGAAGAAACAGGACAATCAAGGCCCTGTTGCTCAAAAATTTTGGAAGCTGCCTCCATTTTCCTGAGGACAGTGAGATGAGAGCTCAGACTACAGACACATGGGCCAGCATGCGGTACCCACTGTTAGAGGCGACTCTAATACAAAGTGGTAACAGTAGGAGCTGCCTCATTTTAGTCTGATTTCTCTTTGAACCACAATCAGAACAAGTACTGGGAATACTTCAGAATCAATTTGTTGAGGGTGTGTGATTACAAAAGCTCAGTGATTCAAATTAGTGTAAGTTGAGCACAGATGTTTCCCTGCTTCCCACTTAATGTGCTGGTCACAGTCAGACACATTCATACTTCAGAAATCTTTACTTTGCAGCAGAAGAGAAATCCCACAGTGGTAATCACGGACTCACAACGAAAGCAAAAAGATGCTGTTGTTTAACTCTTGTACTTGCTTTTCTCTGACAGACAAATCAATACAACACTGAGTAGTTGCTCTTATATAGGGTGGTCATGGGTTTTTTCTTTCTTGGTTTTGGGTTGTTTGGGTTTCGGGGGGTTTTTTTTGTACCACAAGATATCTATGACAAGGAGCTAAAAGTCAGCCCCCTTATCTTTTAAGCATAAAATACTGAAAACCAATCTCTTCAGTTCCAAAGCAAGCAGAGAAGGAACATATCTTCCCAGATATTCGATTTATCACTCCAGGAGTATGTCAATTTCATCATGTCATTCTCTTCACAGTTCAGTCTGTTTTATGCAGGTGAAAATTAGAGTTGAATTTCCTGTTCAAAAATGTGATTATTGCATTGCTTTTCATTCAGAAGTACAGAGTCGATAGGGTATTGAAACTAATATACATGCCATTAAAAAATAAAAATGTTTTGGTATTGGGAGGGGGAGATGAGATTACTTAAGGTTTTATTGTTTTTTTCTTCAGGCTTCAGTAATTTGAGGTATAATTGTTGCATTTAATGCAATAATGGTACATGAACAATACTAAATCACTTTTTTTTTTCTTCTTGGAATTTCCTTTAAAAATACAGTCAAGTACAGTTTTAAATTGAATCTTTCCTTATCAATGAACACAAGTGGTAAAGCAGTATTTCCTAGGGTGCATATACTGCATATACACTAGGAAGAAAAAAAAAAAAAAGCATTTCCTCCAGTATATTCACAGTACATTTGGGACATCTGTCCCAAACCATTGAGTACACTGCTATTTTTCCTTAATTTCAGAAGTAGAATTTATGCCCATTAAGTCAGTAAGTATTCAAGCTGGCTCAGTAACTATTCAACTGGGCCACCAGAAACTTCTGGAGAGGTATAAGTCGATTCAGACTATTCAGTTCATAGGACCATAGATTCAGAGGCTAGAAGGAACCCCAAAGGTCCCCAAGTCTAACCCTCTCTGTTTCCAGAGGAGGAAACTGTTGCCCAGAGAGATTAAGAAATTTCCCCAAGGTCACATGATTAATACATCAGGGGCAACGGCAGGATTCAAATCTGGGTCCTGACACCAGTTCTGGCCACCATATCACGAGGCTTCTTTCTTTTCTCGACCTTAGTGTTCATTGTCTGTACCTCATGGACTGTCTTTTAAAAACATATGCATTGTTGTCTTATACTACCATTACACTACTATTTTTCACTTGTCTTTTCTCTTTAACTACGGTGAAAGTATCTTGGGAGGCAGAAATTCAATCTAATCAGCATTTAAGTGTCTATGTGCATACACTGTGCTGGTCTCTAGGGATATAGATACAAAATTGAGAGTCTTTGGACTCAAGAAGTTTATATTCAGCTGGGGAAATAGATAAATGTAAATAAGGTTTTTTTTTAAAAATAAATGACAATTTGAGGAGAATGGAGACAGCACTAATAATACTTAAAAGAAATCTATTCAGGCTATTCACTAGGTCAAATACTGAAGTTTCAAAATTCTGGCCACCTAAGACTCGGAAAACACTCTGTAATCAGGAAATATTGAAAGCAAAGGAAAAGAAGACGGCAGAGGATGAGATGGATACATAGTGCCATGGAACAGTGAACATTAACCTGGAGAGACTTTAAGAGATAGTGGAGGACGTGGTCCATGGGGTCACAAAGAGTCGGACTCAACTGAACAACTCAACAAGAAACAATAACAACAAACAACTGGGGTAGGAGGGAGATCAGGAAAGGCTTCCCTGAAGTGGCCACATGAGCTGACTTGGAATGAGAGGGTTGACCTTAAAAATCTCTAATATCCAAGTCTAAGATCCTATGGATGACAGCATCCAAAATGATCTTGACAAGGTTAGCAACGGGTTGAATCTATCAAGACAAAATCCAGTGGGTTTAAATGGAACATCTTAAAACTTGAGTACAAAAAAATTAAATTTCACAAGAACAAGATGAGAGAATCAACAGAAGATTTTCTGAAAAAGATCTGAGGATTTTAGTGAACTACAAGATCAAGGAGCCAGCAGTGTGCTTTGGCAGCCAATAATGCTAATGTCTTGGACTACATTAAGAGCTCAACAAAGAAATGATACTCCCTCTGTTCCTCAGTCCCTAATCTGGAGTACTGTGTTCATTTTGCAACATGACATGGTCACCACATTTAAGGATATTGAGTAACCAGGTGGTATCCAAAGGAAGGTAACCAGAATGATGAGGGACTGAAGATGTTTAGCCTGGAGAAAACTCAGGGAAACATAACTACTTTGAAGGGCTGTTATGTACAAGAATTAAAACGTAGTCTCTTTGGCCCTAGAAGCTAGAACCAGGAGCATGGGTAGAAGCCACAAAGATATAAAGTTAGGCTTGATGTTGGGAAAAAACTTCTCATCCTAGGAGTTCCTCAAGCAGAGTCTGGGTGACCATTTGTGTGTACGTTGTTATGGTGGGGATTCCTTTTGAATAAGGGTTGAAATACATGGTCACTGAGATTCCTTCCAACTTTTAAATTCTGATTTAATTTCTCGGTGACCCAGAGTATTCTTTAAGACCATTAAGTTACAAACATTTTGCTGCAAATGTGACCAGTTTCTAAATCAAGAGTTCTCCACTATGGGGTGAAATGACGAATATACCATTAGTTGCTTCATGGGTCACTTTTACTTGCTTTACTTTGTTACAAGGGACGGGTACAAGGAGGGGAAGGGAAATTCTATCAGGAAATGACTACACAAAAACAAAAGGCATTAATAAAACATTACCAAAATATTTCTTGGATGAATCACTGGTTCATAAAACATGTAGAATGACTTACCCCATTTTAAAAAGCTTGAATTTTTTTCTTTCTTAAAATCCGATTTACAGAACACAAAAGCTGGTTAGCACTACTGCTCTCTATTCTCCTAAAGTAGTTATTATTGCATGAAGAACAGAGGCTAATGGGGGTTTCTGAGCAATCCTATATGCTGTAAAATTTTCTTGGGATACAAAAAAGATCAAGACTCCAAAATTTAAAGTGTACGTCATCCAGTGGGAAACGAATATTGGAGACTATGCTAAATACAGGGTTATAGAAATGAAGGATAGTATCATTTACACATATAAATACTCTAATGGCTAGGACAGGTAATAAAATAAGTGCAAATGTATGGATATTGACTATGTCGATTAATTTTAAAAGTAAAATGAGCAGCTAAAATTCCAAGACCAGAGATATTTGAATTTTGCAAAAAAAAAAAAAAAAAATGGATAACCACTTACCATGGATGATTAAGATACTCATCTGAACAGAGGTAAAGTATGTGGAATAGGTAACTCAGAATCAGCCATGTTATAGATAGATATGACCTTAAAGATAGCATCTAATCCAACCCCTTCACTTTAGAGAAGAAACAAAACTAAAGTGATTAAGTGATTTATCCAGGGTCACATAGTTTCCTTCTAGTTCTGAAGTTACATGAACAACACAGTATGATATTCCTCCACACCTAAATAATAAAGAACTGCAATGCTTAGTTACAGACAAGACAGTTCAAAGGTACTTTGACTATCCAGGTAAACTGGCTGAATGTCCCTTGCATTAGCAAATTCATTTTCATAAAGAAGTCAAACTGTACTTTTACACAATTCTATAACACCCTTTTCTAAAGAATTCAAAGTTCTGTAGATCTAAATCTTTGAAATAGTGGATCTAAGCCTCTGCAGGTTATACAATTAAAAAAAAAAACAATAAGCACACAAAAAGTTAATGCTAACAGTTAATCTGAAAGGCAGACACCAAAGACAGCAAAAAACAGCCCTTGTTTATCTGTACCAAAATCTTCAGTCCTACTTGTGGTAGAAAAAACAAAAAACTGGAAACAAAGTGGATACCCATTATCTAGTAACAGTGGCAAAAACTGACATATAAAGATACTGTGGAGGTATGAACAGAGAAACTTTGGAAAGATTTGTATGAACTGATGCATAGCAGCAGAACCAAAAGAAGGTATATGACAAAGGAATGGGAAAAAAAACATTCAAGGTCACAAGAAGAAATAAAACATTAATTCCTCCTTCACAGCAGAAATGGAGAACTAGGACAGGGTCCGTTGTCAGACATGGTGTCTGCATTAAATGTTTTTTCTTGTTTTCCTTTTTCACACAGGAAGTTCAACACAGACTGATAGAGGGAGATGACTGATATAAAAACAAAAGGCATTGGTAAATTTAAAAAGTAGCTCAAGGAAATAAGAAAATTACAATCTATAAAATCAAGTACACTATTTTATTAGCCCTTTGCCATAACATAGATGAGTTCCTCCTGATCTTTTCAAAGTGTGACAGAATACAAAAAAGTAGAGCAAAACAGGGAGCAAAAGAATGTATTCAGTCAATAAACATTAAGTGACTACTATGTACAAGACACTCACAAAAGATGTTAAAATTGTCAGCTGTGACAGAAAAGGTAAAGTCTTAAACTGTTCCTTTTATTTGCTTCCTTTAACTTTTAATTCTCTTTCTTTCCAGTCTACTCTGAAATTGCAGTCTATGATTTGTACAGTATTTCCTTATTTAAAAAAAAATCACAAAATAACAATTCCATGACTCGGATTCAGTTGGTGAGAAAAGTAAATAATGAGAGGAGTACCATGTGGTGAAATTATTCTATGTCCCAAATCATGTGGTTCAGTTCTATCCCCTGGTTTCTCCATGAGGTCAGGGGTATCTCACTTCTGTCTCCCCCTTAGTAACCCTCACATACTTCTGCTGACCTACATGCTGATATGTCCATTGCCTGAGGTCAGGATGATGACCATGGAGACACAACACTCAGAAAAGGTGGCTTCTCAATGTATGAACTCTGCCCTAAGGTCTCCATTTACCCTTATGGCATACTTTTCCCCGATCAGTGTTCTTCAGTGGGAACCCTCCCCTGGGCAAAGACTCCTTCCTTTCAGCTTCCTGGACTGATTTCCCTCCCTCCTGTGACCTCTCCCACTCTCCTCTTCAATTATATTCTACTTCCTTCTGTAGCTCCTAATCTGCCTCTTTAAAAATCTCTTGATCCTTTTTTAAAACCACACAGCACTTCTCTTTTTTAGTCTAAATGTAATTCCATTCCTTATTCTTTTCTTGGTTTCTCATTTATTTTGGATTTCTTATATTTATTTACCTTTCTTGTGATTGTTTTTTTTTGGGGTGCTTACAAGGTAAATTCTTGGCATTAGGTGTTTTGGGGATGTAAAAATGTTTAAAATGCCTTTTGTTAAATGTCCACCATTTTTGTTAAGTTCAGGGTGTGTCATTCAGAATTGCAGCTTGACCTTTTCAGAATATATTCTTCAATCAATAAGCATTTATTAAGTGTTAATTATATACTTTGGGGATACATATAAAAGCAAAAATAAGCTTCGGCATTCAAGTTTACATTCTAATAGGAGAGATGACATGCATATAAGTAGGTACATAGAAGATACATACAGAGTACATAGAAAATAGTAAGAGTTGGGTGGAACCAGAAAAGGTCTCCAGCAGAAGATAGTGTTTAAAGAAGTCAGACGTTCTAAAGGGGCGGAGTTGAGGAGAAAGAGTAATCCAGACATTGTGGACAGCTAGCAGAGACACTGAGACAGGAGATAAAGTGGCAACAAATAAGCCTATTTGGCCACACCACAGAGCACAAAGAGTGAGATAATACGTAACACGATCAGAAAGACAGAACTGGACCGGGCTGTGAAAGGCTTCAAATAGTAGGGCAGAGGAATTTATATTGTTCCTGGGAGTAATGGCGAGACAGTGTAGTTTCTTAAGCAGCAGGGTAACATGATTAGACCTACACTTTAAGAAAGTATGAGGAAATTAGTCCACCACTGCAATAGTCCAGGTGAGTAGTGAATGATGAGGGACTTGAACTAGGGTGCTGGCTCTAAGTAGAGCTAAGGGACACATCCAACAAATATAGTAGAGAAAGAAATGATCTGGTAACTAAATGAATACGTGGCAAGAGAGTGAGCATTCTTAAAAAAAAAAAAAAAAAAGAGAGTGAGCATTCAAGGATGACACTAGGGTTGGGGGAGAATGAGTTTAAGTGCAACCAGTGCTTGAAAGAGTGGCCAGAGAAGCTGTGCCCATCAGGACAGGGCCAGGTCTCAGTGAGAGATGGAAGACGGAAGGAGTAGAAAAGTTAGTCTTACGATGAAATCAAGTTTTGTTATCTCTGGAGCAAGCATTCCAGAGACCCCCATGATAGTTTTACAGTGGGAAGGGGAGGAAGGGAGAAAGAAGGTTAAGGGGATGGGAATAAGGGAAAGAGAAATGAAGGGAGCAATAGGGTCTGAATGAGAGGTGAGCATCCAAAATTTCTGGGATGGGGAGGATATGACTAGATGAGTTTGTTAGTAACTGACTAATAAGCTGAGATGGGCTATCAACATGCCTAGGGGTTTGTCCTCACTGGCATCCTCTCAGGGTGTTAGGTAGCTCAGGTGGGGGAACCAATGAGGGGTAGGGTATAAGTCAGACAAGGTCAGGCCAGCAAACAATGGAGGGAGTATAATGAAATGGTTTCCACTCACTAAGGGAGTGGGATGGAATAGCATTTCTCAGTCCCTTGTAGCAAGGAAGGGACCCTTTCACACAAGAAGCCCATTCCCGTTCAGAAATACAGCACACTCTGTCCCCTGCAGGGATGAAGAGTCCCCTACAAGCAAGAAGCAGCTAGTAAAATATTATTTCATTTTAATCTTCTTGTTGTTCAATTGTTTCTGACTCTGTGACCCCATTTAGTCAAAAAGTGAAATTCTAATACCTCAAAGGTAATGCAGTATCAATGTTTTCTAAAACTTATGATCATTCAATTAAATTACTGAAGCTAAATGTTCTATTTGTGCAATTACATATGCTAAAGCAATCACACTCTCTGTCCTATGTTCTTTTAAAGTTATATGAAGGAAAGACTAAGAGTTTTATATCCTAACAAGGTCCATGCAAACCAACAGGGACAGGAACTCGGACTTCAGTTTTCAAAAACATCTGAGGAACAAATCACCAACTGAGAATTTCCATCAGTTTCCTTTGTGAGGCAGCACACCAAAGGATTACAGCTTGTGTTCTTGAGTTCTTTTCAACTCCTTCACTTCTTCCAAATGAAAAAAAAAACTTAAGTTAAACCAAACAGGCACTACAAGTGACTGGAGGTGTATTGGCAAACTGCTTTTTAAATTGCAAGCATGCAACAAGGCAGTTCTGGACAAACATTGTTCTGTGATTTGGTGAGGGACATGCAGGCTTTCGTGGTAATTGCGTGCAATGATCTAAGACATTCACCTCAAATACAGAATTACTGGGATGTGCTTTTAATGTTCCTGAAATACAAAGAGTCTCTTCTAAATTCAGAATTTACTCAAAACTACTCTAACAATAAAGAAACAAATTAGTCAAAGCATAAAGCTGCAATATTAACCCTAAAACTCTTAGACACAGAGAAAAGGGTAGGAGAACCAAAGGCATCAAAACCAAAAAGAGAAAAGTAGAGGTGTGTTCATTAAAAATAACAACTAAGGACACGGTTTCCAAGTTTAAAAAAAGGTGTGTATGTAATTTTAAAAATCCAAATACATATCATACATTGTATCAATGCACATTTATTTTTAAACAAAAAAGACCCAAAAAGTTAGGTTTATTATTTTTATAACTTGGGGGGAGAGGTGCTGTGGTGGAATATTTTGGCTTTATTCTACAGACAGATAGCTGGACACCTGCCTGTACACACACACAATGCTAAAGAATCACTAAATGCTTTGTGTAACACTTATACACAGTGAAAGCACTCAATTTGGGTTGACAGACACATTATTTTCAAGTAAAGTCAATATTTCTGTAACGAAGATGCTGTTAGTAGACGTCAATAGTTCACGAATAGTGAATAGTTCACGAAATATGTTTAGATTGGAAAAAGAAGTACACATGCCATCCTTCAGTTTTGCCAACTGCTGCAATAAACTACTAAATGTAGATGTCCTCACATTATACTTGGGGATCAAATACTGTGCAAAAATGAATGTAAAATCTGAATCCTCCTCTATTCTCCAAAATACCCACCTGGTACATTTCAAATAAAAGTTGTTGTGCCTCACCCAATTAGAATAGCAGACAAGTCTTTGTCTTGTTGTCTCAGGAGGCTTGCCAAACCAAACAACTTTTCAACAGAATATGCTCTTCACTAGCAAGATACTCTGAAGGGCAAAATGAGCTTCAGTGTTACGACACACATACTTCTGGCTGGATACTAAGCTGTGAAAGTTTACTATTCTCTTCAGTCTTTTCCTGCCCAGGTCCAAGGCAAGTTGTCTTGCGCTTAAACAATCTCAAACTTAACCGCAATAATTCATTGTCTACCACTGGAGTGTTTGTGTATGTTTGCTTCAAGGTGCCCTGAAAATAAAATGGGTACACGTTATGAAGAGTAAAGAATGCAGGCTGCTAACAAAGTGCTAAGAATAGTTCCTGAGATCTCTCAGTTTCTAATTCTAGAGAACATACTGTTTAGATTATATGGCCTGACAAGCTATTATATAGAGAATTATTTTCACAAGCCTTAATGACTGATATTTTAGAGGTCATCCAGCCCAACTTTAAATCCCACCAATGCAGGAAAATTCCTCCTCAATATCTTGGCCAGGTTGAAATCAAGTTTATTTTTAAACACTCTTGAGTAATAGAGAGTTCACCATTTGACAAGGAAGTCCTTTCCACAGATGAATAGCTGTTGTAAAATTCTTGCAGCCCCAAATAGTCCCAGTTCTCCCTGAGTCAAACAAGGTAAAATCCAACCTTTGTTATACGAAATTCTTTGAAATGCTTGAGCAGTTAATTGTGTTCCCCTCTCCAAGCTACCCCCTTCCAGTCCCTTCAATTACTGCTCACATGAAATCGCTTCTCAACCTTCCACTGATCACCCCATTACATGTCTTATTCTATTTGATCAATGCAGGATAAAGGTTTTTTTATTCACCTTGTTCCAGACTCAAACCTCAATTCTACTATGACTACAGATCATGCTGGCTTTGTTGGGCAGCCATACCAAAAGAGCTGCCTTATACTGGACCTTAAGTAAATGAAAAACTCCAGGTCTTGTTGTATATTCATTGCTATTAAACTAGGATATCCTCAATCTAGTCTTAGACAACTAATTTGGTATTACATGTAGGAACTTATATCCCTATTAAATCTTAACTCATTAGTTTGGGACCACGAGTCCTATAAATATTTTCAATTTAATCTCAGCCTACCTAGAGTGTCTTTGAAACCTAATTCTGTTCTTTTATATATTAACTAACTCTCTTCAGTTTTGTGAAATCTACAAATTTGATAACTACATCTTCAGGTCACTGATAAATATGCTTTCGCAGGGTAGGCCCTGAAGGCCAACCATTAGCGATTTCCCTCTACTAACTGAACTAACCCTGACCATCACTCTTTCAGCAGTCATGCAACCAATTACAAACAAATCATTAAGTCTATACTATCTTCAACTGGCCACACTGGTGAATTTCATTGATTCTTTAAGGAGCCTGCCTAGAAAGTAGTAACATCTATTTCCCCATTAGTGGCAGCACATGTAAAAAGAATTCTGCCACAACTAGTTGCCCATATGTTCTTCTGCATAGAAAAGCAGGCACTCACACTGATTATTTTATAGGAAGAGACCATTATCATGGATAAGGAATAAAGAAAAACATCCACTACAATTCCATAATTCACAATCATGGAAGGGAAGGTATGTTTAACTGGTTATGTTTAATACTCACCACAGTGACCACACTAAATGGGTACTTAATATTTTTTTAAAATCCTCTACATAATGCAACCACAATCCTACTTTAAACAACCAAATGAAAACATATGATTCATATCAATCAACACACTTCAAAGGTAATCCAAGACAATGACAATACCTTTTCATTTTTCACGAGCTGTTTCCGAATTGCAGAATCCCGCCTAAAGCATAATGCTTTACAACAGGGTCCAAGATTACTGAGAAGACCAGCTCTCTCTTCTTTACGTAGCAATGCTGCCATGTTTAGGGCTCCCAATTCATGTTCAAAAAGATTTTCTGCATCTACCAATAAAAATAAAGCAGTATAGAAAAGAGAAACTCTGCTAATTATCAAATAAAACATTCCACAAAGTTGAAAACAAACTTAGTTAGAAGTAGGGCTACAGTATAGGACAGTCAGCACGGTATTAGTTCACATAGTCATTCTCTTCCTTCACTGCATCTTCTAACTTCAAAGTACTATCAACTACCAAGTGAACCAAACCAAGTTTTACCTCCTTTTTGCCTTTCATTCCCTTGCCTTGATAAAAGTAGATGGCAACCCCCCACTCTTATATGCTCTCCCTCAAGTCACACAACAAAAATAAGTGGTGGGCAACAGAACACAATTTAGAACCTACAAATTGGACATGGGGGGTAGGGGGAGAGACGAATTCCTGAAAAATGTAAGACTGTTAAGTGCTTTAAGGTTTGCAAAGCACTTTACAGTATCTCATTTTATAAAGACAATAATCCAGAGGGAGTTGCTATGTTGTCTGCATTTCTCACAGGCAGACAGTGATTAATAATCACAGAGTGAGTAAGCGGCTGAGGTTCGATGTGAACTGAGGTTTGAACTCCAGGCCTAACCCTCTACCCCAGTATCACCTAGCTAACTACACTAAAGTGACCTAGTGTACTAGCTAGACTGAGAGAAGCCACTACACTAAATTTAGGTAGCTTTCTCAAAAATTTATTTTATGAGCAGCATGGTATAGTTAAAAGAACACTAGACTAAGAACAAGAAAATTCTGATCCTTGTCACAGCTAGTTCTGCCAATACCACCTTTGTCCAATTGGGTAAATCACTTAATTTCTCTTAAAAGGCAAATCACTTCAATTTTCTATAAAATGATGGGGTTGGACTATATGACCTACAAGGTTCTTCCTTGTCTCTCAAATAACATAATCAATGATTTATTTTATTTTCAATTTTACTAAACCCTGGTGTGTACAGTACAATACATTTAATCCTATACTGTCAAGAAAATAACAAAAATACTTAAGTATATATGATTTTACTTATCTCTGGAAACTTAAAATTCTAAAAATTACAAGGTTAAACAATGTTAAAGGCTCAGGCTAGGTAGACCTACAGATAAAGAGATTCCAGCCCAAACTAACTGTCTTCAGGCTCCCTATCTAAGTATAGTTTCCCATGGGCAATGGGGTTAAAAAAACAGCTTTCTGAGATGTTGGAACTAAACCATATCTACCCACTACTACTTAACTATATTCTAGTCTGTATTACAAGTTTCCACTTCTCTCAATGGTACTGTGCAAAAGATTTAACAGTTTCATCTTTTAGCTTACTCATTTTCAAAGTTAAAGTAATACTGACCATAAAGACAAAACAGCTGAAATAATAATTCCTCCAACGAATATGCTAAGACAAGGCAAAACAAAATCCTACTCTATTCAAAGACATTAATAGACATAGGAAGGAATTATATAAACAAAATGAAACAATTACCTCTGGGCTTTTCTGAAAGTCTCTGGCAGGTTTCTTTAACTTTAGAAAATAGTTCAGAACCTGCCAATTTTTTAGAAATTCCAACTCGTAGCATGACAGCTCCAGGTGTGAATTTTAAGAGGGCAGCTCCAGGCTCTCGTGGTTCTTTAGGATGTTTTGGCATAAGACCAGACCAGTCTACATCTATCACATCTAAAGGATCTGCAATGGTCAATAAGAATATGGATGTTTTCAAAATAAGGAAAATCATACTAGAAAGGTTATGAGGGTAAACATGCCTTTTTGCTATTTTATATCATGGCTAGAATGTTAGTTTAAGTGAAATTCATGCTACAGTAGATGTTTTTAATGTGGTCAATGCATACTTTATATTTGGTTACATACACAATATAAACATTACAAGAAGTGTACTTGTCCATTATCACTATAAAACAATGCATTATAATCAAACCCTGTATAAGGGTAAGACCATTTCCTATGATGTTTCTCCATAAACTGCAACCTCAAAGACCTCATTCAGATATGAAGGCAACCTGAAGTTCTTTTTTTTTTTTTTTGGATTTTTGGAGAGGGGAAGGGAGGGCAGTTGGGGTTAAGTGACTTGCCCAAGGTCACATGGCTAGTGAGTGTGAAGTGTCTGAGGCCAGGTTTGAACTCAGGTCCTCCTGACTCCAGGGCCGGTGCTCTATTTACTGTGCCACCTAGCTGCCCACCCAACCTCAATTTCTTTAAAGTGTTTTTGATCATGAAATGCTAACTCTAGCATATCTGAGGATGTAGACTCTGGAAAAGAATACGTAGCTATTATGATGTGGTCATCCAAGTTTAGACATTCAATACCAGGGCAACCCTTAAGGAGATGAACTCCTCTGGCAATAACAATTCATCAAGATTGTCTGCTAAGAGGGCGTTTGATTTGTACTGGCCACACTGATCAAACTGTTGTTCTTCTGAAGTATTACAGTATATATAAAGTATTCTACTTTACCCAATATTGCATTTTCACAGCCAGAGGATGAACCTATGTTGATGCTGGCTTTATAGAATGTGGACTGTAATATTACTATTGAAAATATTCATAGATCTGTAGTCATTAAATTTTTCTTTAGTGACACTGTTTATCTAGAAATATAGATCAGAATGACCTTAGCAGAGTGGAGCCAAGATGGTGGAGTAAAAGCACAAACTTGGTGTCAGCTCTAGCTCCAAACACTTTCAGTAACTGTAAAAAAATTACTCTAAAGTTAAAAACATATATGTATATATGTATTATTATTATTAGCTACATCCAACTGGTAATTAAGATATACAGGCATTGTGGCAGGGAGATCCATCCTGCCCTACCGTAAAGTCAGAGGGGACATAGGAGAGAGTAGATTGGGGGAGGGCTCATACAGTGGGATGGTTGTTTTGAGGTGGTGGGTAGGGGAAAGATGGGGAGAAAATTTGTAACTCAAAATCTCATGGAAATGAATGATGTAAACAAGAAAATAAATAAATTAATTTATTTTTAAAAAGGACAAATTTATCTCTCTCTAATTATATTTATATGGTGTCATCTACTTTACTAGGTGGTAAGGTCCTTTAAGTTAAAAAAATTTATTATTTCTCTTTGTACCCCCTCAATGACTTGCACTATGTTTCATACATCGTGGACCTTAATAAAGATTTTCCAAATGAATACATAATTATTGGATGCAAGAAAGTGTTCAATAACTGAATGTAATCCAGGAAGCATTTATTAAATACCTACTATATACAAGACAATTTATTTGGCATGAAGGTTACAAAGACGGAAATGACTAAAATCCCCTTCAAGTTTCTTGTCTACTACTAGAATGTGTAACCTTTCAAAAAATAAGTATAAGATAATTTGAGGAGGGTGGGAGAAGGAAAAAAGAATTTAAGAACCTACCATGTATCTGAGATTGTGCTAAGTACTGTACTACTAGAGGAACCAGTAAACATTTCTTGTACTAGGTAGCATATGTGCATACTATTTTGGGGGGGGGGAAGGGCAACTGGGGTTAAGTGACTTACCCGAGGTCACAAGGCTAGTTTTTTGTGTTAAGTGTCTGAGGCCAGATTTGGGCTCAGGTCCTCCTGACTCCAGAGGCAGTGCTCTGTTCACTGCACCACCTAGCCACTCCACATATGTGCATGTTATTATAAAGGCAGCAAAGTGGCTCAATGGACAGGAGTAAGGAAGACCTAAGTTCAAACGTGATCACAGACACTCTTGGCTGTGTGAATCTGGGCAATTCACTTAACTTTTATCTGCCTCAGATCATAATAGCACCTACCTCACAGGGCTGTTGTGAGAATGAAGTGAGATATTATGTGAGTATCTGATATAATAAATGCTTAACAAAAAAAAAATACTCTAAAACAGTGGTTCTCAACCTTCCTAATGCTGCAACTCTTTAATACTTGTATGTGGGCATATCTGTATGTGGGCGGACCCACCTGGAGATGGATAGAGAAGCGGTGTCTCAGTTAAGACCATCGGAAATATGTGTTTTCTGATGGTCTTAGGCGACCCCTGTGACCCCTGTGAAAGGGTCATTCAACCTCCAAAGGGATCACAACCCACAGGCTGAGAACCGCTGCTCTAAACAAACTTTAGAGCTACAGAACCCAGAAAGTGACAGAGAGAAACAAATCTCCCACTGAAGGCAGCCTGGAAAGCCAACAGGAAAGGTCTATCACAGCATGCTGGGAGCTGATCACAGTGCTGCAGCAGCCCACAGTCCTGCAGGAGCTGCAGGCTTCTGGCCCCAAAGTGGCCCGCCGACCAGCTGCAGACAGAGCAGACGTCAGGAGACTGAATCACCAGCAGCTGTGGCAGTTTCCAGACTTCTCATCCCATAAATGTTAAAGACAAAGTAAAAAGTCAGTGTGGAACTCTTTTGGAACAGAGGGGGAAGGAAGAGCAAGGTCCAGCCCCTGCCCCTGGGGCGAGAAGCAGCAGCTGTCTGCCAGGTGGCTGCCTCAGGAGCTCTTGGCACTTGCTCTGACCTGCTTGGATGTGGACTGCCGTCTTGGGTGGTGATCTTGGGGTGTGTGGCCAGTGTGCCAGACCTTGAGGGGGCTGCAGAGAGGGTGCCCAACTAATAGCACCAGCAGCTGTGAAAACCCCAGTGATTTGGGACAAACCTCTCTCCATTCTGTAAGCAGAGTTCTACCATGGCAAAAAGCTCAAAAGTCAAGTGATTAGCTGACAATGTGAGCAAGCACAGGAAGCGCAATCAGACCATATAATCCTTTTCTGGGGACAAAAAGGATCAAAGCATGGAACTGGAGGACAATGAAGTCAGAACTCCTGCATCAAAAGCTTCCAAGAAAAATATGAACTGGTCACAGGCCATGGAGGAGCTCCAGAAGGATTTTGAAAATCAAGTAAGAGAAGTGGAGGAAAAAGTGGGAAGAGAAATGAGAATGATGTAAGAAAATTATGAAAAGTGAGTCAACAGCTGCTAAAGAAGACCCAAAAAAATACTGAAGAAAATAACACCAGAATGACCTTAGCAAAAATCTGTCTGCTTTCAAAGTTAACAATCAGTAGGCTGAACACTTGGTGATGATGAATCCTTTGGTCATAGAAACCCGTGAAACAAAAGTAAGTACAAAATGGTTGACAGTTCTATGCCCCCTTTCTCCCTTTCCACTTCTGCAGTGACAATGGCCAAGTGGCAAAAAGGAAGGGCATAAGATGCTAAGAAATAAAACTTGTAGACCATCTACAAAAATATTAACAGTTGTTAAAACTATACAATGTGAAATTCTTGCCCAGTTCTTAGTAACTGAATATATTACTGGAATAACCAAGTCATGCTCACAATGAACAGAACGAGAAAAAGGAATATACAGCTAAATGGAAGAATAGCTTAGGTTCTTTTTGGAGAGGTAGAACTGGTTTTATTGTGTGTCCAACTGAAAGAAGAAACATCATTTCACGTAACATCTGGTCAAACCATCTTGCAGTGCTCATGATTAAATATTTGCAAAAAGACAACCAAGACAACCAAGACTGGTGCTTAGCCAACAGCCATGAAATCAATGAAAATTAGTTCTTTGAAGATTTGATTGACACCTTCTTAATTAAATTAATATATACTCTGATTCTTGATGACTTCAACAGAAAGATGTATGAGAGGAGAGTGAAAAAAAAATGCTGGATAATATAGCTCAAATCTAAAAATTTAGAAAAGCCAAAGTAGTGTAGGATTACACAGAAGTTTCACTTCTCTATATCATAAACATTTTTTCTGAGTAAAGAATAAAAAGCTAGTGGACATAGCAAGCACCTACTAATATTTGAAAAAGTAAAACCTGTTTTGACAGGAAAAGACTCATTACTGATGTGGGAAGTTATAAGTGAATTGGGCTTTCTGTATGCTGTCTGAACACCAACTAGTTATAATCAAAATTAACAAAAAGCAAGAAATAAAAATGAGACAAAAAGAGATGGCATGCAATTGAAACATTAACCCAACCTATTTAAATAAGCAATAGAAAGTAAAACCAGTTTTTAAAAAACTCGGAAACAGACCCAACTAAGCAGTTATCCTAAAAGTATTTAAAGCATGAAGCTGAAAAGAAAACAAAAAAAGATGGAAGATTGAAAAGTTCAGTCAAGATTTTTAAGTGATTAGCTGACAATATGAGCAAGCAGAGGAAGTGCAATCAGACCATACAATCCTTTTCTGGGGATAAAAAGGATCAAAGCATCTGTGAAAGTAGAATCATCACATCTGGATTCTAATATGCTTATAGAAGAAGCAGAAAAGGCAATGAAGAAAGGATGGGAAAATCATTTCCACTAATCAAGTATACAGAGGTCTGTGCTATAGGAAATAAAACTACAAAAACATTGAAAGATTGGTACCTGAAGGAAGAGGGATACCAAAGGTGTCAGAAAAAAAAAATTACAGAAATTTCTAACTACCAAAAATGTCAAATGACAGAACATCAACTACTATCTGCCAATAATATGCCTGCTTTCCCACTTACATTAAATTTTTTATGAAAATAAGCTACATATGTATATCAGGGGCAACTTTCAAAGAGGGAATTAAGAAAAAGCAGGCATTTTAAAATACTACTAAACAGACCACTTCTTTACCATCATGCATCTAACTGAAAGATATAGGAAATACAAGGTATCTCACTGCAACTCTTGCTTGTTGACCATTAAAAAACCATTTGATTTGGTAGAGCAAAATGCTACCTTAACAGACTTCAAGTGAGATATTCCCAATGTATGTATCAAAACTCCCCAACATTCCTTGAAAGATATAACAGAGATAATCTTGTTCAACAACTACCTACCAAAAATATCAGGCAACAAAACAAACAAGGAGATGTATAAACACCAACAGTGCTCCCCTTTGTTATAAAGGATATGTATTTCCAAAGAGTCTGTATTTATACATGATGGGGTCTTCCACACATTAACTGATGGCAAGTTCCAGATGTCACAGAGATCGATAACCACTCAAAAGAGTCTGACTTCACTATGTAACAGGATAAACGAAAAGGTTTAAGATTGCCTTTTGTCTAGATTATGATAATGCTACTGAATGTACAACATACAGAACTTCAACAATCTCGCCGGGCTCAAAACTAATAGGAAGGGGAGAGCAGGCTAGGTTAGATTCCCTCTGGGAAACTGCAAAAGTCTTTTAATAATCCCTAACTTCTCCATGAAGGAAGGAAAGATTCATCTTGTAATAGCAATATTATCCCAATTTTCTATGACTGAGACATGAAACGTTATGTAGTCTAAAGAAATTATAAGCATTATCCAGAAAACAGGAAAAGATTTCACCTAAGAAACATATAAGCAAAAAGAAGATGAGCTGGTCACTGGGCAAGAATAAAGGATAAGGAAAGGACAACTCATATGTTCCCCTAATATTATCTCTATCATCGCCAAGAAGACTTAAGAATCCAACCCAGCACAGTGCGTAGTTTGTGGCAAACTGATGGAAGGATATGGGTAAGAGCTACACAGGATGCAGACCTAGATGGATTATAATCCTCACTGGAAAAGGGAAAAAACCACATAGAAGAGTTCACAGATCTGTTTGAATATTTAAATAAAACTACAAATATCCTTTTTACAGTGAAAACCCAGATTTACTTTTATAAAATGAACCCAAAAAAAATTCTTTAAATTAGGCAGTCTTTGTACTCAGTTGCTATAGCAACTGTTTACCTGGAAAACCAATATTCCAATGATGGAGATATAAATTAGTTTAGCAGGTTTGGAAAGCAATTTGGAAGTATGCTCCCCTGCCCCCCCCATCATTAAACTGTATGTAATCTTTGACCTACTACTACTGTTACTACTAACTACTTACTACTACTATTTACTACTACCACTACTACTACTACTACTACTACTACTACTACTACTACTACTACCCCTAAAGAGATTTTTTTAAAAAGAGAACCACCACCATGTATAAAAAACATTATAGCTGCTCTCTTTGTGGGGGTAAAGAACTGAACACTGAGGAGGTATTCATCAATTAAGGAATGGCTGAACAAATTATGGTAGATTAATGTAATAGAATATTATTGTGCTATAATAAGAAAAGAGATGATTTCAGAGATACCTGGGAAGAACTGTAGTATGAAATGATGGGAAGTGAAATAAGCAGAACCATGAGTCAATATATAGATAAGAAACACACTGTAACACCCCCCCCCCCAACCTCCTGCAAAGAAGAAGAACAACAAGCAGAAAGAAAGCCAGAAAGAATCAAAGAAGCAGGACACCTTTGTATCATATACTTTAAAAAGAAAAACAACCCTTATGTAATGGAGATTCACAGTTTCAATGTACAATTCTCTCCTGCTCTACAGTGTGTGTGTGTGTGTGTGTTTGTGTGTACACATGCATAAAAATGCTAAATTTTATGTGGAATTTGTTAAGCTCTGGGGAAAAAACATCTAATTTAAATTTAAAAGGATACCTGGCATCTTCTCATCATCTTGTTGATCTTCCCTCTTTTCAGCATCACCTGCCAGAATTTCATCAAGTTCATCATCACTGATTGGTTCATATCCTTCTCCAGCACCAGATCCTAATGACTGTGCATCATCTAACTTGGCCTCATCATCTCCTGCTAAGAAGACAAATGAATTTCATTATAAAGATAACTTTATTTACTAATGAAGAGCCTGATATGAGATTCTACTGAAATAACAAGGTACGGTGAGGGTTGTTCAAGTCACTAAATAAAAACAGCATAAAACGGTTCATTTTTTGCACTGCTCAAATTATTTGATGAGTTCCGGAATCAAATAAAGGCAAAAACTTATTTTGTCCCAAACCAACTATAATAGCAAGAGATAAAAATATGGTAATGGTCCAAACATAGGTTACTCCCCTTTGGAAAAAAAATACACATTCATGAAAATATAATACATAAAAACCAATTTGGGGCTACAATCAAGTTTTATGTAAGTGGAGCTTATATTCAGATCAACATATCAGAACAGGCCATAAGATAAGAAGAAATTACTCTTTTTTCATTTTCCAGCTATAATTCCAATTTGAATTCTCAGTCAATTGACAAAAAATTAATTTGCCCTTGGGCTGCATTCATGGATTATGTCACGAGTTAAGTTAGTAAAGATAAAAACTAAATCCAGATATCTATTTACTCCAAAAGATTTTTTTGTATTATTGCCATAATTATTCAAAACCAATACTTTTAACACAATCTATGAAAATTTATCTCATACATTTTACATGTGGCTATAATCAGATGAAAAATTTTAATTTTCTCCATATTTACCTTACCCCAGTTTTTTCAATACTGAATTTTTACTGCCTATTTTACTTCATCAGAATTCTATGATTTACATACATTAAGAAAGTAATTAATGTAATTTACATACATTAAGAAAGTAAAAAAAAATAAAGAAAGATGGCTACATCAGCTATTCTTAAGATAGGCTGAGTTTTGTCTTTTAGCAAACATACACATTCTTAGTTATCAGTACAAACTTAAGCATTACACTCCCAAAATTAAAGGTAAAGGGTCTATAAAT
>CM053591.1:133320010-133338786 GCA_028646515.1 Pseudochirops corinnae
TGGATCTGATTCTAATTTCCATCATTTTTCCTCCCCAGTGATAAGTAGATCACCTGAAATCTTATCACCATGCAGGCCAACTCAGCTACTGATACTCAGGAGCTTCTCAATTCCCTCACTTGCCTCTCCCCTCGGACTGGAGAAAATGGCAGTTTTGTAAAACATTTAACTCCTCCCAAAGCCTTCCTTTACAGGGGGCTCAGAATTTTCCAGGTAACTATTTTTCCATTAGCACGTCTACTTGGTCTTGACTCCAAGGAATATTATGCCTCTGTGCTGTGCACCCCCTGATTACCTCTCCTCTTTTCAACTTCCTTTTATGAACTGTCTTCCTCCATGAGATTACAAGCTCCTCAAAGGCAGGGGGGGGGGTTAGCTTTCTTTTTCTTACTTCTATTTCCAGTTCTTAGCACAATGTCTGGCATATAGTAGATGCTTAATAAATGTTTAATGAATTAAACCAAACTGATTCTCAAAGAATAAAATGGTTGCTAGTTTAAAAAAAAAGGACCTTAGGAGGAAGTGACCATCTTACAATTCATGAGAGTGGTAGATAGAAAGGCCAAACATAGTCTGATATAAACCCTAGATTTTAGGAGATCAGAAATCAAAGAAACAAGATAGGTAGAGTTCTGCAGGTTAAGATTAAGTAAGGGAAGTTAGTCAGGAGCAATGGAAGGAAACTTGCAAGGACAAAATTCTGAAAACATAAAGAGAAAAGTGGGGGAGGGGGGGGGCCAGGGGGAAGAGAAAGTTATCCAAAAAGATTGATGTGGATACACAAGGACCTCAGCAACCAACATCGATTTTATGTACAGAAGAAGTAAACGCAAGTAACAGGATGAATACAAAAGTTCTACATGATTTTAGAAATATAGTACCAGGAGTGCTAAAAATGAAAATGAGCTTATACTCATAAAAAACAGTAAGGAAAACAGTAATGGTTATAAACTTTATACTGAGGAAAAAAGGAGTTACAAACAAGGACAGGGCTTCAGCTAAGGGTGGAGAGAAAAATGATTAACGAATGAAAATAATATAAAGATGTTCAAATTTTTATTTCTGTTTTCTCTGCTAAGGACAGATTTTTACAATGGAAAGGAAAGGAAAAATTAGCAAATAAGAAGTAGATACCCAAGATAAGCAAAAGTTATTAAGATTTTAACTAGATGTCCTTGACAAGTTCAAGTCACCAAGTCAAGAGGAATTGTATCTTTCATCCTTGAGTAGCAAAAGAACTATCAGATGTGAAAACCAGTGGAGCATTTTCGGTGATTTAATTTTTAAAGATCATGAAACGTGGAAAAGGTACCACATGGCTCTGAGAAAAGACAAATGTCTTCATTTTCACAAATAACAAAGAAATCTGTAAACTAAGTCAATAAGTCTGTCCTTCTTTCCTGGTAAATTCTAAAACGCACTAAATAAAATGGTTGGTCACCAAAAATTAAAGAAAAAACAAAACAAAAGAAAACTATGATCCCATGAAGCCAATGTGGCTTCATCATCAACAGACTCTGCCAGACTAAGCTCAGTTCCATTTGCAACAGGGTTACTATATTAGCAGATAAGGCAAACGCTTCTACTGTAGTTTACTTAGATTTCAACAAAGCACCTGACAACTTCATGCTGGTCTTATGGGAAAGATGGAAAGGCAAAGGCTAGATAATAACTAACCTTAGCATTTAACACTGGTTTAATGTTCAGACTCAAAAAATACTAATTTACTGTTTGATAACAACTTGGAAAGAGGTCTCTAGCAGAATATCCCAGGGATCTATGCTTGATCCTGTGCTGTTTAACATCTTTATCAATGACTCAAAGTCAAAGAGGCCATGGTTATCAAATTTCGAGAAGACACAAAACTGGGAAGGATAGCTATCACACTTGCCAGTCATAGTCAGGATTTTAAATGATCCTAACATGCTAGAACTTTGGGTCAAATTTACTTTAATAGTGATAAATTTAAAGTCTTACATTTGGACTCCTCCTCTCCCCCCAAAAAATTCCAAAAACACAATTGGGGAGACAGGGCTAGAAAAAAGTAGTGGGGAAAAGATCCATGGTTGGTCAACTGGTGAACTTTATATACAATATGAATAAACTATGATATGGCAGCCAAGATTAATGCAAGAGTAAGCTGCATTAAGAGGAGTAGGATCTAAGACTAGGGAGGTGACAGTCCATACTCTGACCATATTAGGAGTAGTATGAGTAGTACATTCATTGGTGGGGAGGGAAGGGGAGCAAAGTGAATGGAAGGAAATGAAGTTGTAGTAATTATTATGAGACCTGAGAAGGTTACTCCTTTGCTCCTATAACCCAGTTCCTACAGAAGGACATAAACTTTCTCTTACCACTTCTATTCCATCTTATTCCATATAATTCTAAGTTTCTATGTGAGGTCCTCAACAACTTAACCAACTCTACCAAGCTTTATCATTTAGTACTACTGTTATACTGTCTCAAGTTAAAATGACTGGCATCACTGGGAATATTATTAATAGGACACTCATATTCAGTATTGAAAAAGTAGGATGGAGATTAGTAATTATTTGTAGGTACAACCCTTAAAACATTTCCAAAATTAAGAGATTATTTTAAAGCATTACATAAAACTACCCAGCTTATTATTATAATAAGTTTGTATTTCTTCAAAAAAGACATTGTTTCCATAATTGGAAAAGCTATTAAATTGTACAGAACTTTGTTTAGCTACCTGAAAGCAGGAGTGGGACTACCTACAAAGCTGTAATGTAAGCTAAAATGGTAAATACCAAAAAATTTTACATACGGCATTTTCAAAAAAACTTTAATTTATGCTAGCTTCTTTTTGTAGGCAAAATGTTTTGCTTTCAGATTCACTGCCTAACATAAGAAGCTCAAAGTAGCTCCTTTACCCATTAACTAGAAAGCCATGAAACCATTCTATGAAAGGGAAGAGGCTTTCAAGTCCTTGCTGAATGCTGATGGTTTATGATATGCACAATTTCATTATCACCCATGGCTAATAAAAACACACACAAGTGGTAGGTTAAGTTGCTTTTTGTAAAACAATGTAACTAAAATCTATAGAATCCACTTAATTACCTGAAGAAGTACTGCGACTGGGCTCCCCACGCTTCAACTGATCAATCCTGGATTTTCTCTCTCCCGGAATTTCTAAGCTTTTTGTCTTTTCTCTATCTCTTGAGCTACTGTGCAGGACTCTTTTTCGACCACTTAAGTCATCTCCACTGCGATGAGCAGAATCATTGGAAGGTGATCTAAGGCGGCTGGAAGTATGACTACGATTGCTACGATTGCTTCCCAAGCTGCTACTCCGTTTTTGATCAATTGGTTTGCGGTGTGGTCCATCTTCTATGGTAACATGAGGTGCTTCTATTTTCTCTACTCTGGTTCTGTGACACTTTCTATGAGATTCTTCAGCTGAACACTCAGGTACAATCACATCTCCACGGTCAGGAACATCTTCATCAGACCAGTCACTAAAAGTTGTATCTTCTCTTTTCTGGGAAACTTCTCCAGTTGTTTCATTTTTCTCATTTGACACCTCAATCAACTCTTCTTTTGTAGTTGCAGGGGGGGTCCTTGGGCCTTTTTTCTTCTTACTATGTTGAACTAATTCATCATCAGAAATATCAGAATCCCCTTTCGATCTTTTACGTTTCTTTTCAACATTTTTCTTCTTCTGTCCTTTCTTAGGTGAAAATACTTGACCCTCCTCTGTCGCTGACTCAGTGCTATATCTTTCCATTCCAACATCTTCCTCTTTCTTTCTCTTAGTGGTCCTTTTTGGTACTTTGGACTTTTTCTTGTTTTCCTCATGTGCTCGATCAGACCCATCTCGCTCTTCAGGCTGGTGGTGTCCAACACTTTCTTGTGCACGTGTTCTTGAGTTTTCTGTTACTTCTGGCTGCTCCCCCCTTTGCTTGTCTCCAGAAGAGACTCTCTCTTTGAGCTCTTGCTCTTCATAGCGCCTAGAGCTCTCTTTTCTTTCTGGCTTTCGGTCTTCCTCTTTCCATCGGGTCTGCCTATCTTCTGTCACGTGTGAAGGGCTAAGTGAACGAGATTCCTGAGGTCGTACAACCTGGCTCAACAGTCTATGTTTTTCATCTATTCAAATTTGAAAGAAAAAAAGAAGGAATAAAGCATTATATGTAACAAATGGCAACTATCAAATTCTACCTCCTGCGAAATTCTCAAGGTTTAGAGTGAAAACTTTTAACATAAATATTACATTTCAGAAAATAAAGACATGGAGTTTGGCCACTAATGGTTAAAGCAGGTTTTTAATCACAAACACTATTATTCTAAAGTAAGCATATACATAAATGAAGCTATTTAGTAACAGAGATAATGAGGAAAATGATCTCATATTAAGACAACAGCTCTTACTGTAAGTTTAGTGTTAAAAGTGATCCTGAATACTGTAGTAAAATTAATTAAGTTATGCTTACTTTTATCATCTCCACTATTGTAGGTGTCACTATCAGGAGAATGTTCACGTCGGCGTTTGGGTGACTGTCGAGGACTAGGACTGCTTTCAGTTCTATGGCGCTTCCTAAATTGGGAGAGTAACTTCAATTTAGCAAAACCAGATGAAAGGGAAAAAATTCTGCACTTTAATAGTTGTTAGAACTAGGAGTAGTATAGTCTTATTACAAATAATTTGTCTCAGACACAAAATCCCAAAAATGAATCCACTATTTTAATGAAATATTAGCTCCCTAGCAAAATAATTCTCAAGATCATTTTTCTTTACTCAGTCATTTAAAGAGAAATAATACAACAAAATGTTGAA
The DNA here is from genome assembly GCA_028646515.1 of Pseudochirops corinnae. NCBI lineage: Eukaryota > Metazoa > Chordata > Mammalia > Diprotodontia > Pseudocheiridae > Pseudochirops > Pseudochirops corinnae. Next base: position 133,324,815 of record CM053591.1, read on the forward strand.
GAGAAATCAATTTTTTAAAATCAATAAACTTGGAAAATACATTATTTACTCAAGATTTATTCTTTGGCCTCCACAAAGTCTTTATTGCCTCACTGTGAGGTGATAGTGACCCTAGGTATTTGAAGGCTGTGCCAATTCTAGAAAGCATTTCTGTTCTCTGAGGATTTACCTAACTAAAAACACAGAATCATATCAAAAGTAGGTTGGCTACCTGTGTTTGGTTTTTTGCTATGGCAACCCAAGAAAAACAAAAACACAAAATGTTTTTTTAAGTCCTATGAGATCTCCTTCTGCTTCTGCAGTGACAGCAGCAAAAGTGTAGAGAAAAGGGGCAAAGGATGCTAATAATCATTGTTTTTAAGCCATCAAACTTTAATTTGACTATCTGTCCTCCAGAAACCTGTTCAGTGATCAACAAGTGGACATGCAGTAGTAGACATTCAGTTGTAGACAAATGAAGTCATAGAGATCTTGATGTTCTCACTGTAAATTAAACCCGAAAACAGTTGTAGCCAAATGGAAGGATGGCTCCAAGGCAGTGAGTTGGTGGAGTGGTTTTTACTGTGTGCCTAAAGACACCAAGAAATAGTATTTCTTGTATTAATGATGGCAAGTATCTGCAAATACACTACAGAGTGACTGCAGCTCACGTACCAGTATCATGACTATGGAGAGAGTGATAGAAAAATCCTATGAAGAAATCTGATAAGAACTTCCATTTCAAATCAACGTGCACTCTTGAAACTCAGCAGAAAAGTTAACAATGGGGAGAGATATGGGAAAGCACAGTTTAGAAAGAAGGAATGAAAGAAGTCAGAGCCTTTTATGTTAGTTACACAGAAGCCTCAGAAATTCGTATTATGAACACTTGCTTTTAAAAAACAATAGTAGGCACTACACATGGCATGTGCCAAATAACAAGAGAATAAAACTCATTATTCTATAACAAACAGGAAGACATTATTAATGTGGGAGTTATGTCTCATTCTATCTTTGTTCAGTGAGACCATGAATTGTCAGAGACCAGAATAGATTTAAAGAAAAGGATATAGCGTACAAATGAAACAATATGACCCTTACTATCCAAATAATTAGTGAACAGTAAGTTAGGCCCAGAGGTGAAAAGAAGGATGAGAGAAGATTAGATTGCTTTCAGAAGATTGTAAAACTCCTTTACATTATGCCAAACTTCACATGAAAGCAAAAGCCTACCTTTTTATACTAACATTCTACCAGTGTTGCTGTATTACAGTAATACATGGAATATAAGTGTTTCTGAAGAAATTTTTAAAATGCATTATCACAAAGAAGGAAATGGTGGGTGGCTGCCACCCAAGCTGCAACATATAATCACTGACGATGTAAAAGATGTCATCAAGTAACTCTCAGATATGAAGAAAAGATGAGTTGCTCACATGATAAGAATGAGGGTTAACAGGTGGATATAGCCAGTGTTCTGCTGGTAACATCAACAATGTCAGAAAAAAGAAAGTCTCCATCACGTTGGATGAATCTCACTGATGAACTTATGGCAAGACACTGACAAGAATCACACAGGATAAGTAAGCATGGATGCATTACTATCTGTACCACAGATGGGAGGGAACTACCAAATCAATGAGGTTAAGTCTTTATTATACTCAGTATTTGAGTATTTATTCAAAGGAAGTGGATGGGGAAGACACCTAGTTAGTAACAAATTTAGGAATTTCACATTTTCACTCTGTTTCTTGAATATAGTGTATGTACACAGCAACAGAGTATTTTTTCTAGGCTGATAGTTCTGATTAAGATGTGATGGGAACTGTGGCAGCTAGGTGGCGCAGTGAATATGGCAGCTAGGTGGCACGTGAATACAGCATCTGCCCTGGAGTCAGGAGGATCTGAGTTCAAATATAGCCTCAGACACTTAACACTTAGTAGCCATTTGACCTTGGCCAAGTCATTTAACCCCAATTGCCCAGCCTTTCCCCCCTCCAAAAAAAAAGGCAAATAAAAAGAAAAGATCTGTTGGGAATCTAAATTCATCTGACATTTCTATTTCCATCTGGACCTTTTATTTTCCACCACTATTTTATTTATCTCATATATAAATCTATGTAAACCCATACTGAAGATACTTGCAAATAGGTTAAATATTTAGATGCCCAAAAAGGGGGTAGGGGTATGCTAAGAGATTAGATCTATAATAAATAACCTCAGAATGTCTGAAAAGAACTCTATGTCTCAAATATGCTATGGTAGGCTCAATTAACACTGTTAGTACTAAGGAAAAGAGTGCTTGACTTTAAGCTGGAGGAGCATCTGTAAATCCTTGTCTGTGTGACACTAGGCAAGTCACTTCTCTCAGCCTCAATTTCCCTATCAGTAAAACAAAGAAATTAGAACTAAGTCGTGTCTGAGGCCCCTTCCAGCTCGAAATTTATGATCAAAGGAAGAATTTTGTTGACATTATTACTTTCAGGTTAACCCTTATTAGAAAACACATTACCACCCCAGGATAATGTTTGAGATTCCCCTTCAAACACAATGGTTCAGATATCCAAAAAGACCTTTTAAACCAGAGAGCTGAATTATATCCTCTTATCCCAGGAACATGCAAGAAAAAAAAATTTGTGTCTTTCCTCTGAAAAATTCAAAGAACATTAGACATAAGATTTTTAAAAAAAAATAAAAAATCAGAGAAAGCCAGGAAGGGGCAAAAGTAGAACAAAAAATTAGAAGACAGTATAAAGAAGAAATAATAGCAACTTAAACTGAAGGTAGGTAACACTCATATTTGAATAAAAGTTCAACGTACTGATGCATTTTCAAGGTTCTGTGAGGATTAAGGAACAAGATGATGGGGTTGATTAAAAGTTAAACAGCTTTTTAACTTTAAACTCTAATGCACTAATAAGCTGATTTATAATCACTCTTACTTTGATTTTCTCTCATCATGAACCTCTCTTGGATTCCTGTCTTCTCGAACATCTTCTCTTTTTTCCCTTCGATCTTCTCTTCCTTTGTCTTCCCAATCCCTTTGACGGTCACGTTCTTTATCCCTTTCTCTTGCTCGTTCTCGTTCTCTCTCTCTTTCCCTTTCACGTTCCCTCTCTCTTTCCCGTTCTTCCCTCTCCCGTTCCCTTTCTTTCTCCCTCTCTCGTTCTCTCTCTCGTTCCCTCTCTCGATCGTGTTCTCGATCTCTATCTCTATCACGTTCTCGGTCCTTTTCCCTTTCCCTCTCTCTCTCCCTCTCCCTAGCACGATCTCGTTCTAATTCTCTCTCTTTTTCTCTCTCCCTGTCACGTTCCCTTTCTCTCTCTCTCTCCCTCTCTCTCTCTCTTTCTCTTTCCCTTTCTCTAGCCCTCTCATCTCTTCTGTCATCAGTTCTGTCTATTCTTCGTTCCTCTCTTCTTTCATCACGCTCAAGTTCATCATTCCTTCCTTGATGGCGTACTGGTGAGTTTGGTCTCGGATCTACAACAAAAATAAAGTTTTACCAATGAATAATTTGACTGACGTGTTTTTCAAATCAGAATACATCATTAAAAAGTTCAAATTTTATCCTAGTAGATAATAGGAACATAAATTTAGAGATAAAAGGGACCTTGGAAGCCAGTTAGTTCAACCCCATCATCAGAGAAATAAGAGGCTAGAGAGGTTATATGGTTTGCCCAGAGTCACATAGGTATTGACCAGGTTCTGACTCTAGGCCAGTGCTCTCTTTGTTGCACTATATCGATGGGAAAAATATCTATTATATTTACTAATAGTCAGCCATGTATAGTCATCACAGCTACATGTAAGGGAAAAAATTCCTCCATGTTCTCCAATCCACAACTCCCACTGCATTCCTATCTTATATGTAAAGATGGGCTCCATAACACTGCTCCAAACTTCACTTCCCACTCCCTTCGCTCTCCAGGTATCATCTCTACATTCTCAACCCACAAGGAGATCACTTACAAAAATGGAAAAGAGCAGCAGAGTAGACAAGTACAGAATGCAACTGGGAGCAGGAAAGAGATGGGAGGTAGGCTAAGGGATGGTTAACAATCACATTCATAATATTCATACCCATACTTCTGACCACAACAGGTAAAAAAAAGAATACAAGAGGGTTTTGGGAAAATAAATACATTAAGACAGAGTATGTATTCATTTCAAAAAGCTAGAGAGTTTAAAGGATTTTTATATGCCAAAAGGTTAGTATAACCTTGAAATAATATTCAAAAGTAATAAAGCAAAAATTGTTTTGCATTTGCTTTGATGAAAGCTGAAAAGTATCATGTGATACTTAGAATTAGTAATTACTGTCTAGTAATTAAAATGTTTAATCTATTAAACAACTAATTACTCAGGTGAATAAATTTTTACCTAGGCTGTTTATTAACAATTTCTAAATTACACAATTTTTCAAGTAAAACACTTATTATTGTATTATGAGCACATAACAATTTTTTGCTTTAACCTACAAGTAATTAAGATTATAATATTTACTTCTGTTTGTCAGAGAAAGAAAAACTATACAGAAAATTGAATGTCAAAGTTTCTCTACTGGGGAATTGAGTGGCTATGTTTAGCCTGTCATTGAAGAATTGAAGGACAGGCTGCTAGATAAAGCATAACATTAGAATAAGTTTAATAAATAACACTAGGACTGTCACAATTTTCCTATATTCATATGTGACTGATGGTTGGTTAAAAATAAAAGGTCATTATTACATAGCTCAGACAGCAGTCTGGTTTAAAAAAAAAAAAGGGATAGACATTAACCCATTGGGCAATCAACTGGTCTTAGAGTCAGAAGATTAGGTTTTAAGTCTCTACTCAGACACCTATAAGCAATGTGACAATGGACAAGTCAATTAAGCTCCCTGAGACTCAGTTTCCTAATTTTAAAAATGGGGCTGATGATAAACTGACTCACAAGATTATCCTGAGGACAGTATTATATAAAACTTGAAGTGCTAAGCAATTAATATTAATAATATTTACTACACATATATAATAGTGACAATAGTCAAGTTTCTAAATAAGGGGTTCAAAGCAATGAGGCTATGGCCCCACTGAAATCTGATTTTTCCTGACACAGATCTTACCCACCTCTACCCACATAAATGTAGAAAGTATATTTATACTGGCAGAAGATATAAAAGATCATGGAACTTAAAAGGTAAAAAACAATATTAAGACCATTTAATCCAAACTCTTTACATTAACAATAAGGAAACTATAATTACTTTGCAGGAAAGTTCAACTTTTTTCATAAAATCACATAATCATAAGCAAAAAGACTAGAATCCACTTCTGGCTCCAGTGGGAACAGAGGCAGTATAAGGAAATACCAGCATGAATTGAATGGCTATGGAATCGTAAAAAAGACATTGAATTTGGAGTAAAGGAATTTGTGAGGACTCAAAACATGCACGAAGCATTTACAATATGCAAAACAGTATGTTAAGTGCTGAAGATATATAGAGAAAAACAAGACAGTCCCTATTCAAAAGGAGATCACATTCTATAGGAAAAAATATCACTTTCTTTTTTTGAGGGGTAGGACAATTGGGGTTAAGTGACTAGCCCAAGGTCCCACGACTAGTAAGTGTTCAGGGTCTGAGGCCAGATTTGAAGTCAGGTCCTCCTGACTCCAGGGCCAGTGCTCTATTCACTGCACCACCTAGCCGTCCGAAAAATATCACTTTCTGAAGGAAGAGGAACAAAAGGATCCAAGCTAAAGGAGGAAAAGGATTCAAGATTAATCAAGTGTTTTTGAAGTGCCTACTATATGTCAGGCACTGCGCTAGGGTCTGGGAATACAGGTATAAAAGAATGCAACAGACCCTGCTAGCAAGGAGGGAGACAACAACTACACATGGAAAACAGGAAGCATCAATATAAGATAGTTAAATACAAGGTAGTTTAGGAGGAAGGGCACCTGTAGATGGGGGCTCAGGAAATTTTCATCCTCATACAGAAGATAGTATATGAACTATATCTTCAGTGAGGAATAGGACTCCCTTGAGGCAGGGATTAGGGAGGGAGTGCATTCCAACAATGGAGAACGGTCAATGCAAAGGGCACGGAGAGAGGAGACAAGAGTACTGTGTATGAAGAACAAAAAAAGTCCAACGTAGCTAGATTGCAAAGTATGAGGATTCATGTCCAATGAGGCTGAAAAGATAGGCTGCAGACGCGTTTTGTAAAGCCCTAAAATCTAAGCAGAGGTGTTTGTGTTTTATCCTAGAAGCAAAGAAAGCATTGACTTGAGTAGGAGTCACGTGGTAAGAAAATGACTTTGGCAACCATACGCAGGACAGACTGGAGTGGTGAGAGATTTGTGGCAGGCAGATTTAACAGGAGGCTATTTTAACAATCTTAAAAGAAAGGCAACAGGTGGTAGAGCTGTGGAATGAAGGGAAAGAGATGGACATAAGAAATGTTGTCAAGGTAGAATTTGTCAAGTGACTGAATATAAGGGGTAAGGGAGAAGGAGGAGTCCAGGGTATCAAGATTACAAATCTGAGCAACAAGAAGGAAGGTACAAAAGAAACAGTGAAGTCGGGTAGAAACTTGGCAGAAAAGAAGTTTCGGGTAAGGGAGAGAGGACAGATAATGAGTTATTTTGGGGATATGTTAAGTTGTTTCAGTTGTCTCTGAGGCATCCAGTCTGAAATGCCCAATAGGTAATTGGTGATTCCAGATTGAATATGAAAGATCCAAGAGAGTGAAGAACAGCAAAAACAAACAAACAAAATGAAGGGACATAAGGGGAAAGAAGATGAACAGAATCAGCAGAACCCAACCAAGAAAAGGAGATGAACTGGGAAAAGGAGGACTCAAGAAGATCATAATAGTTGATGACACAGGGTGATGTGCACAAGGTAAGATGAATCTGTAAATGGTTAGCAAGACTGAACTAATGTACCAATAAGGCAGAGTAGGGTAGCAAGGAAATGTCACAAATCCTGGACTAAAGACCCTATAACCAGTTTGCCCCAGCAGTTATCCAGAGAACCAACTAGCACAAATGGAAAAAAAAAAAAATGCAGGTCATTTCCAAGAAGTATGGGAAGCAAGAAGAATTCTGCAGGGAGCTTCAAAGAATGTGTGGTATTTATATTTGTCATAGAGAAGAGATTATTCATGCTCAAAGTTCTGGCTGGTATCCTTCCTAGAGAAGATAAGTTCCAGGAACATCTATCTACTCTCCAGGTTATAATATGGAAAATGAAGTATTCCTTAAAAAGGGTAGTGGGGAGGGAGGGAGGAAAGGCTCCAATGTGAAAACAAATGAAAAAAGAAAAATCAAAGAGAAAGTAGAATCCAGACATATTAGGAGGTTGGAGGGCAGAAAAAAATGTGAAACAGAAGAAAAAACCTCAACACCTGGGATTTAAGCAAATAAGCCTCTTCCCAAAGTGGAAGCAGCTGGACATTCTTAAAAGTAATCAGCTGCCCAAAGGGGAGGGGAAAGGGTTAACACAAGACCAGATAGATTTACTACTGAATTCTATCAAACATTCAAAGAACAATTCCAATATTACACAAACTGTTTGCAAAAATAGGAAAAGATGGGATCCTACCAAATTCCTTCAATGATACAAATATGGTCTTGATACCTAAAACCAGAAAGAGACAAAGCAGAAAGAGAAAAGCAGAGAAAAACAATAACTCCAGTAAAGTCATAGAATATAAAATAATCCCCACATAAGTCATTTGTATTTCTGCATATTATCAACAAAACCAAGCAGCAGAAAGGGATAGAGAAAAAATTCCATTCAAAATAATTACAAAATACATAAAATATCTATTTCAGAGACATCTACCAGGACAAAAGAAAAGAATAATATAACTAAACTGCAAAACACTCTTTACAGAAACACAGCTAGACCTAAAAAAACTAGTGAGATATTAACTGCTCATGGCTGGTTCATTTGAATAATAATAAAAAATCTCAATACTACCTATATTAATTTGCTTATCTGGTACCATATCAATCATATATACAGCTAAAATAATTTTCATCCCAAAGAACAATGGATCAAAACTCTCATGTGAGAAGGAGACTCAAAGTATTAAATCTCAAACTAAACTACAAAAATGTTATCATAAAAACTATTTGGTACTGTTTAAAAAAAGGTTAGAAAAGTTAACCAGTGGATCAGATTAGGTACACAACACACACACTTTTCAATAAATTTAAATACCCCAGTGGCTGGAGTAAAGATTCAAAAACTGCAGGGGAAACTGGAAATCAGCCTGAAAGAAAGCAGATTCAGAACAACACTGATGTACTGAAATAATCTCAAAATGGATATACATGACCTCCACAAAAAGGTCACAGCATAAACAAATTAGAGGACCAAGGAAAGAAATGTCTTTGATAATGATGAATAGGAAAGAATTCTTGACCAAACAAAAGAGAATCGCAGAAGACAAAATAAACAATTTCAATTACACAAAGTTGTAAAGCTTTTGCACAAACAAAAATTAACATATTTGTTAAATTTTAAACAGAAATAGTTAACCGGGAAAAAAATCCTTTTAGTTTCTCCAATAAAGGTCTGATATAAAGAACTTAAACATATAAGACCAAAAGCCATTCTCCAATAGAGAAATTATTATAAAAAAGCAGTTCTCAAAAGAAAAAAGCAAGCTATCAATAACCATATTTTAAAATGCTCCAGATCACTTATAATAAGAGAAATGAAGATTAAAATAATTTCGAGGATCCACCTGAAATCCATCAGAGTGAAAAAAATCAGGAGTTAGCCAATCCAGCTTGCAGCCTATTTTAGTAAGGAAAGCAAACTAAGAATAGGGTTTTTTTTTTAAATTTTAAAATATAAAAAAAAATTTATTTTTAAACATCAAAACCAATCTTAGTTCAAGGGCCTATTTGGTAGTGGGACCCTACAAAAGATGACACAAAAAGATGACAGTTGTTAAAGAGAATATGAAGACAGGACATTACTGGTGGACCTGTGAACTGCTCCAGCAGTACAAAAATATCCATAATAGCACTTTTTGTTGTAGCAAAGAACTAGAAACCCAAGAGGCTTCCAACTCAATTGGGGAATGGCTGAACAAATTACAGTATATGAATGCAATGTTTTTCTTACTGCACCACAAGAAATAATGAAAGGGCTGGATTTAGAGAAACCTGGAAGGATTCACAGGAACAGAAGAATAACATAAAGGGAACCAGGAGAACAATTCATACAATGCCCACAACAATGTAAATAAAAACAACTTTGAAATAAACACTTAAGAATTCTGTTCAATGCAAAAACCAACCCCATAGCTCTAGAGGACCAATGATATCATGGTTCTCACCTTCTGACAAAGAGGTGCACCTTATGATTAAGTGCAAATTGAGACGTACATTTTTGGACATGGCCAATGTATATATTTGTTTTGATTGGCTGTTCTTACTTGTAACAAGAGAAGCTTGTTGAGTTGGCTTTTTTGGGGGGGGAAGGGGTAGACCCTAAAGAACAAAAAGAAACTAGTGATGGTGACTGCCAAAAAATAAAAGAAAAAAGAAATGAGCGTCAATGAAATACTTTTTTAAATCTACATTAAAGAATAAAAGGTAGTTGGTAGTTGAAAGGGAAGTACACAAACAAGACGGCTTTAAAACTAATATGTTAAATTTATTGTCTACTTTTTTAAAAGTACATGCTATTTATATTTTTCTGTTCTCTATATGGAAAGGTTAATATTCATTGTTAACAAGCAGAGAAAGGCAATTTTTTTTTAATGGAAGCAGGGCTTGTCCAATAAGGAATGGTAAAATGGTTCCAGAGAAGCTATCAGGAAGAGATTATTCAGTAAATAACAGCCAAAGAAAAAAGCTCCAAACAGTGATAGCTGGAAACTCCCTGATAAGAGGGCAAGCAGTTTAAAATAGATCTATTTTTTTCCTGATCGTCTCAATCATAAATAATAGCTCTCTCTGAAACTGTTTTATACTTTTCATATGGCTCTTATAATACCATTTGTATCACACTTCAAGGTTTGCCAAACAATTTGTATATACAAGATGGCCTGAATGTCTTAGGCCAGTGTTAAGTTTAAAAGGCTTAAAACTTTAAACTGCACTAAGATTTCTGGGACATCCTGTATTAGGGCAACTGATGCTATGTTGTAATAAAGTTATTTATGTATGTGTATCATCTTCCTAAGTTTCTTGAGGACAGAACTCTTTAATATCTCTATATATTCCTTCAAAAGAACCTTAATCAAAGTAGATACTTAAGTAGTATGTGTTCATTGAATGAATATAAGTGGCAAGCCCATAGGTAGGGAATTAAAATATAATGGGAAATAAGACTAAAAACCAAAGTAATAAATTAGACCTAGAGATATAAACTTGAAAGTTATTCACATAACAGTAGTACTGAGGCCGTAAGGGCAAATGAGCTGTTTTCTATGGAATCAGACTATATTCAGTAAGGATTTTAATTAAGGAGTCCTATCTTCTATATACTCTGTTAAGGAGTTACAATAAAGTTTGGGGGGAAAAAAACTTTTACTGATCTTAAAATGAGCCACTGATAGCACATCTTCTTGACTAATGCTAAACATGAGATAAGTATTAAAATGTTCATTTAAAATAATTTGATACAGATAGGTTTCAGTCATTCATACAACCTATATAATTAAGAAACCTACTGACTGAACTAAATTCTTTAAAGGCCTTCATCCAGTAACTAAAAATAATGGCTAGGCCACATACCCATTTGGGAACAAAAACAAATTTAAAAAAATACTGGCAGAATACACCCTATTTAAAATTTTAAAAAAATTTAACAGATAGCAACTATAAACATAATTGCCAGTTACAGATACCAAAATCTTTACCAAGAAAAAAAATTCCATTTTTACTTTGCTTCCCTTTGATTTAATCTAGGGTTCATTTCTCTGAATGAAAAACTGAAATTTTCATGAAGTGATAGCTAAAACTACCCCACTGACTGGATAGTGGACAAAGTTCCAGGGACAAAGTTCAACTGTCATTCTGCTAAGAGAATATAAGAATTCTGCTAAGAATATAAGAATAAGTCTGTATTCTAAATACCATCTTATAGACATATTCTCCCGTCCATCATTACCTCCATATCAAGATTTATTACCTGTGATACTGACCATAGTAAAGCACCATTATTCAATTCCCAGGTCCATAAAACCTCATACTATATTAATGTCAGCATTATAGTATTCCTTACTTTAGTAACCAATCAAGGTTACACAGAGCTTTTCCACAAAATATTAAATATTTAAATACATTAACATGAGTAGACAATAAAACTTGCTTTAAAAAATCCTTACATACATCAATTCTAATATCAAAACAATTAAAATTTTTAAAAAACTTTTTATGCATCTTTGTTACATTAACAAAAAACTTCATGCTTTATATACACCAAAAAAAAAAAAAATATATATATATATATACATATATAGTTATATATACATGACACTCAAAGAAAAAACCTTATTCATATTTCCTCTACTTGCTTATTTTTTTCCCGAATATCATTCTGGAAAGAAAATTTTTAAATAAAAAGGTTTTCCTGCTCAATTCCCATCTCTCTGGTAGCAACTACTATTACTTCTTCCTAGAGATGGTAAATGGCTTTGATGGGATTAGTCTAATCTAAGGACATGTAGGTCCTATGGACCCTTTTAAGCATCATAATCAAGGGCTATGAACGGAAAGGACAAGCTAAAGAAAACACAAGCTTCCTCATCTACCAGTACCTGGGCCTAAAGTGTTCTGCTTCAATCTTGTAGGGTGGCCAAAAAAGTAGAAGATAGCAAGCAGGCTACCTGAGTCAGTGACTGGATCAAGAGTTGATAAGCTTGAGGGAAGCAAGAGCAGGTTTGGGAACAGGAATAAAAAGAGACAGCAGTTTTCCTTAAAAGGAAGAAAGCTGCCAGAGTTGTCAAAGGTCTGTGTAGGGGATGTCAGTGGTCAACTATTTCCATCATAATCTCTTTACTCTTACAGGAAGTATCATGGCAGAATATCAGAGAATGTTCTAAGTATATGTATACATATGTGTCATTGTGTTTAATGAGAAACAGGATTCTCTAAACAGTTCATTTTCATTAATAACAAAACTTGCCACTAATTCATCTTACCCTAATTTAATATGCATGCATTAATATGTACACACTTTCATACCTCTCTCTCTGTTGTCACGTCTGTCCCTTTCTCCATGTCTTCTTTCAAAGGATGAGTCCCTAGCTTGATCTCTGGTCTCATAGCGGTCTCTCTCGGGATATCCGCTTCGAGAATCCCAGCTTTCATGGTAGTTTCCACTACTACTATGCCCATCAACTTGAGATCCTCTTGTTCCTCGACTACCTGAACAAAAGATATTCACACAAATGTCTTAAGTTATTTTGTTTGGGAAGGTTTTAAAAACATCATCTTCACAAAGAGCACCACAAAGCACCCCAGTAAATCATAAAAACTCAACGGAAAGAGACTTGAGGAATCAATCCTCCAGTCCAGACCCTACTTGAGGCATTAATACCCAATAGCACAAGCAGTCATCCAGTCTCCAAATATGTGGAAATCACTATGCCGACATACTCTTTTAGATAGCTGTACTTGCTGGGGAAGTGCAATTCCTCTCAAACTGCTCTCTCTTCAGGTATTGTGAGAATTGTGAACATATTGTTTACCAAATCCACGAGGCTTCTCACCAAGCTAAAGATATCTTCAAACCTACTTTGAATGACATAGTTTTAAGTCTTTTCACCATCTTGTTTGCTCTCCTCTGATTGCAGCACCAAAAAAGTGTTTTCTCTACTTAAAAATTAACAGGCGTTAAATAAATAGAATATTGCATTAGAAGACCTGATCTCCAATCCTGGATCACAGATATATAAAGAACTATATTAAGCATTATAGAGGACACAAACACACAAAAAAAATACAATGTCTTTACAATCTAGTCGGAAAAACTGGAAAACAAGGCAAACAAAAGAGGTTAGAGAATTTTAAAAGCTAGTTAACTTGTTCTAAAAGTTATAACAGTAGCATCCTGGAAAAGCTTAAATACTAGAGAAATAAGAGAGTCTCTTTTATTCAAGGTCCACGTTATGGAACAGCAAGTAAAAAGGATGTGGGATGGCAGGGAGTAAGTAGGCAAGGTCTGTGACCAGGAGACAAAGAGAACCATAAGAAGTCACCCAGTCTCTTTTGAAAAGTCAAATCGACAGGCAAACCCAATCAGGAAAGAAATTCAGGGACTGGCTAGAAAGAGAAGCAACCCAGTGGTTGTAAGGTTAACTATGATGTGCATAAGAACTAATATAAATACATTTTAAATCAATACTCCAATTACATTATACTTAAAAAGTTATAATATACTTTATGCAACAGGAATTTATTGATTTTAAAAGTTATTTTTGATCTTTAAAAATATATACACTATATATAATACATACAAAAAATATACGTTTTTTAAAGCCCAACCAATATTTAATGTTACAAATTAATAAACTTCAATTGTATGATGTATATTATAAATGTTTTTAAAAAGAATGCAGATATAGAAGCAGCTAAGTTAGAGTGCTAGACCTGGAGTCAGGAAAACTATGTTCAAATCCAGTCTCAGATATCCACTAGCTGTGTGACCCTGTGCAAGTCACTTAAGTTATGTATGCTTCATCTGATATAACTAGAATTTAAATACACTGTGGTTAAAGTGGTGCACTAAAAGAAACAAATGAAACAAGAATGGATTAGCTGAATTTATCCCTAGGTTTATGCCTTCCTAACTCATCAAACTATCTATCTAAACCCCTGGGCTTTTAGTTTGATGAGTTAGGAAGTCATAAACATAGAGATAAATTCAGCTAATCCATTCTTGTTTCATTTGTTTCTTTTAGCACACCACTTCAACCATAGTGAATTTAAATTCCAGTTACATCAAATTTTTCTATTAGTGATTTCATTTCCTCCTGA
>CM053591.1:133338886-133366174 GCA_028646515.1 Pseudochirops corinnae
TTTTTTTTTTTTACAATTAAATGTAGTGGTAAAATGCTACGACAATGATCAGATAATCACAATGACAAAAATGTAGCATTTAATAAGAAACGTATGTTTAGAAAAGACATATGAAATGTAGGTATCTTTAAATAAATAAGATAGTTAAATAAACAAATAAGATGAATAAGATAAAATTAGATCTAAACAGTACCCTTTTCAGGCAATTCTGGACCTCTGCCTCTACTCCTGCCCGTCCGGTCACTCCTACTTTCATTTCGAGATTCATTTCTAGACTCATTCCTTGTTTCAGTTCGAGAACTCTCTTCTCTACCATGATTTCTTCCATAACTTCGAGAGTCTTCTTGGTAAGTGTCTTCCTTCCGGTGAGCATCTCGATTTTCACGGTCCCTATAATCATGGGTATCCCTTGCAGAACGGGAGTCCCTCTGGTCACGGTTATCTTTATTATCTCTATTGTAATCTCTTGTGTCCCTGGAGTCTCGGGCATCTCTGGATTCTTTTAATTCCCTTCGGTCTCTAGTATCCCTGGTTTCTCTCCGATCTCGACCCTCTCGAGATTCTCTGTCATCTCTATGGTCTCTAGAAGAGTTCTGGTCCTGGTCATACTCTCGTTCTTCTCTAGTTTCTTTCTCTCTATTATCCCTTTTGCCTCTAGTCTCTATAAAGGAATTTTGAAAATTGAATTCAATTACTCCATCAATTTTATCAAGCATTTTCAGTGAGGTAAAAACTATACAAAAATACAATTCACTTCCACAAATGATATGGACTGCATATTCTAGAGGCAGCTCTTATTAGACTTCTATTTTTAAAAACTCAAGTGAGTTATTTCCAAACTATAGTGCTATAAATAAAAGATATATTCCTGAGCAGCCAAAATCTGGCCTATACACAAACATAAAATGAGTCTTTATGAAGGTATAAGATTGAGAAGGAATAACGGGCAAGAGAGTAGGCTACTTGATGTGCTAACAGACCTGAAATACAGAAAACATAAATTCCAAATCTCCAGAGGAATGCCTTAAGTTTATAGCTGGTTAAAAACAGTATAAAACAAAGAGTTTCATCTGGATAGGAGGGGCAGCAAACATGAATGAAATCTTCTTGAAAAGAGGATGGAAAGGGTTAACTTTCTCCTTTTTCAGAATTCCCTCATCTCCAAAGGCCTGCTAAGATTCAAAGGTCAAACCAAGTAAATTTTAATTTCACCTACCAACTACTTTTATTTTAATAAATGATCTCCTGGGGGAAGAGAGGGGGGCAGCTAGGTGGCCCAGTGAATAGAGCACCAGCCCTGGAGTCAGGAGGACCTGAGTTCAAATCCAGCCTCAGACACTTAACACTTACTAGCCATGTCACCTTGGGCACATCACTTAACCCCAATTGCCCTGCCCTCCTCCCTCCAAAAAAAAAGCAAAAAATAAAATAAAATAAGATCTCCCTTCTCTAAAACTAGTTTCTCTTTTCTGAGACTTATTAGAAGAATGGTTCATCTGAGTGGCATTCTGCCTGCCATAAAGCCACTCTCATGTCCCTCTCTATTTTTGAACTATCTAAAGACATTCTAGCCAATATGTATCAAATCTTCTGCAATTCTCCATAATGACAGCATTTTCTAATTTCTCACAGAAAACTGAAGGTAGTATTCTTTTTAAGCAACTTAACTAGATGTTCACCTTATTTATTAAAGTCTTATTTAAAAGCAAGCCTATTCCCATAATGAAGAGAAGTAGCAGATCTTAGTATTTGTTTAAACAAATCAAGTTAGTGACATGCCTTTGTATACAAGCAAGGAAATAATTATATCATACCTACTATGTGCCAGGCACAATGTTAAACACTCTTACAAATATCTCATTTGATAAAAATAATTTGATAATAAGTTAACAGCTTCCACAAACTAGTGATTTTTAAGGGGAATTTTTCTGATACAGAACGAATGTATTGATAACATAGCTGGAAAAACCCTAGAGTTCCCCCACAATCTCAAGACCTAGACTCTTTACAGATATAGGGGAGAGAATAAAAGTTAGCAGAACCAGAGTTCTGAGGGCACATGGCTGCCTGATGGCATGGAATCACTTTAAGGAATTGAGATGAAAAAAGAATATAAAGAAAGATGGGAAACAAAGCTGGATAAGGAATGGAAAAGGTACACTAACTTGATAAGATCTGTGGAAAGAATATTGGATTTGGAGTCCAAGAAACTGGGTTTAAAGCTCAGTTTCTGAGACAAAAGAAAAATCTGCTTGGACAAATCCCTTATCTCTGTGGCCCTAGCTGCTATAGTCTGAGCATCATTCTTTCTCAACACAAATGATACAGTAGCAGGGCATGGTTTGAGTACATTACAGAAAACTTACTACATACAGTTTAAGGACTCTGTTACAACAAAACACTTTGGAGATACAATGTAATTTGTAATAAATAAATTTTACACCTACAAACTAGGAACTACATACAAAAAACGCGCACTACAAATGTGCGTGCTTACCCTCCCTCCTTTCATGGCGTCGATCATGGGACTGTGAGGTCCGCTCATGATCATGTCTTCCTTTTTCACGCGCTGGAGAGCGATGTCGTGATGGACTTCTCTTTCTCTGAGGAGACGATGAGGACCGCGGTGGGTAAGGAGAAGGAGAGCGCCTTACTGGTGGAGACGCTGTCCTCTGGTAGGCTGGGGAAGGAGTTCGTTTTCGCCGGGGAGAAGGAGAATGTCTTTGAATGGATGACCCTGATTGTGATGAAGAAGAATGATGCCTGGAAGATAAGGGAGAATGACGCTGTCCTGCTGGGGAGGCAGACCTATAGGGGGAAAACAAAACAAAACTATTTATACATATATATGCACACACCCCAAACAACTTTATCTTCTATGCAACAGGAAAAATCTTCACTAAAATGCTAAAACTGGATATAAAAACTGATAATATAGAAAAAGCTAATGAGATATAAAAATTAAATAAGTAAACTTCTAGGATCATGAAAATGATTTATCAATCCTAGTGTTAGCAAGAAAAATAAAGCAATTTAACATGGTAGCTCTAGGCAGAAAATTCTGTATCCTCTTTCTGGACTTAGCTACTAATAACCTTCCCAACTCTAAGAGGTATTCTTCAGTCAGAATACAAAGTTCAACTCCAAGCAAGAGTCTCATGCTTGCTTAAGATTATCCATGGCAGTGGACATGGACACAAGTACTGATAAAGGAATAAGGAACACAAAGAATGGTGAGAATGACTTGATAAATAAGTGCAGTATGTACCGCTAAAAGTCACAACCTCAAGGAAAAGTGGCTATAAAAGCTAGTAGAAGACCAGCGAAGGAGAAAATGGTTGCTATACAAGGGTACAACATGTACTATTACCAACACGTCAGCATAGACAGCCAGAATAAAAGGTTACCTGGCATAGATTAGGAAAGGTACAGTGGCGTACACCTCATACGGACTGCCTTGGCCCCACGGGCCAGCACATGATGAGCTCCTCTCTAGTTCTTAGATGTATTTTCTTATTAGCATACACTAACACTGCTAAGAGATAGTTAAAAACCCAAAGAGGGACACCAGGGACTTACTACCTATTCGTAGATGTTCTGGTATATCTGTACTTGTCCATACTGAAAATGGTTAGTGGGTAATTGAGTGAGTGAGTCAGTGAGTAAATGAGTAAATGAATGAATGAATGAGTGCTTATTAAGGGCTTACTCCATGCCAAGTACTGTGCTAAACAAAGCAAGTACAAACAGAAAAAACAGCTCCTTCTCTCAAAGAACTTACATTCTTTGTAGGGGAAGCCAATGCATGGCAGAGTTCAAGTACAGGGTAAATAGAAAGAGCCGGAGGACCTAGAGGTTCATCTGTAAGGCAGATGACAAGTACTTAGGATTCATCAAGGTGTCTGCCCCAGGAGTGGCCCACCACACTTGGGAAAGAGGGAGTGAGCCTAACAGTAGATATGGAAAATTTCAGGTTTTTCTCCAGCTGGGTGTGTATGGGGGTTGAGGGAAGTTAGCGTCCATCCAAGAGAGGGCAGGGGTAAGGAGGCATCAGGGTCTGACAATGACTGTGATGAACACCTCTCCTATTTCTGAAGACATCTGACCTGGAATTCTACTTATACATTTGATATGGACTCAAACTGTCACATGAATGACACTGGTAAGAAAAGTAATTGTTCATTCTTTCTTCAATGGTATTTACATGAAGATACTTAAAAACCTCAATCACTTCCTTATACTGAGACCGCTAAAATTAAATACACTTGCTTGAAAAATTCTTCCTTACACACACATACACACACTTTCTCTTTCACACATACAGAGACCCAAACATATAGATACATAATGATAACTATAAAGCAACAAGACTTCTGCTGTTTTTCTAAACAAACATCAGAATTTATAAATCCAAATAATTTGTTGTTCACTTCAAAGTAGTCACTTTGGAGGGAATCAAACACATATTCAAACAACTCTGATAAAGCCAAAAACAACTTTGAAACTACCTTCACAGCCTGTGGCACATTGTTTCAAATGTCCTCAAAATCTTCTGTCTTTGAGGCTTAGTTTAGTTTTTACAAAAAGCCTATAACAAACAAGGAGCAATTCTCTCATGAATAATGAAAATAGATCAAGCTGGATAGTAACATTCTTGTTCTAGAAATATTTCACAGAAAATATATAAGCTGGAATGCTATCTATCACCAAGAAACTTTCAAGGGCTTCAAAGTTCCTACACAAGCCTATCCTATTTATCAATCCTATACTGTCATGGTAAAAAAGCCTATTACCAAGAATCTCTCAAAATCATTTTAAAGAAGTCAATGACCAAGAATCTCTCAAAATCTTCACAGTTCCAGGAGCCCTAGTTGTATGAATTCTGTAAGAACAGTGCCATTAACTTCAAATAAATTAATTTTGCCTTCACTTTTGATTTTGATCTGTATACTGTTGGGTCTGGTGAACATCCTGTTTGCCCACTAGTCTCATACCATATGTCAAGGTCACACAGGAAAGATCATGTTTCATTACCAGTTATTATTTTCTTTAAAAACATCATTTTGTTGGCTCCAGGAAGCATTTCTCGAAAGATCAAAACAAACATCGATTCTATTCTTCAGGATTCAAAATATATGGCATAATCTTCACAGAAATTGTTGTGCTCATTTTTTCTTAACTAATCTGTTTTATAGGAACCAAATCTCTAAACCTTTTAAACACTTTAATTGATCCAGTGAAGAATTCAATGATCCATGTTGTACATCAACAGGGTATTTTCTCTAACTACTTTAAATTTTTTTCAAACATTATTACCTTAACTTCTAGTTTGGTTGGTGTCTCATTTAACTTTGCATAGATTTTTATATCCTTTTCTCGAATTAAAGGTCATTTATTTTTCTACTGACTGAAAACAACAACACAGATTGTCAAAGATGCTAGCACAAAAACAAGTGACTTTCAAAGTGTGACAGCTACACATTCAAATATTAGAAAAGCATCCCTAGTACAATCAATGCAAGCCAATGTCAAGAAAAATACATTCTTATTATTTTACAAGTCAGATGATAAATGTGTTCAAATTAGGTGCCCATCTATATAACCAGACCCATATTTTGTTCTGGCAACCAAGATCTATCACTCTTGGGTTGTCAAATTTCTGAGAGCAGTGTTAGAGATGAAATTCTGAAACTTCAACACAGCAGGTTTCTAAAACCAAGAGAAAAATTTCCCCCAAAACTAGTTTCTACAGACAAAAGAAGCATTTGAAAGCACATTGCTAAAGGGCAGAGACTAGGACTTCAAAACCTATATGGTCTCCAGTCAGAGAATTCAGTCAATAATGATCTAAGCAGTCTGAGCCTAGAATTATGATTCATTCCATGTCCCAGATAACAATACCAAGTACAGGGAGGCTAAGTTGTGCTTAGGCAACTTGGATCAGACTTGAATCATCACACACACACACACCCATACAGCTTTTGTTTCTATTTTGCAAGTGTGGTTCAACCACCTGCCTGCCCTAAAAGGAAACAGTATTGAGTACATTTACAAGACAGAGTTCAAAACTAATAAAATGTCAGTCTGAAAAAAAAAAAGGTCATATTCTCTTTTTTTAACTCCAGTAAAAATAATCAAATTCAATACCAAACAAAAATTTGGACTAGAAGTCAAGTTCAGGGAAAACAAAACTGATTTTATTGAACCAAAAAAGGGAAAATAAAACTATACAGCCTTTCTAGTATTCCACAACTCAAATCTGTAAAGCATAAGAACTATCTTGACATATAGACATTAAGGTGTAGCGTGATCAGACACCAATCAAAAAAAGGTATTGCTAGTTTGCCTTTGTTTTGAAACATTGCCTCAATTCAAAACAGAGTTTTTCATTCATTTTGAAATAAAATCCCCAAAAGGTCAGAGGGAGAAGCTAAAAGAGAAAAGCTCTCCTAATCCATGAAAGCGAGAAACTCTTAAACCATGAATCAATTTGATAAAACAAAATTTCTCACCCCCAAAAAGCCAATAACAACTATCACCTTCCTCCACAAATTGTTTCTCTGAAAGTATTTATGCAATATCAACTAAGTTGTAATTCAACCATTTAAATAAATCATGTAAAAAGTAAGAGTATGAGTAAATGGATTATGAAATAAACTAACCAAAATTTCTTAATACCATCTATTATGATAAAGAGATGGAAAAAAGCACCAACACACTGTAGCAACCCAAGCTCCTTTACTGCATATAAAGAATTTTCCTGTTAAAATTAGACAAATTTCTGAGCCCAGATCTTACTTCCCTATACAAGCCTATGTTCTCCCACCTGCAAGATGGAGAAAAAGAATGCTTTTGAGTCGATGATTTTGTTGCAGCCCGAGAAGCTTGTCGTCTCTTTGCAGCAGGGGGTGAATATTCCCTGGAAGGGGAAGAAATACTGCCAGAATGATCTGCAGGACTGGGGGAACGCTTTTGTCTATGGGAACCTTCCGAAGGATCTCTATTCAGAAAACATACAAGCAGTAACTTGTTAAACAGACATGATGTAAACAAACCAATAGAAGAAATGATAAAAACAAGCAAATAATATCTGGGCGAAAGCACCCTGAAGACAGTCTGCATCAGATTTCATTTTTGCATCTGGCAGAGATGGTACGGAGGTGGGTAGTGGGGTATGCATGTGTGAATATATGTACATATGCATAGATATACACATATGTATATATAAAATATATTTGTTCTCAGTTTAAGAATCAGGTATGTCAAGGTAACCCCTAAACCCCTATGACATTTAATCTCAATTAAGTTCTGAAAAATCCTAATTTCTAGGGAACAAGTTTCAATAAAAGAACCTTGCAAATAGCCATTCTACCAAGAAGGGAAAAAAACCTTGTTCCTGACATTGTGCACTGGAGACAATGAAGACAAGTAGCTGGAATGTTATATACAAAGACAATGTCAAAGAATCGTATTTTGAATTTCAGAAATAAGGAGAGTGATGCTTCAAAGCTGGGCTGACTCAGTTACACCTGCTATAAGTAAATAATCATGGTGTCATAGTCAAGGGTAAGATCATCTACTATTTTCTATTGATGTGGGGCTTTTCTGAAGACAAGCTTGTGAAACAGGGCAAAAAGCATCATTTTTCAAGGTTAAATTTTCCCGCAACAGACTTATACCTGTTGTTGAGAAGTCTAAAGGATAGTTAACTAGACTAGGGGTGAGGCTTTTGTTTTTAAATTGAAAAGACCAAAAAAAAGACTATTTAAAATGACAATTATCATCTTACATGGATCTGTAATAAACAATTTGATGTAAGTTAAACTAGTAAAGTTTATGATTAAAACAAAACAAGCTAAATGCTGAAGCCCTGACACTGGCTAAAATGAGTAGGAAAAAAGGACATGTTTAAACAGAACACACAATTAGAATTATTCCTAAGTCAACTGATGGTCTTGATTCTAGTTTAAGTTCAGAATCATTTAGAAGTGAAATTACAAAAACATTTTGAAAAGCAGCTATTAGCAAAGCAAATGTCAAACTACCTCTGAACTGGCACTATCCAAAATAAATCAAACAGGAAGCAAATTTGAAATACCCAAAATCTTTATATGCCAGAAAGGCAAAGAAAGGTACTAAATCTAGTTTTAAATTTAAAAGAGGTTCATTGAAAATATTAAGTAGTATAAAAAATATTTTCCAGTCATAACAATGCAAAAAGAATCAGAATTTCAGGGTTAGCCTTGAAATCTCCTTCCTGATAGGCCATTTCGTAAATAAATTTTTTAAAATGTGTTCTGCCAGCGTACAGTAAGAGATGCATACCTCAAAAAAAAAGGGGTCACCAAATTTCCCAACCCAAATCAATCTATTTATATTTGTTAATACAACATAGTTCTATACAGATAAACAAAATCCCTAGGAACAAGGCCTCTATTAACAAAGTCAGTCAGATCACAGATGTAGTTAGGTGAAATTCTGTTATTTCTTAGCTGTGACCAGTAATCAAAGAGGATGACTGCACATCTAGACAATCCACTGACTAGTCACCTGAAGTCAGGGAGGCATCTGCGGCTACGTTTCACCTTCCTATCACTAGAGGTAGGACAATTCAGAGAGAGTCTATAACTACACAAGCTGAGATGGCCTCCTTCACTGAATAAGCAAGAATAAAAGGAAGAAGTATCTGAATAAAGCAGAGTGCGGTGGAAATGTATGCCCTGGAATGAATGAATCCCTATGGCTTCTGTATTACTTCTACCTGTGGTAATGAGGTTACTGACAATAAAATGTTTATCTACAACGTATCTTATTTTCTCATTAACAACACTGGTAATAACTAATGGATTTTTTCCCAGATAATAATACTGTTTGTGAAAATGCCCCAATAAAGTTTCATAAACATTAAAAATCTTTTAGTAACTTTTAAATTACTTACCTTAAGGGTACTAAGTAGGAGTTTTTGTTGTTATTACACAGACAGTATGAAGAATGGACCAAAAGTATTTCCTAGCCTGGTTCAATACTTAACGTTTAACAATTTAGTCTATTTTCTAAAATTCACAGTACTGAACATTTACCATGAGATAAACCTAAAGATTCCTCAAAACTGGCCCTTTTAGAAGAATTATAAATAAAGTGTTATCAATTCCTGCAAGACTACAAGCACATCTTGTGATATAAGGACAGGAGCCATCTCATTTCTGTCTCGGAAGCCCCAGCACATTGTGAGACATCCTGCACAAAGCAGGCACTTCACAAATATCTCCTTAACTGAACCTACAGGATTCATTAATTTCTGAGCTTCAGAGCCCCTGATCCAGCCAGAACAGTACCTTACTTCCCCTGGCTTTGTTCCTCCAGTGTCTCAGTGAAAAGCCCAAACTGAGTTGATTCTTTTCTAAGTCACAAGAAAGCAGGCCCTAGAAGTCCTAGTAGAGAGAGTCAGAGGATGGCTGCCCAGATCAAAGTTGCCAGTACTGAATGGGAAGCAATGGAGCTAGAGAGCCAGGACAGAGGCCCTGGGGGGAATTAAGTGCCCTGCAGTTGCAAAAATCATGCACTTTTCTCTAAAGTACAATTTGAGGTATGGGTAAGCACCGTTAAAAAAAAAAAACTATGAAAATATATAATCAATCCCTAATTTGCAGGCAGTGATTATTCAAATTACAAAATTATTCACAATGGGATACCTCTAAATAATAAGCTCTCTCAGTACAATTAAGTATGTTTACTAAATCAACTCCTAGAATTTGAAGGCAGAGAAACATAGCTAAAAAGTGTTCAAAATGTTAAAAAAACACTGTAGATTTCAAAACAAAAATTAAAAATAACCTTGATAATATAAGTTAATTGGAACATCTGATTCCATTTATAATGCTTTAACTGATGGCACTTTTCAGGACATCTACTGTATAAAAGGAGCTACAGATTATACAAATGAGACTTTTATCACTTAGCATGTTCATGAAATGAGATTAGTCAGTCTTTTAAAAATATCAGTTTACAAGGAATTTATTTAGGAGTAATAAGAGAGACCAAGTTGTCTTCTCTTTTATTTACATGTAATTTCAGGAAGCCAGGTGTCACAATAAAAAACAACAAGCATTATTAAGTGCTTATTGATAGATATGTTAGCTATTCCCTAGATATGTTAACTATTTTTACTAAATTTATTTTATTTATTTATTACTAAATCCCTAGATATGTTAACTATTCCCCTACCATAAATAATAATAATAGTCAAACTAAGAATGGCTTCCTCAGTCCCAGTAAACAAATAAGCAGCCTCATTTCTGCCCTACAGAAATGAAAAAGGGTAGTAATTTACCCACATGAGTTTGGTATCACTTTCACTCGTATATCCCTCAAAAACAAACCCTATCATCTGACAGCTGCTTCCAATATTTGTCATAAATCCATAACTATAAAGCTTGTATTAACTTGTTACTGGATAAAGTATTTATTCAGAAACAGACCCAAAATAGCAATGTTCAAAAATTTGTAAGTCCTGAACTTCCTAATCATACACAGTGTTAAGAACATCTTTCTCCCACAGCACAATATGACATGATTTCGCACAATAAATTAAGATGATTCTTATAACTCCCTAAAACTCATAAATTCAACATAAATTCAAGTGATATAAATTCAAATAATACACTATGTGAAACCATGTACCTTCATAAAAGCACACAAGTGATTACAAAAAAAATTAGGCAATTATTACCTGGGACTCAAAACACCACAGATGGATATCACTGTGGTAGAAGTTATTTATACTTTTCATCTCTCCTCAAGAACAAAGGAGCTTTAATTTATGAAGAATTCAACTGTGTAAAAACACAAGTTTGAAAACTAACTAGCTAGGAAAAGGGTATTTCAGACTGACAGGAAACCAAAACAGTAAAAAACCTGTCTCTGAACAGTAAAATAAGTATTTTTCCTAAGCAAAATTATGCGATTTGCCTGAATAGTACTCATCAGTACATGTGATAGGAAAAGAAGAAAATCAACTCTTAACTTCTTAATCCTGCACATCAAACATATTTCTGAAGCCATGAGAAGGTAGGAAAGATGTCTGTCTGAGAATGTCTTCTTTAAAATGCATGGTCTAACAGAGATCCTACTATGATGGCTCATAAATCTAAATCTGGAAGCCTAAAAGAAATTTTAGAAGATTGCCTTTCTCCTTTGTTATTTCAAAATAAATGTTTCTCCAATGAAAAGGGATTCGTCTTTTCTTGAGCTCCCTGATAAAGTCAGTAATGTTTAGGTGGTTATGCTTTTACCTAACAATTCAGTTTTCTAAGGAATTAAAATATGCTACAGCTGAAAAGTTTGTCAAATGTTAATTTTCTACATTAATAGAGGATATTGAACAAAACAATAAAAATCCAAATAGTAAAAACAAGATCATAATTCAGAACACAATCCTACTTACCTCTGCTTCTCTTTTTTTTCTTTATGTCTTTCAATATCCCTTCCTCTATCTTTCCCTTCTCTTGGCTTTTCTTCAACTCGTTCTTTTGCTTTATGTTTTTCTTTATGTTTTTTCCCCAAGGCAGTTTCTTCCTGTATAGGAGGAGGTGGACTAGGAGTACGAGGTCCTTTCTTTTTACTCTGGTTGCTTTTAGAACTCCTAATGGTATCAAAAAAGTATCAGTTTATCTTTAAAAGGTAAATGACTATTTTAACTTAGTATACTCTAATGGCTCACCTTTCCAAATCCAAATCAGATTTTATAAATGAAATTCCTTTAATAGTATTAATAAAACCTAAGAAAGCATGATGTACGAAAAAATTTAACTGCCCTATTTTTAATAGGCCCTTCTTGTTGTTCCTTCATGTCCGACTCTTCATGACCCTACTGGCGGTTTTCTTGGCAAAGATATAAGTGGTTTGCCATTTCCTCTTCCAGCTCATTTTACAGGTGAGGAAACTGAGACAAAGAGGGTTAAGTGACTTGCCCAGGATCACACATCTAGTATCTGAGGCCATATTTGAACTCAGGTCTTTCTAACTCCAGGCCCGGTGCTCTATCCACTGCACCACCCACCTGGTCTTTAATATGCCTATCTATATCTTAAAAAGTGCACTATGCCAATAAGAAATGAGGAATTGTGCTAGATATGTTAACTATTCCCCTACCATAAAAACTAAGGAACAATTCAGGATGCAGGATCACACAATGACTGACAGACATCTACTGATATTTGTAAACTAGGAGAGGAATCACCCATTCAAGTCAGTCACATGCTTAACAAGGATCATGTTGATGCAACCAAGTATTTCTATGTTATGCTTTAACTGAAACAGAAGCGGTCAATTGTGTCTTCAACTTCCTAGCAAATTTTAATTCAAAATCTTTTTTAATAGCTCACAGAGAAATTTCACCTATTTCTTTTAATCCCTTACTAACATTTATTACTAAACCCTATCGTTTCCTAGCTCTCAAGGTTTGTTTTGATAACTCCAAACTAAGACGTATTAATCTAAGAAGCTTCAAAGAGACAGGAAGCCTATTCATAAAGGCTTTAGTATTTGCCTATGTTTTTCAATCTTAAGCACTTCTAGATCTTCCAAATTCATTCTCTCCTAGACTATCCTCAGTTTTTCATACATAAAATACTTAAAATACCATAAAACAGCAGTTCCTCTTCCCTTCCATTTAAATTTAAAATTTTTTTTAAATTTTAAAATTTTTTAAGAGTTGGTCAACCAATGAAGTCATTATTAAGTGCCTAACTATGTGCCAAGCACCTTAAATTGGTTTTAACGATCATCAAAATCTTAATGAACGCTTACCCAGAGGGGGTTCACTATCTACAGATTATAGATCATTTGGTCCTATCTCCACTTCTACTACCTTTATGCATCAATCCATTACTTATAATACCACCATACAAGAAGAATTATAAGTGCTAATACTGTTAGCAACTATATCAGTGGTTCTCAACCTTCCTAATGCCACCACTGTTTAATACTCGTATGTGGGCATATCTGCATGTGGGCAGACCCACCTGGAGATGAACAGAGGAGCAGTGTCTCAGTTCCCAAGACCATTGGAAATACGTGTTTTCCAATAATCTTAGGTTGTGACCCCTGTGAAAGGGTCATTTGACCCCCAAAGGGGTCGCGACCCACAGGTTGAGAACCCCTGAACTGTATGATTAAAAAGATTTGCTCATAGGATCACAGAGTTGGAAGGGACCTCTGAAGTCATCTAGTACAACCTTCTGATTTTAAAGATGAGGAAACAAAGTCCCAGAGAAGTTAAATGTCTTGTCCAGAGTAAACCAGGGAGTTTCACAGGAGGGGTTTAATCTTAGCCCTGTCTTCCCTCCTCTTCTTGGTAGAAATAATAGTTCACTGTATGAGCACACCAAAAAAAAATAGGTTATACCCAGAGGTATGCTGCATTTCACTCTGTTTCTAAGTATGTTCTAAGTTTTCCATGTAGTCTAAACCATAAACTGCTATACAGTTACTAGTCCATTAGTATGAGAATTTTTGCCCCTACTTAATAAATGCTCGTTCCACTAGAAAGATGACAATGCTGACATCAAAGATCAAGTATATTATTTTCAAGACAGAAGCATGAGGGCTGTTAGTCCATTCTCCACAGTTTATATTACTACTAAAACAGAATTTCCTTCTCCCCAGCCTAATGCCTCTTCCAAAGATAGACTTTGTTGACAAACTGTTACAGATTTGGGAGATTTTTATTGTGCTTAACTGAAGAAATTCAAGAACTGATTCACAGTCTGTACAATCAGGGAGACTTTTAAACCAACTTTATGCTACTGATTACTCTGTGGACATAAAATGTCCAGTCAAAAAGGCTTCAGAACTGGCTTCTTTCATTCTTAAGCTCTTTTCTAAACCTCTCAAATTCATTCTCTCCTAAACTACTCTTGAACTCCAAGTATTCAATGGCAATAATATTATAAACCAAAAACAATCATGAGTAAAAAACCTCTACAGAGTGCAAAGAACTGAGCTAGATAACATGGGAGAAACAAAGTTAAAAAAGATAGGTCTTAACCTGAAGGAACACACAGTCTCCTAAATGGTAAGACACCAAAATAAGAGCATATGGCTATAATATACATTATACAGAAAGTGCAATGTGAAATGTGAAGAGGAAGGTCATTATCAAAGGGGGAAGTACTCAGGAACAACTTCCAGATTCAAAAGACTAAAAACTTTTACTAGAACATATGTAGCAAACATAAAATGAATGAAAGGCCACTGAGGTACAATGTCTATCAAAGACAGTATCAAGAATCAATTACACCTGAGTTCCTCTCAATGTCCCAGACAACTCTTTAAGTCTTAAAGAGTTAAAGTTTAAGAGAAAGAGATGAAGGATTTGTTATGGGCTTACTCCGTTGCAGACACAGTGCTAATTGCTGAGGGTACAAATAAAAGCAAACAAGAGAATTCCTGCCCTCAAGGAACTTACATTCTGATGGTGCAACAGGACAAGGTAAAATCTGTGGGGGTGGAGGGACAGAAGAGCAAGTATTCACATAAGATTTTGATGTGGGGATAACTGGAAAGTGGAGGTCCAGGCAAAATAAGATAAAAGCTCATCTGTCCAGGGAACTAAAAGTGGAATCCAAATTTCTAGTAGGATGGAAATGGCTAGAGATTAAGGATGTGAACTATAAGACTACAATCTGCAGAAAAAGTACAGATTTGCACTAGTTGAGGGAATGTCACTAGGATGCACCTACACCGATGAATCACAGGCCCAGTCAAAACAAGCCGATACACAATATATGTGTGTATAACACACATATACATTTATATTTGCATACACACACACACATATATATTTACATATACGTAAAAATACATAAAAACAGTTAAATGCTAATTGCATTAGAATAACAAGCGAGAGTTTGAATGAAATACTGTCAAAGGAATTGCTGCCTTCTGATGAGGTTTGGTAGAAAGCTCACTGGAAGTCACAGTTGTCACAGCAAAAATAACCAATTTTCATTTTATTATTGTGCCAACATTTTTTCAATTTTTCTTATAGAATTGCATATGCATCACAAAGGAAAGTTAGTCATCACTTCCAAGAATAAGTGATTTTCTATGATGTCTCTGTTTTGATCAAAAATTTTATCACTCACCTTAATGACAAGATTTTAACTGTAATGACTTTTAGCTAATTACCCAAAAATCATACTACTCAATAATAGGCATTTGCTGATTATTTTACTCATCTGGCACTTAGATTATGTTGTCTTGTCTTGCTATTAATAATCATTTCATGTATTAAATAAAAAAGTTACACATCTTTAAAAAAAAATATTACCCAGTTTATTATTAGAAGCCTAGGTTCAAAGTGACACTGAGCTGTTTTCAAAACCAAAATCCTCTTTCAAAGGATAAAAATCTGGCACCAATGAGGCCAGGCTATTCAGAAGAAAATGCTGCGGCCTGACACTAAGTCAAAAAAAGAAGCCTAAAAAATTATTTGATTGGGGTGGCTTGGTGGCACAGTGAATAGAGCACTGGCCCTGGAGTCAGGAAGACCTGAGTTCAAATCCAGCCTCTGACACTTAACACTTACTAGCCGTGTGACCTTTGGCAAGTCATTTAACCCCAATTGCCCTGCCTTCCCTCTCCAAAAAAAGCAAACAAAAAAAAATATTTGATCACTGATAACAGTCTTCTGGTACACAGCTAGAGATGTTAAACAGTGACAACACTCCTTTGCCTGCTTATATTCCAATATTTGTCTTTATAAGTCTTTCTTTACAGTCACATCTTATACATGAAACTAGGAAACAAATGTAACATTCAAACAAGATAATAAACATGAAAGAGTTTTCAGAAAGCATAAAGCATCATTCAAACAAACAACAACCGTTCATTCCAAAAGGACAAAAAAAGTTTTGAAGCCAAGAAAAATATCTATCACGATGCCCAGGGTTGCTCAGACAGCAGCCTGTTTTGTTTATTAATCAAATTAATCAAATCAAAACCTAATTAATTTTTTAATTGGTAATCTTATCATATTGCTACTCAAAATGTAGATATTTTCAATTTTGTATGTTTGAAGGGAGATTTATATGATTTTTTTATTTTTTAAAAACAAGAGACCTTATCTAATTTCCTATAGCCACAGTTCTGCTCTTAAGTCTAGCTAGCTAGACAACAGATCAGAAACAGGAGAGCTGCTGAAAACAGACCAACTGAGAAAAAAAATGACAATATGTGAGGAAAGACAAAATTCATCTGTTGGACAGGCACAGTAGTTTGGGATCATATGTTATAGGGGGGACATATGAATAGGACTTTAGGGTATTACTGTATCATTACTGTAAACCATAATAACTGGTTTATATGAATCAGGAAGAAAATGTTCAGTTATATTTTGTATTGCAGCAAAATATCCTACGTTAAAATTTACTTTCAAAAACTGTGCAACACATTACTTATTAATTTTTAAATGTTTTGGCAAAGTTTTAGTTTTCTAGATAATTCACTTACCACAACTCATGCATGGACATGAGGCATAGTGAAAATAAAATTGGACTTGAAATCAGAAGACAACAGTCCAAGTCAAGGTTCTAATACTTCTATGCCTCAGTTTCCTCATGTGAAAAATGGTGATAATACTATTTGTACCACCCACCTTACAGTGCTGCCATGAGGAAAAAGGTTCACGAACTTTAGTGGGATATAGAAATAAAAAGTATCATTATTGATTCCCTAAGTAAGTTTGATAAAACGAGGGATTGTTATATTAATATATAGCAACAGTGAGATAAAACTAAAAAGGAAGGAAAAGCAAAATATCAGCAAGGGGTGCAAATAATCTTCAAAAAGAAGACAGGTCATAAAGTCATAATTTTGAAAAAGAAAGGGGGGTTTGAGATTTCAAGCAGCATCAATTAACAAGCATGACAAAAGTGAAATACTCCATTACTGCTCTCAAAAAACTAACATTCTATCAGAGAACAGTGGTGGGATGGGGGGGTGGAGGAAGAATCAAGAAAAACTTTGAGCAGAGTCTTGAAGGAAACTAGAGATTCCCATCAATCAAACAACAAATAGTTATTAAAATCTTATGTGTCAGGCACTGTTGGGGATACAAATACAAAAATAAAAGCACTTCTTGTAATGAGTTTACATACTAATGGAGAAGACAAGTACATATAAATATACTGCATTAAATACAGTACATATAAAAGTATAGCACATAGTTAATATATTGCAGAACACACTAACTTTTCAGATTGTATAATAGCTAACAGATAACACATAAGATAATAAGTAGAGTGTGGGCACACATACACGCATGCACTAGTTAAACACAGGGGTCTGAGAGGGTGACCGCTTCACGTAGAAGATGGGCTTTGAGCTCCATCTTACATGAAGAGAGGGACTCTGAGGAGAAGATGGATTCCAAAAATGAAGGACAGGTAAAGCAAAGGCAGGAAGACAAGAGATGGAACGTCATGAGTGAAAGAACAGAGTGGAGAAGATGCTATCAGGAAATGTTAACAGACACTGAAGACTTTCTGCAAGATAAATCAATCCAGACACATGATTAACAAAATCTGGATTAAGCATTTAGCAGTGACAAAAAAAGGGCTGTATTCAGATGTTATGCAAATAAAATCAGCAAGATTTAGTTCTAAAATAAACATGTGGGGTGAAAGAAGACGACAAGCATCCTTAAGGTCACTTTTAAATCACTATACTTTGCTCCCTAAATTACACTCTTCCAGCCTGATATTTGCCACTGATTTGTATGTTTCCATTTCCTAGTTCAAGGAATTAAATGAAAGGATTTATTAAGAGCTAGCTATATGCCAAGCCCTAGGGATATAAAAACAAAAGCAAGACTATCTCTGCTCTCAAACACCTCATATTCTAGGAGGAGTTAACACCTATAAGGGTGAAGAAGCCAGAAGGTGTTTTAGTTTGAAAAGAGACTGTACCATCACAGGGAAGTCATTCAATTTAAACATCCCTTTCCTGAAGCAATGGGAATATTGATTAGATTACTGTTCCCAAAGCAAAGGGGGAAATCAGAGTTGGAATGGAAGAATATACTGCTGGTAGCAAGACAGATGGCCAGGGCGGCTGGTCTGATGGCATGTGAGTTTGGGATCTGGGCTTAATGAGATAAAACGGGCTATTCCTGTTTTCGTAACAGAACATTGAAAGAGTGATTATTCCAGAACTGAAGGCATCAAGTCACCTAAAGCACGTGTGCATGTGCTTCCTCTGAAGGAAGGTGCTGACCAGCTGAGTTCCCTCTCCCTTCCACAACTCATTTACCACCACCATCATCATCCTCCCCTCTAATCCTTATCTTGGCATAACAATTATTAGTTTACAAAACACTTTTACATCAATTGTCTGATTTGATGTTCATTTTACTCATGCAAAGTGTTCCGAAACGTTAAGCATCCTTCCAAAGAGCACAAAGCAAGTAAAGTGAGTCAGGATAAAAGCCCAGGCAGATTTTCTGACTCCAAAGTCAATGCTCTTTTGACTACGCCCACAATGCTCCATAAAAAATATGAAGCAAGAAGTGTGATATAAAAATACAAGACAAAATTGCCCAGATGAAAAAACCTGGGCTAGCTACTTAAGAAGCTAAAAGTAAATTCTTATGACATAGTAGATAACTTTTTTTTTAAGCTAAAAATTTGTCATGAAAAACTAAGTCTCTTATTCCAAAGCATGTTTACCTACTGACCTCTGCTGGTCCAAGAGAGGAGAAGACACTGCAGGTATCTTCTTATCTTTCTTGTTAGCTGAAGAGGATGACTTTGGACTTGATTTTCGCTTTGGAGATTTACTAGACTTTCTTAGAGAAGGAGATGGAGACAATTTTGATCTAACCACCTCTGGAGAAATCTTTTTAAAAAGAAAAAAAATCTGTAAGTTTTGCTAATGGATTATGCAAGGACATTAAGAGTAAAACTTTCTTTAGTATAAAAAAATTAGCTTCCAACATAACAATGCCTTCTAAACCTAAGGATATCTGCTTATTTAAAAAACCTATTTATTTTACATTTAAATCTCTTTTCCTATAAAATGCCTCAATACAACAGAACAAAGTATAATAAAGTTTCAATTAAATCAAATTTAAGTGATTTTTTCTATATACATTTGACATTTTAGAGAGACAAATAACCAGAAGGCAAATGGATGAGTTACTATTTTTAAAAAGAATACTTCCTAGGATTGATATATATTCAGGACACTCTTGAACATCATCTAGACCACAAAAGTCCACAGAATGAACCTAGAGATAGCACTGAATGCTTTACAAATTCACATTTTCAAAATGCACATACAAAGCATAATCAGTTACTGTATTTTATGCTTATTAAAGCAGGAAAATAACATTTTTAAATAATTTCAATTAATAAAGTTGAAACAAAAAAATTTCTATATAACCCTTAGATAAGAATCCTTAATTGAAATATAAAAGTCCACTAATCCCTCTATTTCCCAAACATTCCAATTAATCTAGGATGAATTGTGATAATAAAGATCTGAAGCCTAGGATGACAAAAAAAAATTTAGGAATTTCTTCTGTATAGCAAAATCATTTCAGCTTTAAATTAAATTTGTAAAAGCCCTGTTAACAGACAATATATTTGTTATGATTTGAAAACTGGGATAATGAACTCACCTCTTTTTTAATAACAATTTCTTCTCTCTTCTCCAAGTTTTCCTGTTCTAGCTTCATCAGTTCCCTCTGAATCTTTTGGCGCTTCATTTCCAGGGACAACTCATGGACATAATCATAATTAATGTCTCCATTGTCAGAATCTTTAAGATAAAAGCCAGCAGTGAGACACTTTATAACAACTTAAACATCAGAGGTATACTAAAAATAATTAAACAATAGATTTTGTCAAATTAAAAGTTTATTATTGGCAAGATGGCTTCTAAGGGCCCTTCTGGCTCTAAATCTATCATCCTATGATCTTTTTTGTATTACTTACATTTCCCAAATTACTCCTTCCCCCCTCTCCTTCACAGAAAACAATCCCTTAAAAAGAATTTAAAAAAAAAAAAAAAAGAGGAAAAAATAGTTCAGAAAAATATCCAAAATATTTTTCTTAAGATATCTTATGCAATGTTTCACATTCACAGTCCCCCACAAAGAAGCAGGGGAGAATCATCTTCTGATACCTCACCAAGCTGAACATATTTTGGATTTCTTTGACTTCTTCATCCATTTCTCTCCAACCCTCCCCTCCCCCCAAACTCACCATTGGGAAATCTCATCATCTTGCAAACCGGAAGATTCAATTAACCATAGTACCCCCACCTTGGTTCTAAATACTCTCTGCCCCTCTGATTGAAAGGTGGGAGTCATAAACTTCTCTAAAGAGTAGGGAAAGGGCAGACATCTTAGACATCTCATTTCCCACTCAAATCAATTCATTTTGAATTTCTCTGACTTTCTCACCATGCCCTCACACCTGGCAGCCTCCTCTCCTCTTCCCCACCTTCCTCCTTTTCAACTTTCTCATGTTGTATCCCCAGTATTTAACACTGTGCCTGCCTAAATGTTCACCAACTACTGATATTTATATTTCTTTAGGGTAAGATCTGGTTTATTATAATTTGGAAACTGTAACTTCACACAATTCAATTTCTATTATTTTGCTAACTGTTCTTTCCACTGATATTGTTATTGGAACTGATTTTCCTGGGTCTGTTTACCTGTTCATAAGTTTATATGTCTCCCAAAGCTCCTCTGGACTGATACTCAATTCATTTTTTTTTTAACAATATAGTTCATTATATTCATGTACCACAATTTGTTTAGGTACTCCCCAATAGATAGGAAACTAGCTACTTTTTCTTCCAGTACTCTGCTACACCAAAATGTGCTACTATAAATATTTTTGAGGGTACATGAGATCTTTACCTTTGTCACTGAAACGTCCCTGAGCAAATATTTAGCAGTGGATTGCTGGGTTGAAAGTGTATCTTAGTCATTTTCTTTGCATTAATTCCAAACTGCTTTCCAGAATGATTAGACAAATTTATAGCTCCACCAAGAATGTACTCATCTTTCCACACATTCTCCAACCTTATTACTTATTTCCCTATGCTTGCCAACTCTGTGGGTATGAAGTGAAACCTCAGGGTTGGTTTGTTTTGCATTTCTCTTATTATTAGTGATTTGGATCATTCTCTCATCTGGTTTTTAATTATTTGTAATTGTTCTTTTGAGAACTGTTCCTATCTTTTGAAGACTTTTCTACTGGCGTTTTGGTTTTAAGTATGTCTTAGTTTATCTATGTCTCTTGACTTCAGACCCATAACAGAAGTCTTCAATGAAGACATTTTCCCAGTTGACCTCTTATCCTAGTTGCATTGATTTTGTTCCTACAAAAGTTTTTCAACTTCACATAACTGAAGTCATTTTGCAACCTTTTATCACCAACTCTTTCCTTTGTTAGGTTAATTCATTCCCTAACTTTTCCAGCATGAATTGAAGTGCTATGGGATTTGGTTTATGTGTTTATTAATACTAATTTAAATTTACTGTCTATAATTAAAATATAATATTATTCTCTTGTTTATATTTATTGACACTGCGAATTTTTACTTTTTTTGTTTTGTATACCATTATTGCAACTCCTGGTTTTTTTAATTCCGTCTGATGAATAGTAAATTTTGTTCCAACCTCTCATTTTGATTCTAAGTCTGTGCTTGTTAAATGTGTTTCTGGGAAACAACAGGTTTTGAGTTTCTATATTTTTATCCATTCTGTCATTCCTTTGATTTTACAGGACTGCTATAGTTCATTCACATATGAAGTTCTCAGAGTTAGGGTTTATGTTTTTCTCCATTTGCTTATTCAGTACATTTTTCAAAGTTTTTCCTCTCATTTCTCTTATAAATGAATACTTTGTCCCCATTATTAGTTTTGTTTAAAATATTTTGATGCAACTCTATTCCCAGAGTCTCTTTTCCCCCTTACCCTATTATCTCCCCTTATTAACACTGGTCTACCCTTACCCTAGTTTTAGAGTTTTACTTTATTCTTCTTTTCTTAATCTATTCGGTTATAGATTTACTCCTCTCTTTTGTCCCTTCTTTTTCCCTACTTAAAATCTTCCCTTTTCTCCAACTGTTTTGTTTGCTAGTTTACTTTTTCTGCTTTGTTGTCTTCCCTAATTTCCTTCCTATCTTATTCTGAAATTTTAGTCTCTGATTCATAGGCTATATCCATATTTCACAGTGGGATTTTTACGATTCTGTGATTCAATGATGAGGCTAGAATTAATATTAGCCAAAAAAGCTACTGTATCCTAAAATATACTTTATATTTGTGCCCCTTTCACTTCCCATAACTATTTTCCTTCCTATTGCTCATAATAAGTCTATGTCTCCTCTTCTCTCTCTTCTGGTTGCCTACAGCCCATATGAGCTTGTACAATTCCTTCTAAGCAAGGATTTTGTCCATGGAGGCTGAGTACTCTCTCCAAAAACATCTTCCAATGTCTCCCTAGATTAAACCAATAATGAGATCCTCAACTCCCATTACAGGTACACACCTTTTCCCCCTTGAGTATTCTTCAGTGGCACCCCCGCCCTGCTGTTAAATTTAAACTCTGCCCCTTCAGTCCCAAGATTCAAACCCTTCCTTCTGCTGCCTCTCCCAAAGCCTGAAGCTCCCTCCTCTCCCCGCCTCAGCCACTTTGTGATACTTAAATTATACATCTAATAAATGCTCAAGATATCTTAAATAAACTCAATAAATGAATTTAAATTACTAAATAGAAGGTAATTAACCAGAACATCAAATTTCCTGAGTATTTTAGCTAATTAAGATTTGCTGGACTTCACTGTGATTCCTCCTCTAACATATTAACTGGATCAGTTACTTTAGTATAGCCTAAAACCAAGACATTGACTTTACAATACAAAACTAGCTGTGCTGTGACAATTACAAATATTATAAATAGGCAGTCAATTTTTAAATGAATTAAACTAAATTTTAGTTGAGAATTTTAATTAATGTAGATTTTAAAGCACTTCATTTGCTTGCATAATAAATAATATGGTTCCAAGACTCCTAAAGGTAATGAAACTTTCTGTGAGAAATGACATAATAGCCATAAAACCAAAGGAAGGTGGGAACCAACTGAAATTTGCAAAGAGGGTTAACTTCTACCTAACAAAACTACAGAGCAGAGGGACTATCATGAAAACGTTTGAGGAATGCTTAGGGCTCCCAGAATAAATTAGAAAAGGCTAACTGAAAACTGCTGAGCAGCGGCCTTCTTTGACCTAACTCCAAGTCAGTATTTTCTGCTATAGGAAATCATCCACAATGATGCAGCTTACATAAAAGCCTTACAGAGAGCTAAAAGGTAACAGACAGAAAGGCTTCAAAGGTCACAGAAATTCCACAATGTAATTAATCAAGAGTTGACTAAGCAAAAAGCAAATACTTTTTTGTCTTTGACATCTTTTTAAACTCACCATCTCTGTTAGTTTCCCATTCTACGTTTTCTTCTTCACTTTCTGGAGTTCTCTCCTTGATGATTTTAATGTCTTCCTTCTCCCTATGTCTTCCCCTTGAAGACTCTTTCTAAAATTGCACACACATAAACAAATTATAAAGTCTTTTTTTTTAAGTATGGTTTTATTAAGAAAAATGTCTGGATTTATATTTATTCATAATTATGTCAGTAAATCAATCTAAGAAAGTTACCCATTTACATATAGCAGTACATTCTAGACATTTCATTCCACTATTCTACAAGTATATCTTTATAAAAAACAAGGTGCTAAAAATGTATGGATTTTTTTCTATCAATTTACAGAACTGGTTCCAGGAAAAAAAAGCAAAGAACAGAAACTCTGTGACCTTCCATGCATGACACATACTGGGGAAATAGTCATTTAAACATTTATACACTATACTGAAATGATCAGGGATTGAGCATAATTTCATAAATATTCTCTACTATATAGTAAACATTTAATAATTTTACTTCAGATTAAGAATATCCTAACATTGTTTTCCAGCAACATAATACTTTTGAAAAATGATTCTTTATCTCTTAGTTACCGTTAAAAACAAAAATTTACAATTATTTTAATAGGAATCAACACATACAAATTGTTTTTACAACATTCAAGGGTAAATAAATTAAAATTTAAAGTGAAGGCTAAAAGACCAACTTCACTTGAAGGATTTCATTTTAATCCAAGTACAGTCTTAGACTATAAAACAAAATCCTGTAATAAAAAAATAAGCTATTTTAAAACTCAAATTAAATATCCAGTTATATCAGACTTATAAATATTATCTGAAAAGCCTCCAGACGCTACAGGAAATTACAAACCAATCCCTACCTTAATGAAGCTTATAATCTTCATCCTCACATTTATACCTTTTCATTAAGAAGCTATATCTTACATGACAGTGACAATCTCTTCTCTGAATAAATATTTTTAAACAATGATCCAGCTTACGATATGAATGTTAGAGATACATGTTAATAGATACAGAAATTGGCAGATAAGGAGTAATGTAGTAATAAGCTGTAAATGCCTCTTTACTACAAATGTTAAGATGTAGTATCATAAATCTAGAACAGGGAGAAACTTCAGTTGTTCAACCCCTTTATTTTATATATAAGAAAAAATGGAGGCAAAGGAGAGGTTAAGTGGAAGACAGGAAGGATTCTTCAGACTGGGGATTTGAATGCAGTAATATTATGTAACTAAAAGATTAATACATATTGTCACACATGAGGTCCACAGGATTAAACTAACAGAAGTGGCAGAATGTGAAGTGCAGAGAAGGAATTCCCTTGGCTTCTAGGGCAAAAGAAAGGAAATGAAATCCAATTTTACTA
The DNA here is from genome assembly GCA_028646515.1 of Pseudochirops corinnae. Taxonomy (NCBI): domain Eukaryota; kingdom Metazoa; phylum Chordata; class Mammalia; order Diprotodontia; family Pseudocheiridae; genus Pseudochirops; species Pseudochirops corinnae. The sequence continues at coordinate 133,363,774 of CM053591.1, forward strand.
ACCACAGTAACCAAAAGCTTTAGACAAGCTGATTCCAGGGCCAAAAACTAAAAGAAGACCAAGAAAGAAGGAAGAAGTCAGAGCCAGGTTCCACTTATTTGCACTGATAATAGTTCTCAAAACCAGTTGTCAAGAACATTTCATAAATGTTTTAATAGCAATTATGATTCCTTATTAATTTGATGGGTGCCAATACACAGATAAATTTTGTTTTTGCAGAGATAATTAGTATTCAAAATTAAGGTAAATTAAAAGCTAATTTTCTTTTTTTTTTTTTTAACTAAAGGCCAGGGTACATGACTTTTTATAGCTTAGTAATTCTCTCTTATCATTTTAGTCCCCTACAAATGTACAGAATTTTTCTTTAAAACCACAAACCCCACCTTTTTTAAGCTATTTCAGAGATAACCAAGGAGAAGATCTCCTGCTCCAGAGATGCAATCAGGAAAAAAAATGCCAAATAAATAAATATGGTGGCTATAATACCACCTTTTAGTAAAGGCAACTTGTGAATAAGCCCTGAATTTACAGCTAAATGAAACTGGGGCAAAAGAAACAAGCTCTAGATAAAGAAATTATTTCCAGAGATTTAAATACTGGCAGCAACTCCCATTAACACAAACTTTATTCCTAAGATTTTTGTTTTTTTGAGAGACCACTGATGAACTAAATAACTGACCTAAATTTCAAATATTTTTATTTTAACATTAAAATGCTACTTGCACATGTTGTTTCTGAAGATTCCAAGGCTTTGACAGGAAACATTCAAGTCAAGAACCTAGAATTCTACAGGGCAGAACACACCACTGAAAGACGGTAAGAGTGATAATAGTAGGGAAAAGAACAATCAATGGACTACTATTTTTCCTGAACATTGAAAGAATGACTAAAAAGGCACATAATAAAAGTTTATGATATTCCAGACACTATGCTAACCACTGGAGACACAAATACAAAAAGACCATGGCCACCCTCAAGCAGCTTACATTTTAACAGATAAAGACAAGTATACAGGAAATATGGGAAAACAACACTTGTAGGGAAGTGATGACCAAGAAGGGGTATCTTGGTCAGGGAAATCACAAGGATGATAACTGAAGTCCCAGTACACACTGGTGAATTCTCACCAATCAAAAGTCCAGAACTGGATTGTCAGTTAACAGGTCATGGCTAGAGCATAACATGGCATGAAGATGGACAAGGAGCGCCCATGCAAGAGCAAACAGTTTTGGCAAAAAGGATAAAAACACCTGCTTAAGAACAAAAGAGAAGTACTGTGCCACAAAAGCTTTGTATCTCATATTCTGCTCAAGCTTCCAAAAAACTTAATAGTACGGAAAAATTAAAGCATTTTATTGGGTGCCTCCAACAGGGCTGAAAAAAATGCCTCTGTATCTAGACGTAGACCCCAAAACCTTAAGACACAGACAATGACTTTCAAAGAAAAACAAGACAAAAAAAGAGGAAAATAAAAAAGACAGCATGTAGTTATATAGAGCAATGAAGCCCAATTTCAGGTCTAGCTCAAATTTTGCGTCACTAAGAGCCTTGACAACCCTATAGAAAAGCTCAAAAAAGAGGACATGCACATTGGGCAAGGAGTGGTACTGTGGCAGCACAAGCAAAAGTCTGGTGGCCATTAGTACCAGTCAATTGTATTCTTTTTCCCCTCTTCTATTCACAAGGAACAAATCCTAAACGAAGCTTCAACAAGTACATTAGCAACTGAAAAGGAGAAAGGGAAGAGAATAAGCATTTATATACTACCTACCGAGTGACATGCACTCTGCTAAGTGTTTTACAAATACCATCTCATCTGATCGTCATAGCAACCCTAGGAGGTAGCTATTGTTATTATTACCATTTTAGAGTTGAAGAAACTGAGGCAAATAGAGGCTAAGTGACTTGTCAAGGTTCACACAGCTAATAGGTATGAGGCACAAGCGCCCCAGGGGAGAAGCCCAAGCCCCCACCCTAAGCTACTGTTTTATGCGCAAAGGTTTTCTATCATCCTTGTTATATTGTTGCAAAGTTCTTTTGACACCAGTTTTTCCACCAGTTATCCCTATGCAGTGGTACCTTGATATGCAAGTGCACCAACTTAACTTCCAAGATACAAGCTGTCACTCGGTCAATTTTTTGCTTTGAATTGAGAGCCAAAATCTGAGGTACCAGCCACCGCTAGTTCGCACAGCAAACGCCACAACCCAACATCCATCCAGCATCCCGCACCTCACTTGTTCAGTCCACATGTTTACCTTGCCAGTAAAGAAAATTAAGTTAAGGAAAGTAAAAAAGATATTGTAGCAATTAAGTTCAGGGATAAAGTGTAGCATTAAGAGTGTAGCGAGTAAGTGAACAAAAGTGACCTAAAAAGCCGGAAACAAAACTCCTCTAACCT
>CM053591.1:133366274-133439008 GCA_028646515.1 Pseudochirops corinnae
TACTCTCATTTACTGTTAACATACTTTTGCTTTGTAAGGTACATGAAAGCTCTTGGGGCCAAATGTAATGAGAATGGGAATTTGAAGATTTTCCCTGCCCCTTAATAGACCTAGACTGAGGGGAGTCTGAAGACCTCTCCTGCTCTGAAAGTAAACTCTGCCCCCAATAGGTTGAATGTAGTCACATGGAGCTCATGGTGGGAGGAGTTTGCTGAAGGGAAGCAGAGCCCACAGGTGGGGTAGACAGGATGTTGTTCAGGCAAGGAGTCAGATAAGCTTGTGAGTAGATATTGATCTTGTTTAGTTTGTGGGAAGGCTGAAGGATGCTGTGGCCCTTAGTTTTATTATGGCTTCTGAATATCTCTGGTACTATGATGGAATCAGCTTACTGGTTTGGAGATTGGGTTTTCTGGTGTCTAAATAAATGTTTCAGTTCTATCCTCTCTCTGGAGAGTTTGGCATATTTTGTGATCAAATGCCACGCGATACTTATAGTCACGGTCTTTATCGTAATCATGGGTGCTGTAAATATTGCACTGGCACTACACCATGTATTTTTCATTTTCATATACATGTAGACATGCCATCACAGTACAGCCAGAAGCCTGAGCTAATATTATCATTTGGAGATTCTAATTTCAGGGGCCCATGTTCATGAAAAGAGTTAAATAAATGGTAGTTTTCTATGTATTATTACCAATATACAGGAAACCTTCTAGCAAGCTTTAAAAATCAGTTTGTTTATTCTGTAAATTTCCTTTTCTGCAAAAGACACCCTTGAACAAACTATTCAAAATTTAATGTGATCCTTTATGAAGCTGAAATTTTGACACTTAAAGCTAACATACAACATAGTATGTGCCAGACACTGTGCTACACACTGGAGATACAAAAACAAAACAGCCCCTAGCCTCAAGGAGCTTAGAGTCTAAATGGAGAAAACAAGATACACAAAAACAGTTGCAGATAAAAACCTAACCTTGCCAGGTATGGCACTAGCAGCGAGAAGGCCCAGAAAAAGCTTCATGAAAAAGGTGACATTTAAGCTAGTTCTGAAGGAAGTCAAGGATTCCCAAAAGACAGAGTTTAAAAGGGAGAACATTGCAGGTGTGTGACAGCCAGTGAAAAGGCACAGAGTAGGGAAACAGGAGTGTTCTTTGGAAGGAACAATCAACGCCAGAATGGCTAGAACAGAGTAGATGGAGAAGGGTAATAAATATAATACAGCAAGAAAGATAGGTCAGGGCCAGGCTGCAAAGAGTGTTAAATACCAAAAAGAGTTTACAGTTCTTCTTGGAGAGAAAGGAGAATACCTTGGTCGGACCTATGCTTTACAAGAATCACTTTGGTAGCTTTTGTGCAGAATATGGACCAGAGAAAGGAGAGACTTAAGACCAAGAGACTGCTGCAGCAGTTCATGTGAGAGATGATACAGGCCTCAACTACAACAGTGGCTCTAACAGCAGAGAGATGGGAATGTATGCAAAAGATGTTGTGGAGGTCCAAACAGCAAAATATGGCAACTAATATGCCATCTAGGAGTTCTATTTTGGACAGGCTGAGTTTGAAATGATGACAGGACATCCAATTTTGAAACAGGAAGTTACAGAGCTGGTGCTGGGTAGGGAGACTAGGCTTGGATATAGAGAATCATTAACATGGAGATGAAGTGAACTCATGGGAGTTTATGACGTCACAAAGTGAGAGAGCACACAGAAAAGAGAGCCCCAAAAAGAGCCTTGAGATAGACATGGAGTTAGGGAGTTTGACTCAGAAAGGGAGAGCTAACAAAGCTAGTAAGATTTAGTGAGAGTTTAAGGATAGGAAACTGAGGGATGCATGGGAAATACCAGTAGTTAGGAAGAGGCTGAAGACGATAAAGAAAGATGGGATGATGGAAGGAGACTTCAGCAGTAACTGGAGTTGACAAAAGGAAACTGATCACTCAAGGCAGACACGTCAAACATACCCAAGGCAGAATTGCAACCAATACGGGGAGGTACAACCTGAACCAGATTAAAATGTAATTGGGAAATATTTAACAAAATAAATAAAAACACAATAGAACACAGATAATGTTACTATTATAAAATGAGCTGGAGAAGGAAATAGCAAACCACTCCAGTGTTTTTGAGAAAAAATACCAAACGGGGTCATGAAGAGTTGGATACGACTGAACAACAACAAATATCAATAAGTTGTTTTCTAAGTAAATATGCAGCCAACAGGGATGTTACGTCCCATTTAGTGGCCTCGTTTCTATTTGATTTTGACACCACTGACTTAAGGGACAGAGACTGGGAAGAGAGGATAAAGCAGCCACAACAAGGCAATAAAACTTTAGCCACCTCTATAGGAAGCTAAAGGAGTTCAAGATTAAATGCTTTTCTCATTCTGTCATTTCAGTCACATCCGACTCTTCACGACCCCATTTGGGGTTTTCTTGGCAAAGATACTGAAATGATTTGCCATTTCCTTCCCCAGCTTATTTTACAGATGAGAAAACTGAGGCAAACAGCATCAAGTAACTTGTCCAGGATCACACAACTATTAAGTGTCTGAATCCAAATTTGAACTCACAAAGATGAGTGTCCCTGATGCCAAATTTAGCATTCTGTGCACCATGGTGTCACCTAGCTGCCCAATTAAACTTTTATCAAGTTAAAGTACAACCTCATAATTATGAGGTTGTAGAAACCTCTCATATAAATCACACTGAAGACTTAACTTAAGAAATAAAACTTTATATGCATATATATATGTGAATAATACATTTATATGGAAACGATTATTTGAAAAAGCTGTGCACGCGCACACACACGCACACACATACACACACATATACACACACACACACACACACACACAGAGACATGCGTATGTAAGCCCCTAATTTCATTTTTCCAAGGTAAAGACACACAACTCCTATAGATTCCAAAACAGTACCAGCGAAGCTTGATATTAAGAGATCATTGATTCTATCAAGCCTTTGGAATCCCTAAGACAATCAAAATACTAAAGTTTATTTATCAGAGTAGTAAATGAAATTACTCAATAATAAATTAGATAAAATCTTCTCAGAATTTTCCCTAGTAAAATATTTTACTGTGTGATCTAAGAAACATGTAACATTCACAGAGCAAGAAACTGTAAAGGTACATAAGCACTTAAATGTAAATATACATGTAGTAAGCAATGTGTCTATTACATATTTTCTAAAGTATGCTGGAATTGCTTAAGATACCTCAAGATGAAGAGACTCATTCATGTATCTAGCAAGTGAAGGACAAAGACTTGAACTCAGATTTTCCTGGCTCCAGAGCCAACTCTCTAAGTCATCCTATCACTATTATTCCATTCTACTGTTGGAGAGCTCTAACTCTTGGGAACTTCTTTACTTGAAACCAAAATCTACTAGAATGCTAGTCTGACAGCCTTAAAGGCAGGCAATGTGCACAAAGAAAGGTGGCATCCACCAAGACACATAAAAATTAACTTGTGAATTTTATTTCGGTTAAATTTTTATTGATATTCATTGTCAAAGTATGCTACTATGCTAAACTTCTCTTTAGAACAATATGTAACAGCTTTAAGTCTGATTGTTGACAATAAAAATTAATTATAATAATTAAATGCTTTTACAAGCAAATATCTTTACAAAACACTCAGAATCCTAGGGTTTTTTCCCTCATTCTTTTACCCAGAATTGACATATATCAAACAGATGTCACCTCTATGCCAGGCTAAATAAAAGTATTCTCTTTTATAATTAACTTTCTGACTTTAAAATAAGGGGGAAAAGTCTGTGAAACTGAAGATTTTCTCTTTCTCAAACCCCTGAGATATTTAAATACTTTGGACAAGAAAATGTTTTTTCATCAAATAACTTATGTAAGGGGTTTTTAATGCCTTTTAGCATCTAAAAAAATCTAAATTGCTTTAAGTTCTTTGCTGTGTTAAGAAACTGTAGGCTATAGGAGTAGCAGAGACAGGACTACACGTAGCATGGACTTTACCTCTCTAACCATCTCCAGAACCCAATCTTCTACTCAGACACTTTGCAATAGAGTTAAGCTCCTTAAGTGCATGGACTATCTAGGTTTTGTCTCTGAATACCAAGTGTCTAGCATAGTGACTGAAATATAGTAAGCACTTAATAAATGTTAGTTGCATTAAATTAAATACTGTAATCAGAGTCAAAGAAAATAAAAGCACAAAAGGAAATATACTTTCCAAATTTAGGTAAATCAAAAAATGTTACCCCCAATATGATCTGTATGTCCCCTTAATCACATCAAAGCATACAATGAAAGATAATATTATTTGGCTAATTTTAACATGTCTGGGGGTCAAATGGTCTTCAAAGAGGAGTAAACTGCAGAGAGTCCAGAAAAAGGAGAGTCAAAGAGTAATAATCTATTAACGTTTACCCCAAAATAGTCCAGAGAAGGAGGAGCTCTGATTATAATGACCAGGTTACCAAGATAGAATGCAAATCTCTTAAGAAAGTCCAATTCTCTTTACCATCATTGTACGCTTACTAAGCAACCTTTAAAATCTGTAATTTAAACTCCAAAAAAGACCTATCCACCAAGAAAAAAATGTCTCTATGGCAAGTAATCAACCTTTATTATGTTTTCAAAAGTCTCCTATTATAAATTTGTAAGTTGGATTCTACTACATAACTCTCACTTTGTTGATGTGATTCAATAGCTCCAGTCTACTCACCTGTAAAGGAACTAATAAACTCAAGGATCAGTCCCACAGGGATTCCATCAGGATTTAGACACACCATCTAAAGCTCAGATTAAGCTCCAGATAATCAAACTCTCTCAAGTGCTATACTGTTTTAATTACAATAAAGAATTTAAAGCAAGTTGGAGGGATTTTTCCTAACAAACATCTCTCAGCTATCTTAAAGAATGCTGTTAAAAATTTAACCTAATAGATCAAAATCATACCTTTAACTTTCTAACAAAATGGAACAAAAAGAAAGGTCTTTTAAAGTTATCTGATATTTGGGAAAACTTGTTCCTACCCTAACTGGTGAAGATGACTCCTCTGTATTTCGTTTCTGAGGCTCTGTTTCCACATCTTGCCGCTTATTCTTCATCCTTTCCCTAAGATCCCCAGTGGGTCTTTCTGGAGACCTATATAATTTAGAAAGTATAGAAATTTAGAAAAAGAAAAAAAATATTATGTGATGTGGCTCAGAGAAGCAACTAGAAAATTCACTCTTAAATACAGATACTTTCAAAATTTTAATGACTACTCAAGTTTGGAAAAATTAATCCATGTAACTCAATTTTGTATACACAGAGGAAAAAATGAGCAATAATCTCAATACCATCCAAAATATACATAGTTAAATATTTATTTTGGTTAGAAATTATTCATTTAGATGGGGAAAAAGGCACAATATGAGATATGGAAATTTGGAAATTAAAGTCAGACTTCCTACCTTCATGCTGAAAGGTCAATAGTACTGAGTTATTTAAATTAGTCAATTATCTGACATATTAACTGGGTTTGAAATCACTTTGTTAAAACAAAAATTCAAGGAATAAAACTGAGAAATGGAATTATGAGACTTATTATAGTTAACCTAAGGGAATTATTCATACACAGAAACATAAATTTATAAATTTGCTAATACAGCACATTTACAAACAAAGACAATAACAGCTAATGAAAACAACATATATCTTAAGTCAAGCAAAATTCAGAAATAGTGATTTTACTTCAGCAAAGGAACTGGGGAAGGTAGAAGAATAAGGAAAAGGAGAACGGAAAGAAACAATATATATCTGTACACACATGAATAGTATAAATAATGTATAACATACATCTTCTGATTTTAATTTATAAAGTTCAATTTATTGACAACAATATCAGCCCACAGATTATGAGGGAAGGAAAAGGGAAATGTATCACTTTTTTTTAAAATTCCTGGCATTCTTTTCTGGTACAAGGGAAATAAAAAATTAACTTAACAGTTATCACTACTTCCCTAATGACAAAATTTCCCTGGATAAAACCTATAAAACTAATTACAAATGATATATGTCAATTTAAGAGACCTTTAGGTTAGGTGTCCTGGGTAATGATTTAAACACAGATGATATATTCAGTAAACTAAAATTACAGTCATATTTGTAAAGTGATTTTACGTCAGACAAAAATATTAGCAAGATTTTAAGAGGTAGCGTGGGGTGTATATATAGTAAGATTGAGAGTTGGCCTTAGAATCAGAAACACAGAAGGGTTTCAAGTTCAGGCTCTGATACATAAGCTTTGCGACACTGTACAAGTCACTGAAAACTCTTAATACCTCAGGCAATTCCAATACTAGAAGTTGCAGAACAGCTTCCAAACCACAATGGTAGAGAAAAGTTCCTAACCAGAAATTTCATGTCATGTTATTTGCACAAATATATATATACAGGATCTTTGCTCAAATTTTTAAGTAGTTCTAATATAGTGGCATTAAAAAGATGCTTTCAATCAATCAACAAGCATTTATTAAGGGTTTACTGCATGCCACTGTTCTTGGCACTAGAGATACAATACTAAAGTGAGACAATGCCTACCCTCAAAGAATTTACACTCTACTAGACATGATAAGAAATTCATTTTTTATCAGTAACAAGTTCTTAAGTGTTTTAAAAGTATTTTTAAACAGAGTATACAATCAGAGCTTAACAGTTTTCTTTGCAGAGGAGGTATTCCACAAATTATTTGCTTGAATATTAAATCAGTGCAAAGAAAATTTTCTGAAGTGTGTCATTTTATTTTAGTTTTGAACTAAAACTATTTCTGCCAAACACTGAGAAAGGAGAAAAAACAAAGGGGCAAGGGGGGAGGAGAGAATAAGAAAGAATGAGAAGCAAAAAGGGTACATTTCAAGTGTAACACCTTCCAGAACTCAGAGCTTCAGCATTAATCACAGTGAGGTCACTATTTTCTGGACAGATATATTGCTTTATTTACTTTTTTAAAATCTACTTCTAAAAAACAAGAATGATACACTTATTATTCTGAAGAAGTCATGTAATTGGAAACAGTAAAGGTGGAAATAGTAAAATTTGGAGTAGCTATGAGAAGGCAAGCCCACGTGGATCTTTAATCTAGTCCAACAATTTTAGAAAATAATTGGGAATTATATGGGGGGGGGGAAAGTGACTAAACAGTTACTATCCTTTGACATAGCAATCACACTACTAGGCACGCTGATAAAATAATCATACTACTAGGCATATTCTCCAAGAAGGTTTGAAATAGAAAGATCCCAGACAATCAAAATATTCACAGAAGTTGGGGCAGCTAGGTGGCACAATGAATAGAGCACTGGCTCTAGAGTCAGAAGGACCTGGGTTCAAATACAGCCTCAGACACTTGACACAAAACTGGCAGTATGACCTCGGGCAAGTTACTTGGCCCCAGTTGCCCTACCTTCCCCCCTCCAAAAAGCAAAACAAATAAATAAACATTCACAGAAGCACTTTCTGTAATAGCTAAAAACTATAAACAAATTATTAAGAATAGCTAAACAAACTTTTAAGTGAATATAATGGAATATTATTGTACTAAAAGAAATGACAAATGAGGAAATGAGAGAATCATAAGGAGACTTTTATGAACTAATGAACATATGCAAAGACTACAACAGTATTAAGACAACACTAAGAGACAGCTGAACTTGAATTAAATGCAATGCTCAATTTTGGTCCCAGTAGACATAAAGTACACTTTCCTCCTCTAACAGAAAGATGTAGAACTACATATGTATAATGTTGCAAAGACACAATCTTGTCAACGTCAGTTTGTTTTGTCCAACTGTTTTACTTTGCTACACAGGAGGGCTACATGGAAACAATAGCATATTGGGAAATGACTGGTGAATGCAAAAAAAAGCATCAACAAAACAATGAGAACATTAAAAATAATAAGATTTATTGTAAAAGTTAGTACCTCTAATCACATGGTTCCCACAAGTTTCCCAAATTAAGGCCAAAAGGTTGAGTTGCATTTGAGAAAATACTGAATTCCTTAAAAATGTCTCCAATAAAGCTTTATTTTTGTTAAAACTAAATTTACAGGCTGTGCCAAAAGAAGGAAAGAGGAGCAGATTGCTAAATGTCATTTTCTTGTTACTATATTTGGTGCACACTGAATAATTGAGAACCAAATTAATTGTTACAAACTAACCTTAAAATGTTCATCTTTATTTTTTAGATGCTTTGAGCATACAAGTGGTAACAACTGGACAGAGTAAAGGACCTCGAGTCAGAGAGATTGAATTCAAATCCAACTTCAGACAATTATTAGCTCTAGGACCCTGGGCAAGCCACTTCACCTCAGTTTGCCTTAATTCCCTCATCTGTAAAATGTGGATAATAACAGCCCTTCCCCACCCAGGCTGTTGTAATGACCCAACGAGATGCTATTTGTGAAGTGCTTAGCACAGTCACTGGCACACAGTAAGCCCTATATAAATGTTATCTATTATTATTATTAGACGTTCTGAAAAGGCACAAAGCATACAATCTGAAAGAGGAAACTAAAGAGAAATGGACACATGAATATTTTTAGTACAAGTATAATTATTTTAAAGCTTTACTTTCTTTGTAATATTCATTTAAATCATTTTCATCATTTCCTGTTGATCAATGACACTAATTTATAATGTTTACAAAACTACTGAAATATTTTTGTTTTAAAAAGTTACAAACAGCTCCCCTTTCACCAAAACTAACATGGTTAAACAACAAAATCAAATTCTTGAAATTCAGTGAACTCTTACCAGCACTACCTTAAGGTCTTACTAAATATATTATTAATAGAAGAAAGGTACAAGAAGTCTACAAAAGACCTACAAAAATAAGCCATTTACTGTCAACTACTTAATTTGGATCCTCCTAAGTCCTATTTCAAAGCTAATGAAATAATACTGCACAAGAAAAGTTTATTAAAACATTTCAAACGAAGAATTAAGCTTAAAAACATTTTTAAAATATCCAATATAGACATACCAATGTTTCTTTTTAGCAACTTTATAATATAAAGTTTACTGTTTTCCCTTCCCTATCTTCCAAAAAATTCACCAGATTTTCTATTTTTACATAAGACAAATGCTGACATTTTCCAAGAATTTATTAACAATTTTTTGAAAGCTAAATTTACCTTCTATAACTGCTGCTGTAACCTTTGCCTCGAGGTGAAGGGCCATGTACGAATCTACATGTGTTCCCATAGGGACAGTTGCCAGTCTTCAGCCAGTTACGGCACTGTGTCTAAAAGAGATAGGTATGACTGGAAGAACTTCCAAGAAATTTTAGTAATAAGATACCCAAGACAGAAAAGTAAAATAAGTTGTAACATCCCAGTTAATTTGATAACATTCTAAAAGTAATTTAAATAAAAGGCAAATAAAGAAAAAAGTTTGTAGATTTTTTCCAACCCTTTTCAAAACAAAATTCAAAAAATCTACCAAAAAACAACTTTTACAAACATTCCTATATTAAAAACAAACAGTTCTTTGCCAAATCAAACCAATATTCAGTATTAGGAATTCCAAAAGGATTCTCATGTCTATATTGCTAATGACTCACCTCAGCTGTATTTCCAGTGCTGGGTCCAAGCCTTTCAAATACACTTGGTCTTCGGGATGTGCTTTCAGATATGGTCTTGGTATTTTCCACTGTGACCTTTCTTCTAATTTTTGACATCTTGTACTACTTTAACCAAAAAAAGAGACAAAAACCGTAAAATATTTTGGTTTGAAATAACTGAGACCAAACTCACAAATGGAACTACTATACCATAAAACTGAAAAGCATTACAGCTGAGATCAAGGATGAACATGCAAACTCAGGCACAGATAAAAGGTGCACAACACAACATTTTGTTTTCGTTTTAAAGATATACCATGTAAACAAACTTTATGCCAGTCAAGTAAATATGGTGACTGAGATATTATTTACCCTTAAGTTTTTAAAAATAATCTTCCTCTGTTCAAAATGTTCTAATATTGCCTCACTAATACAAAAGCAAGTTTTTAAGAAAAAAAAATTGTCTAAGATATTACATTTATCACCATTAAATTTCGCACAACATTCTAGCTCATCAAGATTTTTTTAAATCCTGACTATAGATCTATGATCTCCCCACTCACAGCTTTTCTTCGAATCTCATCTTCATGGGGTATCCATGCCTGCCCAGGCTGGGGGAATTCTTGTTTCTATCCACCCCCAAAGTCCCCATATCCTCAAATTCTCTTGATATCCTAGGCATACTCAGTGGAATCACTGGTTATCTTTCATTCTTGTCATTTTTGATGGCACATTCCTTGGATGGCGTATTTCACATTATTTCCACATAATTCTTATTTGTATAATGTGCTACATAAAACCTATGCGAGCTCATCATAAATCTTTCTATTGTCCCTTGAGTAACCCTTAACAATAGTTCCAAAAGTGTTAAGTACTCCCTCCATGACTTACAGCCCTAATGCCCACTCTGTAATATTCTGAAGACCCCAAGAAATGCCCTACCTCATCTCTCTGTCACACTTAAAAACAACTGCTTCCCAACAGTTTCTTTCCTTCCTTGGCCCTTAGCTAAACAGAAAACAGTTTCTCAGTTTTTCTTCCCCTAACGGATTTAATGCTGGAAAGGATATACAGAAAATGCTCAAAATGGTTTAAACTGCCCTTTTCTTCCCCTTCAAATGCAAAGATACACAAGGTAACAATAATGGGTCCTTAGATACACATGGGACCAAAGTGAGCTTCTGAAAAGCAGATGTGAAACACCTCGGCTCAGTAACTCTAGTGGGAGAAGTGAAACAGCGGCCAGCAGCACAGGACGCGCAGCATCAAGGACACAATTTGCCCTTCTCAAGCTCTTCCAAGTCTGCTTTATTCCCGTGCCCGTCCTCCTACTGAGGGCGTGTTTCACATCTATTTGCAGGCTGACTCTCCCCTCAGATTTCAAGGGCAGGCACAGGTTTGTTTTGATTGTTCTTTTGGGGGTTTTGCTCCTTTTAGTACGACCCCCGCCCTTAGTACGGTACCTGGTACACAGTAGGTAATTAATAAATGTGAATGACTGCTACCAGGAGGTAAGCAGGGCAGAGATTAGGGATTCCAGGCCTCATCGAGGACTGATGGAAAAGTTGAGAAACATCTCCAAGGGCAGGGAAGGTAAGGAAATTTCTGGGGCTGCCCACTGAGCAGCCATTTCCCAGATGGCCATTTTATAACCACAAAAATCAAATGTTCTCAGGTTTTATTACTGAAAACTAGTATTTATTGTTTTGTGTATAAAAGATGGGGGCATCTTGAAGACAAAAAGTTGAATATTTTTCTACCAACCATTTTACCAAGACAATAACTCTTCAAAAGAAATTTATAAGTTCTTTCACCTATCAACCCAAAGAGACATCCTGTGTTCAATAAATAAATTCAAATAAATTTAAACTGTGTCTCTCTTATCACCAGTCTTCTATTAAGACTGCTCATCTCCTTACCTACGTGTTCATTACTTCCTTCGTTACATTTCTGATTTGTTAGTCATCCTTTGCTAGCTGGGACATCAAAACCAACACTAAGACCATTTCCTCCATATCAATTTATAATTATTATCTCCAACTGTGATAGTTTAAACAAAGCAACTTTCAAAACCTTTAAAAAAAAATTCTGATTCATAAAGGAAAATGGAAAAATAAACACTGAAGTATAATTCTCCTCTATCTTCCAGACTAAAGGAAAAGGTAGTCAATGAAATACACATCTTAAACTCAAATGAACTCATTGCCGTTGCTCCAAACCACTTCCCTTCCAAACTTCCCTATTACTGTCAAAGGTAGTATGATGTCCCAGTCCCCTAGGACTGAAACCTTGCCATCATCCTCACCTCTTCATTCTCTCACCCTCCATATCCAATCTGTTGTCAGATTCCATAGATTTTACCTGCTTTTGCCTCTCCCGTAAGCTCCCTTCTCTCATCCTATACAATTTGTATAGTAGCCTAGAAAAAAAATCTCTAAAGTTCACACAGGCAGCTAGGTGGCTCAGAGGACAGAGTGCCAGGCATGGTGTCAGGAAGACTCATCTTTCTGAGCTCAAACCTGGCCTCAGACACTGACTGTGTGACCTTGGGCAAGTCACTTAACTCTGTTTGTCTCAGTTTCCTCATCTGTAAAATGAGCTAGAGAAGGAATGGCAAAGCACTCTAGTATCTATGCTTAGAAAACCCTAGAAGAGGTTAGGAAGAGTCAGACACAAGCGAAACAACTGAACAATCACTAGAGAAAAATCTCTAACTTAAACTTCACTAATTATCAAAATCTCAATTATAGTAATGGGAAAAGCAAATCAATCAACATTTATTAAGCATCTACTATGTGTCTGGCACTGTGCTAAGCAGTGGGGGAAAAAAATAAGGAACAAAGCACCTGCCCTTGAGGAGGTTACTACCTAATGGGGCAACACAAAACACAAAAGGAAGCTGAAAAGTAGATGGAGGAGGAACAGAGAGTAGTAATGAGGTGGAGTATCAAGGTTGAGGATACTTTACAGGATGACCAAAGAGGATGTCTCATTAATGTGTTTCCTTGGGCATGGTGAAATCAAGAGGAGTCCCAAGGTCATGCAACCAGGAGAGAAATCAAGGAGATACCTACAATGTCCATGTCATTTTATTGGGTCTTTTTCATACCTGTTTTTGGAAGGGATTGGAATTTCACTGGTATGGGAACATTCAAGTAAGAAAACTCTGTCTAATGCAGCTCTATACCTTTCGAGCAACTTATAGTCATATTAAGCTGCCTGTGGCACTGAGAGGTTAAGTGACTTGTACAGAGTCAGTCAGCATGCCAGAAGTGAGATCTGACCTTTCTAAGTCCAAGGTGGTCTACCTCTATATGCTCTCTTCTTTATTAATCTACCAGAAAAAAACTGAAAGACTTAGAAAAGTGATTTTCAACAGCTGCCCTCCTGCTTTAGAATTCTTTCCTTTTGTCTGTTGGCTTCCCAGCTTCCTTAAAGACTCAGCTAAGTCCCAACTTCTGCAAGAAGCCTTTCCCAGTCCTTCGAAATCCTAGTGACTTCCCCTGAGATTTTCTCCAATTTATCCTGTATACATCTTATTTGTTCATAGTTGCTCCTCCATAAATTCGAGTTCTTCGACAGCACGAATTATTTTTTGCCTTTTTTTGTTGTTGACAGGTAAGTGGTTCCCTTAGCACAACCCCAAACGGCAAGGATAAAGGACGACAGCATTGCGCAGCTCTACTCGTGGGGAATTCAGACATGGAAAGGAATCTTCTTTTCATTCTCCGGGACTACCGTACCTCCTGGCATATAGTAAGCACTTCATAAATGCCCCTTCTTATAAGGGATGGGAGCAAAGGGCTCCGGATCACAGCGGGTTCTAAAGATTAACAACAGCTAAGGTTTACATATTGCTTACTGTAAGCCAGGCACGGAGGTGCTAAGTCCTTCACAATGATTACGTTATTTGATCCTGACAGCAACACCGGAAGGAAGGTGCTATTATTAACTCCATTTTATGGATGAGGAAACCGAGACAAACAGGTGAAGTGCCCTTGTCCGGGGTCGTGTCTGAGCGTGGGTTTTAACTAAGGTTTTCCTGACTCCTGCAAAGGCCCGCAGATGCCATCTACTGCAAATCACTCATTTTACAAACGAAGATGCGGAAGCCCAAGGGGACGGGAGGCTTGCCCAAGGGCACAGAGACAGGAAGCATCCAAAGTGGAATTAGAACCCGTGTCCTCCCCGCTTTCCGGGCCTCCTATCGGCACGCGCCTACCTCCGCCCCAGCCTCCCATTGGGCCGACCCCGCCCCCTCGCCCGCACAGACGTAAACACGGACAGCTTACCTCCGCCCCGAGCTCCCTCCGAGGGCGCTCCCCGCCGCCCCCGCCGCCGCCGCCCCCCCCGCCACCGCCTCCACCCCCGCCACCGCCCCGAGGAGCGGGGGAGGCGACTCCTTGCCCACGGCCCGAGCCTCGGGAAGAAGAGGAGCAGCGTGCGCGGCTCCCGGGAACGGACCCTCGGCTCGCGGGGGCCCCCGGGGGCTGCTGGGAAACGGAGCCCGCCCGCCGCTTAGCCAGGGTCAGGCGAGGGGTGGAAAAGCGGGGAGAAGAGACGGGCCGCGGGCGGGAGATCGGGAAGAAGAGTGGGAGGAGCAGCAGGAGGAGGAGGGGGGGGGGAAAGGTGAAGAAAGACTGGGGGAAGGAAGAGGAGAAGAAGCCTCCGGGAAGAGACGACCGGGCCGCGCACAGATTCCCCTTTGCTCCGTCGCCGGAAGCCGAGAGATCACTGGACCGGGCAGAGGCAGTTTCCGGCCACCGGATTAGTCGTCAGTGCGCACGCTCCATTCGTCACGGGCACGTCTCTCCTCGAGGCCACCAAGTTAGTCATCAGTGCGCACGCTCCAGTGGTCTCGGGCACGCCTCTCTCCCCTAGGCCACGCCTCCTCATAAACACAGAGCCGAGAGGGGCGGGGTCTGGGTCATGCGGACACTTTGGGAACTTTGAATAGTCTCTTGTTCATAATTTACCCGTTTACACAACAGGAAACCGATTTCTTTTTTTTTTTTTAATCAAAATTTCGAACATGATGCATGCTAAAAACACAAAATGCCACGTTAATTCTTATAATGTATTTCATTCATTCAACAAATATTTATTGAAGAGTATTTGTGAAGCTTCTAGTCCTGAGGACAGCCGTTTATACTAACTGTGCGATCTTAATTCGATTCTATTCCATAAACATTTATTAAGTGCCTACTGTGTGCCAGGCACTAAGCTAAGCGCTTAGCCAGGGTCAGGCGAGGGGTGGAAAAGCGGGGAGAAGAGACGGGCCGCGGGCGGGAGATCGGGAAGAAGAGTGGGAGGAGCAGCTGGAGGAGGGGGGGGTGGGAAAGGTGAAGAAAGACTGGGGGAAGGATACAAAAAGGGGGAAAAGACGGTGCCGACCGTCAAAGAGCTTACAATCTAAATCTCTTCATGTCTCCACCCATTCAAAAAACATTTTCCTGAATAGTTTGGGCTCCCGGGCCCTTTTCAGCTCTGAGATTTTCCGTATGTATGTAATTTCCTTTGTCTCCTGCGCTTTGCAAGTGGACGGTAGCAATCTTCTTTCAAGACTGAACCCTACTGCCCCCCAAGAAATAGGGCTAAGAAAAGCATCCCAAGGTATATAATGGTCAGGGCTTGAAGAAGAGGACGACCTACGTTCAAGAGCTGCCTCCTGCCGTTGCTAGCTGTCTGATCTTGGCTAAATTACTTCAGAGCTGGAAAAGTTTCCACAATAGATGTCTGTGGCATAGATGAAATAGCAGATTTAGACCACTCTCCACTACACACATAATAAAAATCTAAGGTAGAAGAACCAAAGAGTGTATTGTCTTTTATTTGAAGTACAGGAAATTTGTTCAAAGTTTGGACCAAAAGTTGATAAGACACTGACACTTTTTCCTGCTCTTTCATTGTAGTCATTAAATCTGATGTAACATTTCCAGTCAGCAGGAACAGAGGACTGGCTTTTTAAATTACTTACAAAGGTAAAACTTGAGAAGCTGCGTCATCTTACTCCCACCCCACCCCCCTCCCCATAGAAGCTGCGTTTACGCGGACTATGTCCCTTTGGTAAAAACCTGACGGGAGGAAATCCATTTATCTCAACTAAGAATTCTTTTTAAAATTTGGCAAAATAATTGGGTCCTGCTGTCATGAAGTCACTTATTTGAAATGGGGCATATTAAGTGTTAAGGATGACATGAGAAGCTATTGAGTAAACAGCCGCAAAAATTTCTGTCACTGTTGGTCTGATAAAACTTTCTGGAAGCAAAAATCCATATTGGCCTTTATCTCGAAGTTCAAGAGTGAAAGAATATTTGATGCCCATGTCATAGGCCCAATCATCTGAACCTCCAGGAGATAAATCTGGAAAAATATGAATAAGTTAATTATGATATGAAATATAGGTACCCCAAGATAACTGATTTACATAATGATTAACTTAAGACCTCAAATTATGCTTCCTACAGGGGAAAAAAAATCTGATAGGATTAAAGGATTCCCTTCATTCCTGGAATATACTCCCTCTTCACCTTCTCTCTGAATCTTTCAAAATTCACCTCAGGTGCTACCTATCCTACGTGAAGCCTTCCTGATTCTTCCCAGTCCCAGATGTGAGAATGTTTCCTCCTCAAACTATACCGTATTATATTTATCTCTAAAGAGGAGGCACTTAGCAATGGTTTATTTAATTAAATTCTATGTACACTTGGAGAGGCAGGGTTGTATAGAAGATAAAGGTCTAGAATTAGAGACAAGAAGACATTTTGCCAGCTATATGACCATGGGCAAGTAACTTAACCTTTATATACCTCAGTTGTGAGGTCAAATGAGAAAACGAGTTTTGTCTTCATAGCCATGATGCTTGATATACAATAAGTAGTTAATAAATGTTGGGTTGAGTGGCAGCTGAAACCTCCTGTATCTGTTGTTTCCCTTTATTAGAATGTAAGCTTTATGAGAGCAGGGACAGGCTTACTTTTATACTAGAATCCCCAGAACGTAGCCCAGTGCTTTACAATAATAATAATAAATGCTTTTCCTTCATTCTTTTACTAGTTGAAAAAAAGCCTCCACAAGTAGGCCTTAAATGAATGAATAAAATGAAAGAAGAAATGAATCAGTGAATGTATTTTTAAGTATTTATAATAGCTGAGTCTTAGAATGGTAGACAAGAGTAAAGTATAAGAAGACTAGAAAGCAAAGAGAGGCCCAGGTTGTGGAAGGTTTCAAAAACAAAAGAAAGGATTTTATATTTAAACCTGAAAGGTAGCAACTGGAGTTTACGAGTAGAATTAAACATAGGCCCACAAGTCACATTGTAGCCACAACACTACCCTGTCTATCTGAACCAGATTAAAATTTAATTGGGAAATATTTCACCAAATAAATAAAAATACAATAGAACATAGATAATGTTAATATATGGTTTTCTAAGTCAATATTTGGCCCCAAAGGGATCCTAATATATGGTTTAGTAGCCCTAATTTCTATTTGAGTTTGACACCACTGGAGTATGGGGTGACTTGCCTAGATCTGCACTTTAGAACATCTCTTTGGCAATTAAGTAAAGAGGATGGATTGGAAAGAGAAGAGACTTGAGATAGGGAGACCAAGCAGAAGATCATTGTAGTAGGCAAAAGTATAAAATTACAAGGGTCTACACCAAGGTGGCAGCTGTGTGAATAGAAAGCAAGGGATCTATACTAGAGATGTTGCGAAGGTAGAAATGATAATTTAGCAACAGATTTCCTTTTGTGCACTCTCTATTCCAGTAAAAGTTAAAAGGGTATGTTGAAATCATATGTGTGACGACAAACAAGTCTTTGACTTTTCTTGTTCCTTACTCCTGAACCATATTTTCCAACATATTTTTCACCATCAGCCCCTATGCCTACTTTTAGAAGTTGTCTTATACCAAAGAATGTGTTGATTTAATTTGGAGAGTCTTATCACATTCTTCCTAAAATTCCACTATCCCTTCATAACAGATATTAGTACCCAAGTTGCAATTATTTTTATAATGGTTCTGGTTTTATAAGTACTTATTATGAGCAATCTATGAAAAATAGCCAAATATCCCATGAAATTATATTTCTTGTTACCTTTGGATAGGTGATAAAAGCAACTCCTTTCTTTCCCTCTTCAAGGAAAATTTGTGAACCATTTCCCCATTTAGCTGTACCTTCCATTTGTCCTCTGGTCAATTATATCCAGAATGTTAAGAATGATATGACCCATTTCCTCCAAAAATATGTCCACTTGCTCTTTGGATAAGAATCTTACAATAAGAGTACCAACAGCTAAGTTATTATTTATAGATGGCCTAAAAATTATGATTCTTGATACACTCCACCTCCTTTCCCACTGCTCTACTGCCATCACTACAGACAGAGGTGGCCGTACAAAATTGAGAGCCGTAGGGAAATTTTCTTTGTTTCATACATAGGTTGCCATGGTTGAAGAAAGATCTTTCTTCTAGGTTTGGGTGATATTATCTTGATATGATTAAAGGAAGCTAGAATTAGGCATGGACACTCATGCAGTGATCTTCCTAGAACTCTATTAGTTGATTCTTGAGTAAGTAAAATAACATGTAAAGTGATTTGCAAACCTTAGAGTACTTTATAAATGTTAACGGTTGAGGTTATTGTTGTTATAAGAGCTAAGTTGATGGATTTAATTGAGAAAGGATATTGGTTTGGAAGAGTTAGATGATGAGATCAGTTTTCAACATGTATCATTTTAGTTGGTATTGGGACATCCAAGAGCAGAGCTAACATTTCTGGGGGACCCTAATAGTTAAAGGCTAGGAGGAAGATGCAGAAGCAGCAAAAGAAACAGAAAAGACTGGAGGAGATTGTTGTTGTTATTATTGTTATAGTAGCTAAGACTTGTTCACAGATTGGGGATTTTCTACTTTAGAATCAGTATGTCTTGAACTGCCCCAGTCACTCACTTCGTAGCTCATCTCCAATTGGCTCTACTTTCACACCAAATGCCTGGCCCCAGTGAGCACTTTACTCTCTTACCCATCCCCTTTTTAGCTCCAATTTATGGTTTGTCTTGCCCTAGTCCTCAAGAGTAGAGACTGCCTTGCTTTCTGTTTTTTGCATTCCCATCACTTAGTATAGTACCTGGCATGTAGTAAGTGCTTATTAAATGCTTTATCTAGCTAGTTACATCTAATTCCCTTTTAACCACCATTAACTAGTCCAGTGAAACTGCTTTTTTCTCGTAATTAAATCCAATGGTCTCTTTCTAAGTTCTCATTTTCAGAGGACTAGGGGAAGAGGGCCTTTCAACCACATTTTACATTACTAATGCTATACACGTAGCAGGCATTCCATAAGCACTTAGTGAGTAAATGGTTTACTACAGTCCATGGTGAAATTCTCCTTTAGTTCCATGTTTTGTCGTTGTGAATCTTCTCCAGCACTCTCCATTTCCTTTACTGTTTCATCATCTTCTAATGTACCAATAACAACTAAAATTGTACATGTTGAAAACTGAGCTAATTACCTAACTCCTCCAAGCCAATATTTTTTCCCAACTAAATTCACCAAACTTTCACTGAGTACCTTCTGCATGCTGAGCGCTATGCTAGGTATATATGCTCCCTTCCCACTACCCTCAGCCTTCTCATTTTCTTTTTTTTCCTTTTTTTTTTCAGCAGGGAAGGCAGGGCAGTTAAGGTTAAGTGACTTGCCCAAGGTCACATGTCTAGTAAGTGTTAAGTGCCTGAGGTTGGATTTGAACTCGTGTCCTCCTGACTCCAGGTCTGGTGCTCTATTCACCGCACTATCTAGCTGCCCCCAAGCCTTCTCATTTTAATGCTAAGTCCTAACATCTTTTCCTTTATAATATTGTTTGAACGTTTCTTCTTTTATTTCCATAGTTGCCACCAAAATTTAGACTATCATTTTAGGCCTGAATTATAACAATAGTCCTTCATAATTAATCTTTCTGTCATCCTCAGTTTTCCAATATATCCTGAAACATTGCCAGAATAATCTTGTTCAAACAACTTTTTTTTAAAAAAAGCATTCCCCTACTCAAAAACCAAAGGAGCTACCTAGTTTATCCCATATCCAATTTTTACTTCTCTGTTTAGCATTCGAAGCCCTCTATCTTGTACCTTTCCAAGTTCACCTCTCCTTATTCCCCACCACAATCTCTCAAGCCAAATAAAGCTTGTACTTATCCCTTGTGTGTAACCTGTTTAGCCTAATTCTGCTTTTGCTTAAACACTTCCCCTGTGTAGAATGTTAGCTTCCCTCATTTCTTCCAATATATATCCACTAGGTCCATCGTGTTTCAACTCAAAATTCATGTCTTCTAGGCAGCCTTCACTGGTACTGTTGCTCTGATGCACTTATGTATGGTTTATAGCTATCATCTTATACTCACTAACATGTTGTTTTGTAATTGTCATTTAGTAATATCATCTATGTCACAATGAGCCTCGTCTATAAACTGCCTCCTCTGCAGTCTTGCTTAGGTGCTTGTGCTGGCACTTTTATCTAAACCCTATATAATCTACACCTTGTAAAGAATGAACAGAAAGTCACCTCTTCCAGCTTTTTCCTCTAACAAATGACCAAATAAATTTCTTTCTAAAACTATTTCAGATTTGGGGGTTTGTTCTCATGACTGACAGTGACATAGAACACTAATAGTAATGTTCCTCTGTGGTAAAGCAAAGAGTAAATGCCACATAAGCTTAGGCTTCTAAGGCAATTTGGGGCTAGATTGTGGAGGTCTCAAACATTAGCATCTCAGAGAGTCGAACAATCTTCATTTTATTATCATAGTATACTCCTGCCATTCCTTTAGTGTAGACTTTTACAATGCAGAAATCTGTTCTAAATGTGTTATTCTATTTGATAACTTATTTACAAATGTTACACTTATTTCTATGTTACATTCCTCTATGTTGCAGTCATCTTAGAAACAAAAACTTTGATGTGCTATTTATATGTGTGTGTGTTTGTGTGTGTATATATATATAATTTTTTAATATATAAAAAAAACTTTGTATATAAAGTTTTTTATAGTCTGTATATGTGTGTACTTTTATAGTCACAAAATAGCACAGGTTACCATATATCATTACTAATATATGTGTGTATATATATTATATACACACATACACACAAATATAATATATGTCTGTAATACTACATAGCACAGATGAAGATTCTATTTCTAAAATAACTGCAACAGAGAGGAATGTAACATGCAAATATATACATATGTATATATGTGCTTATACATACACATACAGAGTCACGTATATATAGTTACTATGTACAATATATATATATACTATATTGGGAGGAGGGGGAGAGACAAAAAGAGTGAGAAAGTAAGAGAGAGTTGCTAAATAGCACAAGTGATTTCTAAAATGACTGCAGCAAGAGGAATGCAATATATATATACATATATATAATATATTCATACACATATCCATCATGTAATGTATATGGAGAGTGATAGAAAGTAAAAGGGAAGGAAGAGAAAAATATACTTTACAAAGTATATAGAAGATTAGATTAAAAAAATATAACATACAATTACATTATTATAATATGATATATGTGCTTATACAACAATTGGCTGTTTTCAAAGACCTTAAGAAATAATACTTACAGATTGTTGGTGCACCAGGGCCATATTGGTAATAAGTATTTTCATTAACTCTCAGAATGGCTTGAGCTGCTTGCCTTGCTACTAGAGACTGAAAGTAATAAGATATGGGATTTTTGATAGAGCACAACTATCATAAGCAGAATGGTAGGAGTGGTTAGCAGATGGTGACATTACCTTTCATTTGTAGACTTACCTCAATTTTAGTGGAGGGAATATTTGATAATAGAGATTTACAACAATACAACACAATCCAAGTCAACATAATGCAATATAATGCAACAGATAAATGAGCCTTATACTATGGAAGGATTATTTGATTCAAATATGTATTTGCAAGATAAGGGCTTTAGGGAGCAAGCTCCTCTAGACATATTGAACATACCCTTCAGTTTCTAAGTTTGATTTATACATAGTGTTTCTTATGTAAAGTTGAATATACCTATATTTAATCTATAAACCAATTTAGAAATAATGTTACTCATAACATAGTTTAATGATAGCTAATATTTCTCTGGCTCTTTAGAGTTCACCTTTACCTTATTTGATCCTTATAACAATTCTGCAAGCTAGTAGCAATGTAATTATTTCTGGGTCCATTCAAAAAAACTGAGATTTACATTGACTTGCCTAAGTTCATGCATCTATAAAGCAGTACTAAAGCCCTTAGAATCCAGAATCTAGGTCTTCTGATTCCAAATATAGCTCTCTTTTGCTCTACCACAGTATTTTCTCTCCATCTCTTTACCTATCCACCACTCTCCATTCCTTCTCTGTAAGAATATCTGGGGTTTTTTTTTCTAAAATTTCCCATGACTTCAAAATTTTTTTCCATCAGAATTAATATACTGAGTTATAATGTAGGAGACAATCAATCCCTCTACCCAAATTTAAAATTTCCTTTACATCTTAGTCTTTCTTTTTTTTTTAAATCAGACCTAGAATCTTGACATTCTCACTTGGCCTACCGGAGGGGATGACCCTGGGCACTTAACCTCTCAAAGTTCTTTAAGCAAACTATAAATTTCAGAAAAGATGTCTGCATTGGTAAAGGCACTTTCCTCCCCTAAAAGCTCCCTCTACCAGGAATCACTGGTCTAGCCCCTATCCCCTATGTTTTGTATATATTTGACCATGTCCTTGTTTTCTTGCCCAGGAGAATGTAAGTAAGCTCCTGGACACTGCCTTCAGAGGAGAGCAAATACATGGGCTCCAGATGGACTTGGATACAGAGGGAGGAAGTAGTTTCAAGGAGAAAAAAAGAGTTGAACTATGGAAGTGGTAAAGACCACGGAAACTCAGCTGAACAAACTACCCAGTAAAGATGCTACATCAAGGAAAGCTGTGTGAGGACTCTGTCAACAAAGAAAGGTCTCCCGGGCCCTGCAGCACCTGGATTCCTTTTGCGCAGTGCATCCTATAGATGTATTTCACTTGCACTGCACCCTAAGTTTGAGCCCATTTTAGGAATACTGTGCATATTCGTGGAAGTACATCCCAGGTTTGGAGGGTGTGGATTTTTAGCTACTGTTCCTACAATACCATCATAGTATATAACTTTACTAAGAGTTTTTTTAAATGTACAATTTATGAAAGCAGGAACTAGCAATTTTTAACTTTGTATCCACAGTGTTTGGGCATATAGTTGGCATTTAATAAAGCCTTGTTGACTGAATAAGTGATTGATTCAGAGTTTTAAAATAGTTCTTAAAGTGTTAATAAGGAGTCAAAATGTTTTCAAGTATCACTTACTAGTTCTTCATGGTCTTTACTTTTGCTCATAGTGTAGGAGTATGGAAACAGCACCATCTGAGAGTACGAATGCATAGTTAAATATGCTTTAATGTGATCCAGATTTCTCCTGAGGAAACTAGCTACTGCCTTTACTTCTGGTTCTGACTCAGGATATGGTCCACAATAAATTTCCCTGCATGATGAGTTCGATGCACCTGCCTCTGAAACAAAAATCAGTAGAAATGATCACTAAAAGATGCATAATAAATGGATTCTTCTGGATTCTCAGAAACCATTGTCATTTATATCTCTACCCCACCCTATTCATCACTTATATTGTATCCTAAGTCTGTGGCTTACCTTTTTAGAGAGATTATATAAGACTCATTGGGAAGAATTATAGTCTATCTATGGTTTCCATTTCAACTAGCATATCTCTCATGCTCATTAAATGTTGGGCTTATAATTTTTTCTGGAATATATTTGTTTTAGTAGTAAATACCATAACTGAAATTTGAACCTAGTTTTTCATGACTCTAGTCTTTCCAGTTTAAAAAAAAAAAGCACTATATTTGGAGTTTAAAAACTTGGATTTTACTATTGAAATCATGGACAAGCAATTTAACCTCTCTGAGTTTTCATATGTGTTAAATAATATTTGTTCTGATTACCTAATGGGATTATTTTTGAGATTCTAATAAGATAATGTATTAACATGCTTTGTAAACCATAATTGCCATAAAAGGCCAGTTATTATCATTTCTGTATGGCCATGTAGGGTAACTCAAAGCCAGGAAGGCTTGTTGTTGAATATATATATATGTAATAAAAGCAGAAATTTGAAACAAATGGACAAGATGGAGGGTGATACCTCATAGATGACTCCACCTGGCTTTTTTTCATCTTGCCTTCTCTACCTTAATTTTCATGGGATACTCAAGCAACTAGGGGGAAGGGGCTGAAGTAAAATTGTGATGCCACAAACCCACGTAGATCCTATAAGGGTTCTTTGGTTGAGTTCCTTGGAATGGGTTTGGGGAGAACTGGATTGCCATAGAAGAGTAAAGTGAGATTTACAAAGTTTTTTTATTCTAAAATAGACATAGGTACATGCCTGTGGCTCCTAATTACAAGAGAATGTTAGTTCAAAGACAGTTAAGATGGGAAGTAGGCTAGAGGGTCTAACTAGCCAATGACTCTGTGTTAAGGGTCTACTATTCTCATTAAAAGAAATAAAGCTTTGATTCTGTATTCTAAACTAAAAGAGAGGAAGAATTCAGTCCCTCTCTTAGACTGAGGACTTCAGTTGAGGCCTGGTAGGGATCAGCAGTGAGAGCAACCCAGTAGAGGAGGTTGGGAAGTAGGAGAGACATATGAGGCTTAGAGAGAAGTAAAGAACAGTCAAAATGTGTTGTGATGCGGGGCACAAGAAAAGGTCCCTGACACATTGTGCAATGACTAACTTCAATAGATTTAGCACTTCTCAGCAATGCAATGACCTTAAAAAAAAAAAAGACTCGTGATGGAAAATTCCATCCACATCCAGAGAAAGAAATATGGAATCTGAACGCTGATCAAAGCAGACTATTTGCTCTCTTTTTTCTTTTGTTTCATTTGTTCTTTCTCATGCTTTCTCCCATTTGTTCCAAGTCTTCTATACAACACAACTAATGTGAAAATGTTTAATAAGAAAATATATGTAGAGCCTATATCAGATTACATACCATCTTGGGGAGGGTAGAAGGGAGTGAGGCAGAGGAAATTTAAAACTTATAGAAGTGAATGTTGAAAACTAAAAATAAATTAGTTAAGGTCTCTGAACAGAGCAATTTCTATCAGGGTATAGATCTAACAAGAGAAGTACAATAAAATCATCAGATGATATCACTGCCTTGTCATGAGTTGCCTCTACATGTGTGTGCTTTAGTTACATATGTTCCTCATCCATGTTCATCCACAAATAAACTCTAGCCACACATGTCCTCTATAGGTATGCACCAGTTTCATGGGCAAAATATTCTCTTGCTACTTTTCTTACTCTATTTTATTAATGGCTTTGTTTTGAATAATTGTATTTTCTGATGGACTGAAAACAATAAACACATCAGTGGGGACTTATGAGCTATGGTTTTGAGTGTATGATAAGAATACCTTATATTTGAGGCAATTTTAGGGGGGAGACTCACATGTAAATGAAGACCACCCACAAGTTCTAAAGACATGACAGGGGACTAGAGAAAATTAAAAGACATAGGCCCAACCTGTCAGTCTTGTTGTAGATACTCAACATAATATTCATGGGAGGGGGAGCCTCAAGAATGCTTATAAAACAGCATCTAAATGAGTATATGTAAGTATGTAAACCAAATAAACTTTATGAGACTTTTCATAATTCTTTGTTGTACTGTAACAATGCTATTATGCTATGACTATAATTAGAATTAAGTAGAAAATTGCCTGAAGATTAGAAGTCTGTTTATTATAGGGAGATTTGTGTTGTGATAATGTTTGTTGTAATGGGATTTGGCCTATAGTATAAAGGGAACATAAGTAGGTCCAGTTTTTGTTTTTACCACATTATCATCTTTTCATCAAGTCATTTGGAATTTGGAATCCACTTTTCCATTAAAAAGAAAAAGAAAAAAATAACAATGTTGAGAGTCAGTGGGACATAGTAGATAAAGACTTTGGAGTCAGGAGGACTGGAATTCAGGTCCCAGCTCTAATACATCGCTCTATGTGACCCTGAACAAATCACGTAATCTCTCAGTGTCCCCAAACAATTCTCTACCCCTATTAATTGCAGGGAAGGTACTGATCAGCCTTGAGAAAGGAAGTTCCTCAGTTGCAGCTTCCTATACCAAATAATATGTCTGGCATGAAAAAAAACTATGTTACAAGTCAGGGTGAAGGACCCAGACTAACCTAGAAAGTCTCTTTAACTTGAAATGAAGGTGGAAGTATAGTATTAATAGTTTGATTTCTTAGTCTTAGAAGCAAAGTTTGTAGCTGCAGCAAAAGAAACTGTCTCCTTCTTGTTCCTACAGAGAGGGCAAACCCAAGCTAAAAATCTGCAACATTCTGTTTGTCATTTGTACAATAGCATCTCCCTCTAGCCTACCATTTCTTTCCATCTTGTAGGTGCCACTCCTTTACAAGTCAAGGAGACCGTATTTTATCATAGAAAAAAAAAATGGTTGTTATCCTTCGTTCTCAAAGAGGACCAAAGTGGTATCAGTAGGCTAAAGTTGAATTTCACTGTGTCCAACTGTGGCCGATCAGACCAATATAAGCTTGGAATGCTCTACCACAGGTCAGACACAAACAGTCCACGTGAACATTTGGGGTGGATTCTCTAAATTTGTGCATCTTGTGCTTCCTTTGAGCCATTTCAGTTCTGCTTTGGTCATAGAGCACAACACCTTCTCTGATGTGGACACACCATGCTGAGCTGTCCTGTGCCAATGTCTCCCATGTCACACAATCGATTCCAAAGTTCTTAAGAGAGACCTTGAGACTGTCCTTGTGTCACTTCTGACCATCATGAAAATGCTTACCCTTTGTGAGTTCTCCATAAAATAGTCTTTTTGGCAAATACATATTTTGCATTCGAACAATGTGGCCAGCCCATTGGAGTTGCACTCTTTGAAGTAAAGTTTGAATGCTTCATAGTTTAGTTCAAGTAAGGACCTCAGTTGCTGGTACCTAATCCTTCCAGGTGATCTTCAGAATCTTCCTAAGACAATTCAAATGGAAGTGATTCAGTTTCCTGGCATGGCGCTGGTAAACTGTCCAGGTTTCACAGGCATACAACAATGAGATCAGCACAATGGCTCTGTAGACCTTCAGTTTGGTAGTCAGTCTAATATCTCTTCTCTCCCATGCTTTCCTTTGGAGCCTCCCAAACACTGAGTTAGCTCTGGCAATGCATGCAACCTCATTATTAATGTGTACATCCCTGGAAAGTACACTACCAAGGTAAGTGAACCTATCCACAGCATTCAAAACTCCTCCATTTGCTGTAACCAATGGTTCCACATATGGATGATGTGGTGGTGCCTGATGGAGAACCCATGTTTTATTGGTGCTAATTGTTAAGCCAAAATTAGCACAAGCAGCAGAGAATTGATCAATCCTTTGTTGCATCTCAGTTTCAGAGGCTGCAATGAGTAAAACAGGAAATCCTGCACCAACACTCCCTCCACTTTGGTCTTGGTTTGTAGCCTTTTCAAATTGAAGAATTTACCATCTGTGCACTAGCTGACCTTGATGCCATGTTTATCCTCATTGAAAGCATTTGACAACATGGCTGAAAACATCATGCTAAAAAGCATGGGAGCAAGCACACATCTTTGTTTCACTCCACTGGAGACTGGGAAGGCACGAGAGCATTGTCTATTATCCAGAACCTGGACCAGCATGCCATCATGAAAGTGACATACAGAGTTGATGAATTTCCAGGCAACCAAATTTTGACATAATTTTCCATAAGCCCTCACAAAATAGGGAACCACTAAAGATTATTGTGGAAGCAGCTAGGTGGCTCACTGCATAGAGTGCTAGACCTGGAATCAGGAAGTTCTGAGTTCAAATCTAGACTCAGACACTAGCTTTGTGATCCTGGGCAAGTCATTTAACCTCTGTTTGCCTTGATCCACTGGAGAAGGAAGTGAAAAACCACTCCAGTATTTTTGCCAAGTCTATAAGGTCACAAAGAGTCAGACATGACTGAACAACAAGTGCTTTATGTGTTTTCTCATTCGGTCCTCAGAATAATCCTGTGAGATGGGTGCTGTCATAAACATTTTGACTTCTCTTAAAAAACCTATTTTTGAATTTTCATTCAACATCTCATCTAACTTTTTTTTTACATTTCCAACTTTCACCATTTTTCAAGGCAATAAATTCCATAAATTTTCTACTTTTTGAAAAGTAACCCTTCCTTTATTTGTTCTAAACTCTCCTCTTTCAGACCTCAGGGAGGGTCCCCTAGTCTCATTAATCTGAAACTTGATAGATAAGTTCACACTGTTCATGCCATGTGTGATTTTATAGACTTTGAGTGTATTAGTCCTGGCCTTCCTTTTTCCAGATAAGAGTACTCATCTTTACTTAATCTGCTTTCATAAGTCAGTGCTTATCCCTTCCCTCATTACAATTTCCTTTCTCTGGGCATTCTCTAAAACTATTAAGTTTTTCTTGAGGCTGCCAACTAAGGCAATATTATGATTCTATTGAATTTCCTTCTTCAACTGTCAGAAGTTTCTAGCCTGCAAGAGATAGACATGAGGAAAAGGAAACTAAAGAGGTCAAGTTATCATACAAGGTCACCCAGGTAAATAACTCACATTTATATGACACTTTAAGATTTGCGAATGGCTTTATGTGCTTCACGTGCATTTGGTCCTCACAACTGCCCAGTGAGGTAGGTGGTATTATCATTCCCATTTTACAGATGAAGAAATCTGAAGCTAACAGATACCAATTGAATTACTTCTTGTTATTGTTTTATCATGTCCAACTCTCTGTGACCCCATTTGGGATTTTCTTAGCAAAGATTCTGGAGTGGTTTGCCATTTCCTTCTCCAGCTTATTTTACAGATGAGGAAACTGAGGCAAACAGAGACTAAGTGACTCGTCCAGGGTTACACAGCTAGTATCTGAAATCTCATTTGAACTCAGGTTTTCCTGAGCCTAGTATTCTCTGCATGGTGGCACTACCTAACTGCCCTAATTAAATTACCCAACGTAACCTAGTTAGTAAGTGTCTGAGGAGAGAGAAACTATAGTCCCAGCTCTTCCTAACTCGAATTCCAGAATTCTTTCCATAATGGCATACTACACTGTCAATAAAAACAGACCTAACCAAGAAACATTTCTAGTCAGACAGCACGTATATTAATAGAGTACCATATTAATTGAAACAAGTAGTCTCATAATATTTCCCATTTATTTTTCCTGATCTCTTCAGCAAGTACTAAATCCTCTCCCCAATGTCCCAACATTCCTTTTTTTCTTTTTCTTTTTTAGATAAGAAACTTTACTTGAGCTATTTTCAACAAGTAAGTCTGCAGTTAAACAAGCTACACTTGAGTTTTAACTCATCCGCAAATCAGCAATTGTTTAAAGTGATTGTTCCGAAACATGTTGATAATGCCACTTCTGGTCATATTCTAGAAACCACACATTTCAGAATATAACAAGAACAACAATAATAATAATCACTAGCATTTCTATGGTGCTTTAAGGCTTGCAAAACACTTTACATATATTATCTCACATATATATATTTATCCTTTTATTCATCTTAAAATAGCAACTACTAAAAATGCAGAAAACCAATTACAAGGAAAACCTAAAATGCACATTTTTATGTGTACAATACTAGCAATACGTGTACATATGTTTACAGTGCTAGCAATCTTTTGTAAAAAGACAAGTGAACACGTTCAGTTCTGTCTGGTTTAAGGCAAAAACCTTAATAGTCACTTTAAAAGTGACATTAAATATTTAATGTCACATTTAAAATCAAACACGATTTAAAATGTGTTTTAAACTTTCTCTTTTCTGGGTTGTCAGCAAGCAGACTACTGCCTCAGATCAGCTAACAATTCACCATAAACCTCAAGAAAGTCTCAATAGTTTATAAACATTTATTAAGTGGCTACTATATGTCAGACACTGTACTAAGCACAAATAGGAAAAGAGTGTCTGCCCTCAAGGAGCTTACAATCTAGGGAGTGGGGTGGGGCTGGGGCACACAAAAAGAAACTGGTGGAGAAGTAGTGCAGCCAGGTGAGAAATGAGGAAATGTTCTGAGCTACTCCCTGCCCCCATGCAGGTTTTGGGGTTCATGACTTCACCCTTCTGTAAAAGAGCTATAAAGTGGAGTTTGTAGGATGATGATATTTTCCCAATAATGAGCTTCCTGGGGCATTGTAGAAAAGTTAGAGAAGTCTCAGAGTGGTGCAACCCAGTAAAAAGTAAGAATGGTTTTGTTTCAGATCAGAAACCTGTACCACTTTTCACAATATAATGGTCCAAACAGAGCCCTAAACAGCCAAACCAGAGACATGGATCCAAACTCAACACAGAAACATAGGTATACGGGCAGGGAAGTCACCCCCTTCAGTCCCAAAACAGAAAAGTTTACAAGAGATTGAGTGATTCTGCCTCAGAACTTGACACAACTAGAATGTATATGAGCATCCAAAGAGAGTTCTGTGATTCACTTCGAGGCTAGGCTCCCAGATTTCCCACCACCCCCCTTCTCTGGCCAACCTCAGAAATGTGTTCCTCTTGAGAAAGGCACTGAAACAAATTCTCAAGAATGCAGAAATTTATTTCATAAGCTCAACTTCTGCTTCTCCCAAGTTCCCATCATCCTCAGGGTAGCTCCATTACAACTAGTCACTTATTCCAGCTAAACATTTAGGCAAAGGTCATGTCTATGACTCTCAGAGGAAATAGAAAGGCAACTGAGTCATTACAACATTGAGGCATCAAGTAAGAAAAACATCCAAATTGTTCATTATGACCCCATCTAGGACTCTATCTCAGAGGTATTATAAAGAGTCCACGGAGCGGCTAGGTGGTACAGTGAATAGAGTACCAGCCCTGGAGTCAAGTGGACCCGAGTTCAAATGTGACCTCAGACACATAACACTTACTAGCCATGTGACCTCGGGCAAGTCACTTAACCCCAATTGCCCTGCCCTCCCCACTCTGAAAAGCAACAACAACAACAAAAAAGACTCCAATGCCAAAGGACACAGGAAAAAGGTGGGTCACTGGGGAAGCCAAGACTAATCAGGATGTTAAGAAAATAACACCCCTGTCCCAACCTGCCCTTTATAAATTCCCTTTTGCTCAAAGTTTAATCCTCCTTTCTGCTACTACTTTCTCTTTTAAAATTAATATATTTCAGGTGCTAAGAGGCCAAGTCCTCATTCATACTCCCTCAGCCTCCATTCTCATTCTCCAAGAGGTAAATCAAACCTTAAATTCTGACCATTTAGTTCCTCACCCCTTTCCATTCCTTGGCCCCTATTTGCTCATAGCTCATCTGTCTCTCATATGAACTTCCCTTACCTCCCTCCCAGAACAGCATCTTCAAGAAGTCAAGTTGGGAAGAGGAGAGGAAGGTGCATCAGGGGACTGATAATGTGTCCCAGGCCAGTCTCTTGTTTGGTACCTGAGCCAGGAAAGTCATGAAAACTTCCAGAGATAGAATCCTATGGTGGAGTTAAACTCATCGTCATTATCATTGCTAGTGTTTATATAGCACTTTAGGGTTTTCAGAACATGTTTTCTCATTCGATCCTCACAAAGACTCATTGAAACAGGTAGGCAGAAATTGTGGCCATTTTATAGAATGAAATGAAGGCTGGAAAAAGGTTAAATAAGATTGGCATAATGAAGCTATGCCACTTGAAGCAGCAGAATTATTTATAGATCTCCTTGTAGATGAGCCCCTCAAATGTCTAAACACTGAGAAGGTCCTGGCCCAATGGGTTGGAGAGGTTCTCAAAGAGGTAGCCTCACCTGAGAGATAGTAAATGGCCCGTATCCAGGGGACCATAAGTCAGACAGAGAGATGCTGGATGAGGGTGTAACAAGGGATTATTCATTAAGTTCAGTTCTTACGGGTATTCATAGAGTGACATTAATGCAATTCTCCATGTGGAAGACTATGGTGAGTCTACTTGCAGGAGAATAGAAGTACAATTAAGAGTCATTGGAACATGCAGAAACGTTCCTTTACTGATTCTGATCTGTTAACCATGTGATAGACAGCAGCCTCTTTGATTGATTACAATTGCAGAACTGGAACTGGGGGTGCCTTTGTCAGACATTAGTCAGCCTCAGCCACTTCCCTTGATTTGGTCTCTTTTCTTCAGCTGATTTCTCCCTAGTTGACAGTGTCCAGTGAAAGATAGCACTGTTAGAGGAGAAGCTGTGGACCTTCTGTCTACCCAATGCTGACATATGGCCTTGTGAATATGGGCCTCAGTTTCCTTGCCTGCCTTGGAAGCTGTTTTGTTTTGACTGAAGAAAGTTCAAGATTATGATCTTGTCAATTGGAAGAATGAGCCACATGAGAGTCAAGTCCTCGCCCAGAACCAATGCCCCAAGGAGTGACTTTCAAGATGCAGCAAAGTGGGAGCTGAGCCTGGGATTCATCTAACATCACTGCCACATTTGGACATGAACTTGGTGGGAGGAAGACTAGATAGAAAATGTGTTCATTCTGAGCCTTTTCCCAGACACTGAGGTAGAATGGGGAGAGTGTACTCCCAAGGTGTTGGGGATGGGAAAAGTGATGGTGCTTCCGTTCTTATTATATATTTAAAATAAATATCTCTTTGTAAAAGTGAATTGATGAAATGGAGCTGGGGTGCTAGTCACTAGTGGCTAATAGTGGATGAGAGCTCAAACTAAAGGCATTAGAGAAACAACATCCCAGAGGCTACTGTTTAGTCATTTGCACAACTCTTTGTGACCCCATTTGGGGTTTTCTTGGCAAAGACACTGGAGTGGTTTGCCATTTCTTTCTCCATCTCTTTTTACAGATGAGGAAACTGAGGCAAACAAGGTGAAGTGACTTGCCCTGGGTCACACAGCTAATAAATGTCTGAGGTCGGATTTGAACTTAGGTCCTCTTAACTCCAGGCTCAGAGCTCTATCCACTGAGTCACCTAGCTGTCCTTGGGGTACCCACCTAGAATCTTGAAGAGGAGATGTAGCTAGCTTGCTCCAGGATCACAAGGCCAAACTGGGGGGATGGGAGGAATAGAGAATAGCCAACAGAGCTGATCTGGGGCTGTGACTCAGTAGCTCTCAAGGCCATTTGCAGCTCAGCACAGACTCTACCATAGATTTTTGTTCTCCTTTTTCCAAACCAAGTAACCACTGAGCACAAAGGTTTTTATTTTTTTGCCAGACTCCTTTCTGCTATTCAGAATGTTGTAATATCATGAGGGAGAAAAGACAGTGTCCTGGGCCCAAGAGATAGGAAATGTATATTCTAGTCTCAGCTCTACCACAAACTAGCTATGTGACTTTGGACAACTCATTTAACCTATGTGGAGCCCAATTTCCCCATCTGTAAAATGACAGCAGTGGAATGAGGATTTGAAAGTCTCTAAGAGCCCTTCCAGATGTAACATTTTATGAATGTCATTCCTGAAGAAGATAAAGATTGTAGGAGGGAAACTTTATATTACTACATTAATCTATCTTGCATTACCTTCTCCTGCCCATCTCTTGCCACTGCCTTATCTACATTCTTTTTCCAACCTGGGCTAGTTTTCTTCTCTGAGAAAGTAATTTCATTGCTGATACCTGAGATCAGTTTTTGAATTAGACTCATAAGAAAGATGAAGTACTCTAATATGTACTAAGCACTTGGTGACTTGGTTTACCTTGGATCTGATCTGTAAGTACATAGTCCTGTATGAATCTCTGAAATTAAATCCCTACCATTCCAGTGGGTGCTAAAAAAGAAAAGAAGAAGAAAAAAGCAGTAACCTAATAGATAAGAAGTGTTTAGAGAAGATTTTGAGTCTTCTTTTGTTCAGTGCCAAGCCTACCAGAAGCAGAGGTCTGGGTCCTTATAGTCATTTTTTCTAGAACATTCTCTTTAAAGAATTCATTATCCGAAGTATCACTTCAATTCCTTCCAATTAATTAGCCTGAAAAAAGTTAAATAGCTTGTCCAATACTCCTATAGTTCAACTCTTCACTAAACCAGAGAGGTTTTTGTTCTTTTTTCAGTGGTCCACATAAATGAAGTTTTACTGCATCTAGCTGCAGTGGGTCAAAGGCCAATCACAGATTGGAAATATCAGGGTTCAAGTCCTACTTCTGACACATATTGGCAGGGTGACTCTGTGTAAGTCACTTAACCTTTCTGTGTTCTAGGTAATTCTCTAAGGTACAGAAAAGTTGCTGACCAGCCCTGGTTGGGGTGAATTTCCTCATCTTGGAGTACTCTAGGTTAATGAAAGCCCAGGGTACTTCACTTTCCCAACATCTAAGAGTATAAAGGGCATATCATCATACCACACCAATGCTTTGAAGCAAAGTTCCTGTTCAGATCCGTCCCGACACACCGATTTCCCTCATGCCAGGAACGGTTCTTTCTCCACATTCGATCCTAAACAAAGATAGGAAAAGTGAGAGGCCAGCCTGGTTCAAAGGAAAAAATCACTTGAAAAGTCCTAAGCAGTTGACGTTGTGTATTCTTCTGCACTCTTCTCAGGCCACTGCTTCATGCTATTTCTTCATCTTTGAGCTGTGACTTTCTCACCCTATCCACAGCTGCTACCTTTGTCTAAGCTAACCACCTGACTACTAGGTTACTTTTACTAATCTCCTGTTTAGATTACTTATTGTCACTTTCCTTCCCTCTCATTTATCCCACCTGTTGTGTTCTTCCTCAAGGTCATTTGGAGCCCCTTCTCAGAAGCTTATAATGATTCATGTTCTATCATTCCGTCCCAATGTAAATAATCTGGAGACTCTTTACAGCAAGGCAAATCACAGTCTTAACAATTTAGGAGACTGTTCCATGGGTTTGTGTGACTAAAAATAATCATCACCTGGTGACCAAGACAAGTGATGACTTCAGCACCAGACAGGCAATCAAAGCCTTTCCAGTTTGGTAAGATCTAATAGAGCCGATGCTATTTAAGCAGAGCCTGTGAGAACACAGGGTTACCGGTACACCTCAATGAGGCATTACAGCAGAGTTTTTTGTGGGCAGGTGGCATAAGAATCATCCTGGATGAGAAGTTATCAGTTATAACCTAGCCCACCTGGATGAGATAACATCCAGCTAAATATGTACCTAAACAGGAAGGGACAAAAGAGAAATAGAAATTACACTCTCCTGCTTAGAGATAATTGACCTCAGTAATTTGGGGGGCAAGTCACTTTCATCTTACTAATTTTTTTCTTCTTTGATTCATAGAATTTTTGAGCTGGACTGGACATTAAAGGTCAACTAGTCCAACTTCCCTATCAATACAAGAATCCATTTAATAAAAGCTAGCCTCTGCTTCAATAAGTTTCATGACAAAGAGCAAACTATTCTACAAGTTGTGCATCCTTTGTTCTCAAAGAGGACCAAAGACATCAGGAGGGTGGTGTCTTGACTTGCTCATGAATTGGATTTAAGTGAAGCAGGGCTATGCAAAGTCATCAACCTCATTCTCTCCTCCAAGTCATCAGAGTGCAATGGCAAGACAAAAGCCAAGATGAGTGGTGATGGCCCAGGATGCCGTTCTTCAAGTGGTAAAGTAGTAAAATCTTTCTATTTTTAACAAATTCTTTCTTATAATTCTCTCCCTTTTTAATTTCATAGCTAGCATTTATATAGCACTTTGAGGTTTGCAAAGCGCTTTAATATGTCATCTTATTTGATCCCTGGGAGGTGGAGGCCATTATTACCCCATTTTACAGATGAGAAAACTAAGAAGGAGAGAGATTAAGTGACTTGCCCAGGGTAACACAAACAATAGTATCCAAGGCAGGATTTGAACTTGAATCTTCCTGACTCCAAGTCAAGGACTCACATTTATATAGCATTTTTAAACTTTGCCAGATAGTTTCCTCATAATCCTGTGGGGGAGGTAAATAAATAAAACTCAATCCACTGTGCCATCTAGCTACCCCTAACTTTTAGCCATGGATAGTAGTAGTAGTAGTAATAGTAGTAGCAGTAATAGTGGTGGTAGTAGTAGTAGTGGTAGTAGTAGTAGTTGTAATAGTGGTGGTGGTAGTGGTAGTGGTAGTAGTAGTAGTAGTAGTAGTAGTAGTAGTAGTAGTAGTAGTAGTAGCAGTAGTGATAGTAGTAGTAGTAGTAGCAGTAGTAGTAGTAATACTAGTAGTAGTAGTAGCAGTAGTAACAGCTACCATTTATATAGTACTTTAAAGTTTTCAAAATGCTTTTCATATGTTAACCCATTTGCCATTAAAAACTTTACAGAATGTCTATTTCTTTGTGGGGGGATGTTTTAGATGAAATTCTTATTAAGATATAAGTTAAACTAGATATACTCTAAGGTCCCTTCCAACAACTCAGATTCTACGATTCTTTAGTCATAAACTGTTTGGTCCCAAGGTTCACTGTCTGTGTGAAGCTCATAAGAGTTATCCACTCATGACTCCATGCTGAAAATGTTAAGATGTTAAGGGCCTTTCACTCACTGTTTTCCATGTGTAATCATAACCATCCACGTTCAACACAGGCATGACATAGAAATCTAGATGATTCAGAAGCTTGGTGATTTTAGGTTGTTTCCCATAAAACTGGGTTGCCTAAAAATCAAAATAAGATTTAATTAATTATTTTCTTAATTCCTTTCAATGAAGGCACTTGTGTTTGTCTCATATATTAAATCTGTGGACTTTACTCTTTGAAAGTTTATTCACTTCACAAAAGAACTAAAGTGTCAACCTCAGTACAGTGCTACTCCATTCCAGCAGGTGGTTAATTCCATCATGGACACATGGTCTGGACAATTAGCATAAACTGAAGGTGTGATTCATTAACTGTTGGTGGAGCTGCAAATGGGTCCAGCCATTCTGGAAAGCAATTTAGAGCTATTCCCATAACATTACTAATCTGTGCCATTGGACCTTGTGACCCAGTGATATCATTGTGAGTCCAAAAAGATCAAGAAGTCAAAAGAAATGTCCCTTATATAACAAAATATTTGAAGCAGCATTCTTTGTGATAACAAAAACCATAGCATGTTCCTATGGGAAATTATAATAACCACTTTATGATGCAATTTCTAACAATGTTTTATGAAAAATGGAGACTAGCTTAATCTAGATAATTCGTGCCAGTCATTTACACTGAAAAAAAAGCTTTCCTAATGAAATTCTCAAGATAATGGCCTCATTTTTTCATTTCATTTAGTATGCATAAGCACATTCAAAGTCTAATAATATTAATTCTTAACTTAAATGCAGCATGGGGTAGGAAAGAAGGATGAAACTGTCAAGACTGAATCATTGGAAACAAAGGAAAGAATAGGGCTGAGATCATTCTTCCAAACACTAGAAGGGTACTTATGGACTCACATAACCTATGAACCACAGGCAGAAAGCTGGAGCCACCCATTCTCGGGCATGGATACCACAGTCAATCCATATAGCATTTCTTGATGTGTTTCCCTTTGTAGAAAGCTGGACAAGAAAGAGAAAATATCTAATTGAAAATGGATCATAAGAGTCCAGAGAACTGGTGCTCTAGGTGATAGCTGCATATATCCTCATGAGAGGTAAGTAGAGGTAGGAAAAAAAAGAATTATCTAGCTCTCATTATTTGATTTTTTAAAAAAATGTCCTGGCACTGAATTCTCAGGAGACTTTAGATTACTTCCTAAAAGATGTTGGATAAATTCATGAACAATATTTTCACTTGTAATCCTTTTTAAATAGTATTTTACTTTTTCCAATTACCTTTTTACTTTTTATTTTTTCCAATTTTATTTTTCCCAATTTTGAGAGCCAAATTTCCCCCTCCCCCATCCCTAAAACAATAAGTAATTTGATTTGGTTATATATGTACAATCATGTAAAACATATTTCCATAGTAGTCCTGTTGTGAAAGAAGAAACAGATCAAAAGGAAGAAAACAAACAAAAATATAGAAAGTGAAAATAGTTTGATCTGTATTCAGACTCCATCAGTTCTTTCTCTGGGTATGGATAGCATTTTCCATCACTTCATTTGTAATCTTGCAAAAGCCTAGGAGGCAGTTTTCAAATGGATGTTTCTTATATTAAAATTTTATAAAAGCTGCAGGCATAACTATCAATCTTTACTGAGTGAAAGCATTTCTTCAGGAAGCTAATGAAATAAAGGTGCAGGCGCATTGCCTTCTGATGATCTAACATAACCCAGGAATAGAGTTCAGATAATTCTAGAGTAAAGCCTCTAGACTCCTCAGAATTGTATTTTTAAATGCATACAAGAAGATACAGAGTTATAAAGGAAATTAGTTATGTTGAAAAATAGTCTTCAAAATATCTTTTTAAAAGTTTTGGCCCCCAGATTTAAGAAACCTTGTTCTAGAAGAAAAGAGTGCTCACATAATTATAATAATAAGAACTAATATTAATATAGTCCTTTAAGTTTTGCAAAATACTTCATAGGTCTTATCTCATTTGATCCTCTCAACAACCCTATAAAGTAGATACTATTTTTATCCTGGTTTTTACTATTCAATTCAATAAACATTTATTAAATGTCTACTGTACAGCAGACATTGTGCTAAGCACTAAGAATGAGACAGTCCTTGTCTTCAAGGAGCTTACAATCTAATAGAAGAAGACAAAGTTGAAAAAAAAAATTGAGGGGCGAGGTGGTAACCCTGCATACCATAGGGTACCCAGCAAGGGGCCATGTGTTTGGTGGAGTCAAAGCCAAGCAGAGATGCTGATGGAAAAAGGAATTACCAGGAAGGTTGTGATTTCTCTATAAAGGAAAGTTTTGGGAGGATTTTAGTGCTCCTCCCTCCAATCTAATGAGAGAGATAAGAAACTGAGATTGAGAAAGGTGAAGTATCTCTCCTGGGATCAAACAGCTACTAAGTGTCTGAATTAGAATTTGAACTAAGGACTTCCTTCTCCAGCTCATTTTACAGATGAGGAAACTGAGGCAAACAGGATGAAGTGACCAGCCCAAGGTTACCTAGGTAGTAAGTTTCTGAGGCTAGATTTGAACTCAGAGATTAGTCTTCCTGACTTTAGGCCTGACACTCTGTGCACTATAGCACCACCTAGCTGCCCATTCTTCTTCCCAGCTTCCCTATTTTGGTCACCATCCTTGCAGTCACCCAAGTTCACAACCTCGTTGTTATTCTTGACTATTCACTCTCATTTGCCCCATGTATCACATTGCTAGGACCAATATATTTATTTTTAAAAGATCTTTGAATATGATCAAATCTTTAAGTAATTAAGCTGGTAATTCAGAATTTTAATGCCAAAAAAATCATCATCCTTTTAAAATGTTTTAAAGGCAACTGTTAAGTAATTGATCATAAAGAACCTTAGTTTGATCCATTATTTTAAGTAGCACTGTATCTTAATGGGTCTTCTAGAATAAATGAGCTGAAAAATAAACTGAAAATTACTTAAATAGCTTGACTTCTTAAATGTTATTTAATAAAGTTAACATTTAATATTGCCCAGTGGATGTTGGTAGGTGATGTGGTGAATGGAATGCCAACCCTGGAGTCAGTAAGACTTGAGTTCAACTCTGGCTTCAGACACTTGTGAGCTGTGTGACCCAGGGCAAGGCACTTAACCCTGTTTGCTTCAGTTT
Organism: Pseudochirops corinnae; assembly: GCA_028646515.1. Taxonomy (NCBI): domain Eukaryota; kingdom Metazoa; phylum Chordata; class Mammalia; order Diprotodontia; family Pseudocheiridae; genus Pseudochirops; species Pseudochirops corinnae. The sequence continues at coordinate 133,405,610 of CM053591.1, forward strand.
CCTCATCGGTAAAATTATCTGGAAAAGAAAATGGCAAACCACTCCAGTAACTTTGCCAAGAAAACCCCAAATGGGGTCACAAAGAGTCAGACATGACTGAACAACAACATTCAAAATCCTGTAATGTAAGAGGCTATTACTTTGCCATAAGAAATGATGAAATGGACAGTTTCATAAGAAATTAGGACAGCTTCTATGAACTGATTCAGAGTGAAGAGGAGAACAACAGCATTATAAAAAATGTAATTTTGAAAAACTTGAAGTTGCTGATCAGTGCAGTGACAAACTACAATTGCAGAGGACCAAAGATAAAGCATGAAACCAGAAAGGTGACGGACTTAAAATGCATGACAGATATATTTATAAATATGGCCAGTATAGGAAATGTACTTGTTTAACTATGCATATTTTATTTAAAAAATTTTTATTGTTCAACAGGGAATGGGGTGGAAAAGAAAATAAATGGTTGTTCATCAGGAAAAAAAATACAATTTTTAGAATATCTCCTGAAATCTTGATGTTGTGATCATGAGAATTTATGTAAAATGTTTTGTGAAATTTAAAGTGCTATAAAAAAGGTTAACTAGTATTAAGTCTCAAACAAATGGTAGTATTGAGATTTAAAAGGAATTAGATATAACCTCATCCAATCCCTTCATTTTATGAATCAGAAGCAAAGAAGTTGCTTCTGATTCATATTCCTGAAGAAATAAAGTGACTTGACTAAGGTCACACAGGTCAATATTTGATCCTAACAACTATCCTTTAGCACAGTATGCAACCATATGCTGGGTACTACATTTTAGGAGTACCTAAATCTAGGACTGTTGCCACTATACCATGGCTAACAGATGCGTGGGGGGAGAAGGGGGAGAATTAGTTTCTGTTATAGCTGCTCCTAAGGTGGCCTCCCTGACAACAATAAGCCAAATTTAGCTACTTATTATTAATAACAATAATGGAGGTAGGTGCCCTTATTATCCTCACTTTACAGAAGAGTAAATAAATGCTGAGAGTGGTTAAGTGACTTATCAAGGGTCACTCAGGTAGTAAGTGTCTGAAGCAGGATTTTAACTCAGGTCTTCCTTGTTTGAGATAATAAAACCAGGTCACAGTATAAAGGAAGACGCTCATTTTTCTGTGTTCCTCAGTTCATGAGGAAGGGAATAAAGTAAAAGAAACCAGGATCTAATTTATTTACTCTTAAGTTTTACAAGGACATGGAGGCTCTACATAATATTTCTCATACTCATATGTGCTAGTCCTATCCTATGGTCTCCTCTGAAATACCATTTCCATTGTTAACAAGCTTCCCTTTATATTAAACATTTACCATTCTTCTGGACATTATTTTTTCTATATTTAATTCTTATGTAGGAGAATGGGGTGGAACCAAGATGGAAGAGTAAAGGCAGAGACTCACCTGAGTTCTCCCAAAATCCCCTCCAAACAATGTTAAAATTATGCCCCAAAATGAATTCTGGAATAGTATAACCAATGAAAGGATGAGGTGGAACAATTTTTTAGCCCAAGACAACTTAGAAGATCAGGAGGCAAGATTTCTCTCACTGGGGTGAGTGGAGCACAGTCCTATGCCAGTCTGATCAGTGTAGACTGTGCCCAGTAAGCCAGCAGCAGGTTTTGGGGACAACTGTTTTGGCAGAGAAAGGGGCAGCTTCCAGAGCTCTCAGACAGTCTTAGACAGTCAGACTATCTTACAGATAGTAAGTGGGTCAGACAATTGGTCAGAAGGAGATTAAAAGGGACTCTTTGCAGGCACTGGGAGCAGGATTCTATTGTCCTGCCCATACACCATTCTGGGTCACAGTCCCAGGGCAAAGAGAAGTATTAACAGGAGCAGAAACCCTAGTTCCAATTCCACAGGATAAAAGATAAGTAAATGGTCAGGGGAAAAAAATTAATATTCAATGAATTAGAGAAGTTTCAAGAATTCCTGTTGAAAGTACCAGAGCTAAACAGAAAATTCAGTTTTCAAATACAAGACTCAAGAGAAGCATTAAAAAAGGTAAACAGGAAAGTAAAAACATAAGGGATTCAATAAGGTTAAACTGTTTACATTCCTACACAGGAAGATCATACTTGTAACTCTTAAGAACTTTATTATGGTTAGGGCAGTTAGAAAAAGCATATAGAGAGAGAGGGCATGAGTGTGTGTTGACTATGATTGGGATGGTATCCAAAAACAAAATAAAATTAAGGAGTGAGGAAGAGGGATATGCTAGGAGAAGGGAGAGGTAGAATGGAGCAAATTATCTCACATAAAGGAGGCACAAAACAGCTTTTACAGTGGAGAGGGAGATGGTGGGAGCAGAATGATGGGCAATGCTTGAACCATACTCTCATCAGAATTGGCTCAAAGAGAAAATAACACACACACTCTTGGATACAGAAATCTATCTTATGATATAGGGAAGTAGGTAGGAGAGAAGATGACAGAAGGGATGGGGCTGAGGGTAGATTAGGGGAAGCAGTGGTCAGAAGCAAAACATTTCTGAGGAGGGATAGAGTGAAAGGAGAGAGAAGGATAAATGGGGCAGGGGAAGAAGGGAGAGAAGCAGGATGGAAGGAAATATAGAGTTGGTAATCATAGCTGTCCATGTGAATGGGATGATCTCACCCAGAAAATGGAAGTGGATAGTAGAGTGGATTAAAAACCAGAATCCTACAATATGTTGTTTACAAGAAACACACTTGAAGCAGAGAGACACAAACAGAGTAAAAATAAGAGGCTGGAGCAGAATGTATTATACTTCCACTTAAGTTTTAAAAAAATCAGGGATAGCAATGATGATCTCAGACAAAGCAAAAACAGATCTAATTTTAAAAAGAGATAAGTATGGAAACTACATTTTGCTGAAAGACACCATAGATAATGAAGTTATATCAACACTAAACATATATGCACCAAATGGCATAGTATCCAAATTCTTTTTTAAAAAAAATTAAATGAGTTACAGGAGGAAATAGACAGTAAAATATACTAGTGGAGAACCTAAAATTTCCCCTCTCAGAACTACATAAATCTAACCAAAAATTAAACCAAAAATAAAGAACTTAAGGAGATGAATAGAATTTTAGAGGTTAGATATGATAGACCTCTAGAGCAGTGGTTCTCAAACTTCATAATGCCGCGACCCTTTAATACAGTTCCTCATGTTGTGGTGACCCCCAACCATAAAATTATTTTTGTTGCTACTTCATAACTGTAATATTGCTACTGTTATGAATCTATCTGATATGCAGGATATATTTTCATTGTTATAAATTGAACATAACCCACAGGTTGAGAACCGCTGCTCTAGAGAAAATTGAATGAAATAGAAAGAAATATACCTTTTTCTCAGCTGTACATGGCAACTACACAAAAATCAACTATGTATTAGGGCATAAAACCCTCACAACCAAATGCCCCAAAGCAGAAATATTAAATGTATCCTTTTCAGATCATATGCAATAAAATTACATTCAATAAAGGTCTATGGGAACATAGATTTAAAATTAATTGGAAATTAAGTAATCTAATCCTAAAGAATTAATAGATCAAAGAACAAATCATAGGAATAATAAGGAATGTCATATAAAGAGAATGACAACAATGAGACAATATATTAATATTTACAGAATGCAGCCTAAGCAGCACTTATTGGAAAAATTATAACTCTAAATGCATATATCAGTAAAGGAGAGAAAGAACAGACCAGCAAATTGATCATACAGCTAAATAATTTTTTTTAAACTAGAGAAAGGAAAAATTTTAAATTCCAAATTAAGCACCAAATTAAAAATCCTAAAAATCAAAGGAAAAATTAACAAAAATTCAAAGTAAGAAAACCATTGAACTAATAAATAAAATTAAGAGCTAGTTTTATTTAAAAAAAAACAATGGCAACAAAATAGATAAGCCATTGGTTATTTTTATTTTTTAAAAAAGATCAAATTACTAGTGTCAAAAATGAAAAGGGTGAATTCACCACCAATGAATATGAAATGAAAGTAATTGTTAAGAACTATTTTGCCCAATTATATACCAAATAAATCTAACAATTTAAGTGAAATGGATGGATATTTACACAAATATAAATTGCCTAGATTAACAAAAGACGAAATAGAATATTTAAATAACCCTATCTTAGAAAAATAAATTGAACAGACCATCAATGAGCTTCCTAAGAAAAAGTCAACAGGACCAGATGGATTCACAACTGAATTACAGAAAACATTTGAACAACTAATTTCAATACTATACAAACTATTCAGAAAAATGGGCAAAGAAGGAATCCTACCCAAATTCTTTTATGATACAAATATGTTCTAATACCTAAGCATGGAAGGACAAAGAAAAATTTTCCTAATGAATTTTGATGCAAAAATTTTTAAATAAAATACTACTAAAGTGAATATAGTACTATCTCACAAAATCATACACTATGACCAGGTGGGATTTATACCAGGAATGCAAGGCTGGTTCAATATTACAAAACAATCAGCATAATTGACTTTATCAACAGCAAAACCAACAGAAATCATATGATTATCTCAACAGATACAGAAAAGGCTTTTGACAAAATATAATACTCATTCCTATTTAAAACACTAGAAAACACAGGAATTTATGGAGTTTTCCATAAAATGATAAGTAGTATCTATCTAAAACCATCAGTAGGCATTATCTCTAATCAGTATAAGCAAGAAGCCTTCCTGGTAAGATCAGGGGTGAAACAAGGATGTCCATTATTACCACTATTATTCAATATTGTACTACAAATGCTAACTATAGCAATAAGAGAAAAGAAATTAAAGGAATTAGAATAGGCAATGAGAAAACAAAATTATCAGTCTTTGCAGATGATATGATGGTATAATTGGAAAATCCTAGAGAATCAACTAAAAACCTAATTGAAATAATTAGCAACTTTAGCAAAGTTGTAGTTCCAAAGGACTTATAATGAAAAACTTTCAGAGAAATAACTGATGTAGTCTGAATGCCGATCTAAACATAAGTTTGTTTTTTACTCTCTTTGTTTTTCTTGAAAGTTTTTGTCTGTACTTTCTTCCACAACATTACTAATATGGAAATATGTTTTGCATGATTGCACATGTATAACCTATATCGAATTGCTTGCCTTCTCAATGAGGGAGGAGGCCAGGGGAGAGAATTTGGAGCTCAAATTTTTAAAAAATGAATTGTTAAAAAATTGTTTTTATATATGTAATTGGAAAAAATAAAATATTTTTTAAATTGATGAACATGTTATTCCCTCCAATAGAGTGTAAGCTTCTTGAGGTCAGAGATCATTTTATTTTTGTCTTTATATCCTAGTATCCAGCTTAGTGCATGGGCTGAGGTTGTGCATTCAATTCAATTCATCTACTATCTTGTCAAATCATTTAAATGTAAGTTTTAAAAGAAAGACTTGGACAACTATTTTCATTATTTAGAATTGGAATTTCATCAAGCAAAAGACCATTCCTGCTCACCCAGAGTTTAGGAGAAGTATTAAGGTGTAAGCCTTGAAGAAGTCTGCAATCTAAATTTGGATTATGTAGATTAGTTCATAGAAAGTTTGGGTAGAAAGAATCAAAGTCTTCTAAGACTCACTCCTAGGAACAATGGGATTTCTATGATCCTCAGATCTGTCCTGACCATCCAAAGGCATCATAAACAGACTATTGTCCTACAAAGTTTGAATTGCCTCCTTCTCTTTCCTTGCAAGTGAAAACCCTACACTAACAGAATGATAAGGGGATAACTCTAATTCTCTTTCATGGTGGCTTTTGAATAAAATGGAAGGAAAACTGTGGAGGGAGAGACAGAATCTCTCAAAATTGCCTTGTACTCATTTTGTATATATTCCAAACATGCTTATATGTACACATGTTATCTCCCCAATTAAAATATCAGTTCTTTGAGGGTAAAGGCTGTCCCCTTTTGTCCTTTTATCCCTAATTTTTAGCACAATGCCTGGAATATAATAAACACTTAAATACTTGTTGATTGGGTATTTAATTGAAGGAAATGAATTTTTAAGCTGAGAGTCATCTGTCGCTGAGAACCACCTCCCCCCCAAACATGACAGAGCAGTTACTTTTTCAAAAGATTACCTTCAAGACATAAAGTGGTCTCTTCTCAAATGAGGATCCAATGTGAATTTTTTCAAGCATATCAGGATATGTCTCAGTTATAACATCTATCCAATAATAAATCTGCCAAAATAGAAATGAGCAATTAGCTAATAAAGTTTCAGATTGCAAAGGCAATAAACAATACCATGTAAGTTAGTGGACCACAGAAAGAACATAGCTTCTTCAGCAGAAGTAGATGAATTCTCCAATCATTTTGCACAGTGGGGAAGATATGGAGGGGGGAAATTTTGGTTTGTTTTTCCACCCAGAGGAAAATAAAGGACTGAAAAAAGAATCGAACCATATGTATGTAGTATCAGAGACTAAGAAAGTCAAGATCATAGGATCAGAAATCAATAGTTGGAAATGACCTTAGGTCATCTAGTTGAATCGTTCTATAGGTTAGAAACTGAACTCCTAATAGGGGACATTTACTTGCTCAAAGTGACACAGCAACTAAATTTCAAGGGCAGGATTTAAACCCAGTTCCTCTGCCTCTAAATCTATTGCTCTATCCACTGTGCCAAATAAGAAAAATTAATTCGTGTTTATAATTATTGTGACTCTTGAAACATTTTATAAAGATTTTTTTAAGAAGGAAAAGTTATGAAAAGTCTCTTCACAAAAAATCAATACCTTTGTGTAAGAAATCCATCTCTACAATTCCTAAGTTCTTCTACATATGTGACCTTCAGGGAAAATGTCAGTAGTTTTCTGATTTATCTGTTATGAATGAGGTGGCTATACTAAGTAATCTCTCCATCAATAATTCTATAAAGAAGTGTCATGAAGAAAGCTTTTTGGGGATGACTGGGAGGGGAGGGGTTTAGCCTAAGGAAGTACAGTATGTCCTGTAGAAAGCCCAATGCTCCCAGCAAGACAGGTTAAAATAACATTTCCCTGGGGGCGGCGAGGTGGCACAGTGAATAGAGCACCAGCCCTGGAGTCAGGAGGACCTGAGTTCAAATCCAGCCGCAGACACTTGACACACTTAGTTGCTATGTGACTTTGGGCAAGTCACTTAGACCCAATTGCCCTCCAAAAAGCAAAATAAATAAATAAATAATGTTTCCCCACTAGAGGGCCACTGGTACTAGGTCAATACTCCAATAGCATAGGGAGATGCTGTTCTAAGAAACATTAGTCTCCAACTCTTGATTCTAGGTCTCCCTCAGAGGTTAAGGACCACTCTTGAATAGTCCTCAAGGTTTTGCCCTGATACAAATTCAGCCCTCCTTTACAGGTAGGCTAAGGAGTAAGTCAGGTTCTGGGGGGGTTAAGTCCACTTTGAGGCAAACCTAGAGGTTTGAATTGGTCTAAAACTTTGGAGTCTTTTGGAGAACTTCCCCCAAATGGACATACATTCTCCAGGGAAACTCTATAGCTCATCTGGCAACTAGAATACTATTGCATCCCTACTAGTAATAGCCAAGCTCTAGGTTGTACCTCCGAAGACAGTTCTAGAGCTTGTATAAAGCAAACCCTTAGCACTCAGGGACTAAAGTATCATTTGCCCACACATCTAGAGTAACTATATAAGCTGCATGATGTTAGCATCTAGCACATAATAGGCATTGAATAAATGTTTATTAAATTCAATCTAATCAAAAATATCCACCCTACCCAGGTGAAATATTGAAAACAATGCAAATATCATACATTTATTCCTTAGGATTCTTATTCTTCTAAATTTTAAGTCAGCTAGGCAGAACCTAAGTTTAATCAATTCATATTAAAGTGTCAGTCATTTAGTAGCTCATTTACTAAGGTTCCTACTAACTTTGAGATTTTGACTGTCCAATTGTTTCTGGAAGGATAGGAAATAGCCCACTGAGGCACCTAAGACTAACTTTGCTTACTTCTTTCTGCCTAAGGATGGCAATGTATGTAAACAGATGGTAACCAGTGGAATCTACCTAACTGCTCTAGAAAAACCATCAGAACCCACCAGAACTCTTTAAGGATATGGTTCTTATTTCCATTTGTTCCAAGGTCTTGATAAGTATTTTAGGGAAAAGCAAGTCTTCCTTTCTTCCAAATATGGAAGCAAGCTTCCTTTCTTTCTTTTAGTCCAGGCCTAGAAAGGCCTTTCTATCTGCTAGCCACTGGTACTGTTTAGATCAAGGTAGAGCTTACTGGGTAATGCTCTGTAGAAATAGTACCAAAGACAATGTTTGATTGTTTTCCCAGAGCCAGCCAGTGGATATTCTTCTCCTATAAGACTCTCAGAAATGAGAGGAAATCATTCCACTATATGTTATAAAGTCAGTTTTAATCTTTTCTCCTTTCTTCTCTTTCTACCCTTCCTCCTAGGGGTTAGGATAATATCATCTTTCATAAGATTATATATCTGGGGGGGAGGAGGTATGTGAAGGCAACATTTATTCAATACACCTCATCCCCCTCCCCAGTCTTAACCAGTGTGGGGTGAACAAGGCTTTGCCCCAGCTATGGAGGAAGTGGCTAGGAGTCCACAGCTTGAGAAAATAAAGATAACACAGAAAAAACCCTCCTAGATCCCCTAGCAAACACAGTATGGGCAAAATACATTCAAGAATACATCTTCTCCATCTGCCTTCACTTTAGTCTCCCACCCAAACACACCTGGAGTAGGGTGTGTAATTGGGAGAAGAATGGAGACCAGTCATGTGAGTAGAGCTGGGTACCTGGAAACATGACTTTGTAAGGGGAGTAGAACATCAGGTTGCTTCCTTCCAATATGTGGGCACCAGCTATCTGTCACACTGCCCACCCTGGCCCTGACCATCTGGAGGCCTTCCTTTTCACCTCATCCTCCCAAGAAAAGTCAGGGTGGGTCAGAGGCCAGAATCAACTACACCCCTTCCATAGCTGTTCGGCAGTTGATGGTAGGAGGGAACATCCTATTGGCATTGAGAGCTGTCACCATAAACTTCCACTCTGACCTGTCTATCATTAGTCAGCCTTTCCTTCTTGTCAGAGCAGGAGGTGGAGAAAGACACTGGGGTTTTACCTGTAGGAAGAGGTGGGGCTACATGGGGCAGGCTCAGGAACGTGTGCCTAAGGTGGTATACTCCCTTCTGCCATCCTACCTTCTTCTTCTTCCCCTCTCCCAAATATACATAGCAAGGGTAAGATAACTCAAGCAACAAGTCTACTCAGCCTAGGTCCAGTGAACAAGGGGCTCCTTTGCATTCCTTGCCTAAAACAAACCTCATCTACCATCAGCAGGTTTCCAGGAATGTGTCTGTTTGTAGACAGGGATCGTGATGATTAAGGTGAAGGAGGGAAGTGTCAGGCATGTAGAAAAAGGTGTTGGATCAACTTGGCTCCGACACCCACTATCTTGGGGCCTCTAGACTGACCAGGAATAGTGTAACTAACACCTAGTTAATGAGGTTAATTAAAATAAAAAGCAATCATCCTATATTTCTCTTCTCTTTTGTAGCCAAACTTAGAAAAAACACTATCTAAAATTCTTGTTTTCATTTCTCCTCCTCCCATTCTTTCTCAGCCCTTAGCAATCTGGCTTCTACCCTCAGCCCTCAAATGAAACTGTTCTAAGGTTATATTCTCTTGATGATCTCTCAACTGTTCTTATTCAATCTAATAGCCTTAATGACGATATTGTAAAGAAAAACACAACTTTGAAAGATTTAAGAACTCTCATCTATACAATAACAAACTATAATTCTAAAGGACTGGAAATGTGACGATCCCCAAAGTCCAAAATAAGACACACATTTGAAGACGTGGCTAAAGCAGGGCTTTGTTTCACTTAACTCTGCATATCTCACACAAGGGTTTTATTTTTCTATTTTAAAGCTTGGAGAAGCTGTGGGGGAGGGAAGGAGAGGACAGGATAGAAAGAAGAGAGCCAGCAATAAAAAAAAGTATGAAAACAGGGTTATGGGGGCATTTTTTTAAATATTTAAAAGAACAGAATGAAAGTCAATAGGCAAAACAGACCAGCAAGACAGTTCTGGAAATAACATATTTCATTAATACAGATTTAAAAAAAGAAAAGTAAGCTGGTCTGTGAACAGATTCACAGCATCATGTAAAAGTCGCTTTTTCTGTTCTCCTTTGCATATGGAAATGCTCGTCTTATTTGCTGTTGGCTAAGTTAAGAATTTTTTTTAAAAAATCAGATTCTGAAGATATGATTTGAAAAGTCAAACCTTAAACAGGAGCAGTGACCACATGTTTGAGAGTTTAAGGCCAACATTGTTACTTTTGTTCTCAATGTATTAAATTTAAGCTAATAAAAATCTAATTTTATTTAATCTAACAAAAAATTTTCATTTAAGGGGCGGCTAGGTGGCGCAATGAATAGACACCAGCCCTAGAGTCAGGAGGACCTGAGTTCAAATGTGACCTCAGACACAACACAAAACTAGCCCTGTGATCTTGGGCAAGTCACTTAACCCTAATTGCCCTACCTTCCCCCTCAAAAAAAAACAAAAGACATTTTTTTAAATTTAATCTAATAAAAATACAAGCCTCTGTTTTTCTTTTTTTATTAATTTTTTTAAATCTATGTCTTCTGTCTCTCCCACTAAGAAAATATGATAACCTTTTCTCAGTCTTTGTGTATCTTTCCTATTCTGTAGCTTTTGACACTGTTAACTATCCACTCTTGAATGCCTATACACTTGGCTTTCAAGACACTGCTCATTCCTGGTTCTTTTACCTGACTGACCACTCCTTCTTAGACTCCTTGACTAGATCATCTTCCACATCCCAGCCCCTAAAAGTGGTTATCCCCTAGGACTCTAGTTGAGGCCTTCGGCTCTAGTTTCCAGTGCTCAAAGCCACAGCTGCCAAGGTAAGGGGTAGGGTGAGGTTCCCTTCCTCTTACCTCTCACAGGAACTAGTTCAGTCCACAGAGAAGAAGATAGGAGCTAGGGACAATTAATTCTTCCTGCTCAGTGGACAATTAGGGCAGTTTCTTCATCATCTCAAAGCACAAGTACTTCCATGCTGAATCATATATAACTAGATGCAATCCAATGTACCCCAGTGTTAGGTTGTCCAGAAGCAGGAAGGGCAACTCTGACTGTGGTCCTATTATGAGATGGCCCTATTACATATACATAGATATATATATATTTACATAGAAAATACATTAAAAAAATCAGTCTCTCAGTAAGGATTAAAGTGTTGATTCTAGGGCACTAGCTTTAAGCCAGTGTGAATAAGGGATAGTATTCCTTCCATTGGCATTCTCTGCATGCATTTTAATCAAAAAGGCCAGGTCTAGTCTTCCCCCTCCATGTAGGTCTCCCACTGCATTCAGGGTCATCTCCAGTCATCCTGATCCATGTCTTTTTTTTTTTTAATTATCTGTTTGTTTTTAGTTTTCAACATTCACTTCTATAAGATTTTGAGTTCTAAATTTTCTCCCCCTCTGCTCCCCCCTCCCCAAGATGGTATATAATATGATATAGGCCATACATGTACAGTAATATTAAATACATTTCCATGTTAGTCATGTTGTAAAGAAGAATTAGAACCAAGAGGGAAAACTACAAGAAAAAAAAAATCAACCTAGTATGCTTTGATCTGCATTCAGACTCCATAGTTCTTTCTGGTTGTGAATAACATTTTCCATCATGAGTCTTTTGGAATTGTCTTAGACTTGATCTATATCTGGCCACTGGACCAACATGGCTCCTGAGGAAAAAGTGAGGCTGGTGACTTTGCGTGGCCCTCTCTCACTTAAATCCAATTCACTTATAAGTCACGGCACCAACCTTCCTGATGCCACAGTCCTCTGCAAGGACAAAGCACAAGAAGAATAGCATTAACCCTAGTGATGCTATAAATAGGCCTGCTGCTGCTGCTGCTCTTCTAGAGGCAGCTTAATTTCAGTGATGGGAGAAGACACTCTGGCACGGGACTTTTCAGAATATAGATAACTATAGTCTTTTTGGATGAAAGTTGCTAGAAATCTGAGTTGCTTCAATTTAATCAATGTAGGTACAATTTTCCCCAGTGGTTGTGTGATTACAACAATAAATTATCCTTCTGGGGAAATTGCTTTGCTTGATATGATGACCACAGTATCACTTCATAGGAAAAGGTGGGACTTACTTCATGTAGTGAATGATATTGTTGGTAGTATGATGAAGGAGCCCGGGGACTGAATGTACCATTGATGGTTTTCTCGGTGTCGAATGTGTCATTGATGGTCTGCTTTCTAACAAGATCTTCAACATCTTCTACCAATACCCTAAATTATAAAAAAAAAAAAAAAAAAGTATTAGTTGGTTTCCAAAGACAATTTGCTGAGCCCAGGGAAAGCAAAACAGGTGTGCTTTTCCTAGAAAATACCATCATGATGACTAAAACTACTACCACCATTACCACTACCCCCCAATTACTACTGGTATGACCACTATTACTTTGATTACAATCACTTGAGCCCTGAGTTCAAATGTGCTCATCGACATTTCCTAGCTATGTGACCCTGGAAAAGCCACTTAACCTTTTCTGCCTCAGTTTCCTTATCTGTAAAATGCAGTCAATAATAGATCTCCCTTCCAGAGTTGTCCAGAAAATAAAATGAGAGAATATTGGTTAAGTATTTTGAAAACCTTAAAGCACTATATCAGTGTTAACTACTACTACTACTATGGCCATGACTACTACCACTAGTATGACTATTATTAGTGGTACATTAACTATCACCACCACCACTAGTATGATTACTAGTATTGTGATGTCTACTATCATTACTATTACTATTACTATGACCACGTATTTGTCATATGGTTTACAGCCTGAGAGTACATTAATAAATATGAAATCCTTGACTCACAGCAACCCTGTGAGGTAGGCAGAACAGCAATTAATATTCACATTTTCCAGGTAGAAAAATTTGAATTCAAGAAAGTCCAGTGGTAACAGAAAGTTACTCAAAATAAAGCCAACAAGAAGAGGAATTTAGTTTCACTGAGGCAGGAACCTTTATATTTCCCCCTTAGCATCTAACATGGTGCTTTTGTACAGAGCAAGCATCTAATAAATGTTTGTTAAGTGAATAATATTATAAGCAGGAATTCATATAGCCTTGTAGCCATTCACCTGGACATAAACAGATAAGGGTTTCTTAACCTGGGATCCATGAACTTGGTTGTTGGTTTATTTTTAAATACCGATGCCAATATTTCAATATAATTGGTTTCTTTTGTGATCCTATATATTTTATGCATTTTAAAATATTATTCTAGGTTTCAGCAGACTGCCAAAGGAAGTATAACACACGGAAAAATTTTAAAATCCTTTTTCTCTGTATTGCGATTTGACAGCCACTTAAAACTGACAGTCACTCTCCCATCAAAATTATTCCTTCCAATAAAGGCACTCTGTAAGTAAGGAGCTTTTTTATATGGCTTTAGCATTAAAGCATTGTAACTGGGTTAACACGGTAAGTCATTACCACCATTTTCAAATAGCACATAGCAGGATGGATTCCAAGGAAATACGCCATGATCAAGTGAGGTTTAATGGGGGAGAGGAAGCTCCTCATGGAATTCTGCTTGGAGCACTGGGTTGGCCAGCCTGAAGACAGGATGAGGCCATTGGGCATCAGAGGCAAAGTTGGAGGAGGGGAGAGAGTGATACCAAATGGGGTTAAGGGGACACAAAGGAAGATGTCAAGAGTTCTATGTGATAAACTTCATCAGCTAAAAGATTCTGTCTAGAGCAGTATTTTCAGGAGAATTGGTTGATCTTAAGGTACAGCAACAGAATAAAACCCAAATCCATTCAGCATTTGATTTCTTTTTGGAAAAGTACTTGTTGAGGTGAAAAAGACTTTGTTTCCTCAGTTTGAACTTAGAATCTTAAAATGTCTAACCAGAAGAGGCCTTAGAGATCAGCTGATTTGAATATATTCCTTTTTCAGATAAGGATGTGGGGTCTAGAAAAGTTAAGTGACTTTCCCACCCAAGGTTTCACAGCAGGTTCAGGTAGTACAACAGGAATTTACTATGGTGCTTCTGCTTTTCCAACAAGCAATGGTGACCCTACCTGAATACGATTTTGTTCTGGCTTAAAAAGGCTTTCACTCTGTCCACATAAGAATCATTGACATAGAAATGGACTTCTTCTGACTTTTTAATGAACTCCACATCTTCTGGCTTCCAGAGAACAACCTGCCATTTTTCAATAACAAAAGATAGACACATACTTTGTCACCCTTCAATAGGTGGGAAAACGAGAGTAAGTTAACAAGAGTCACAACATACTAAAGCAGTAACTATCCATTTTTGCATCAGAACAAGTAATACAAACCAAATCTAGGGCAGGCAGCATGAGGAAACCTCAGGAAGTGAGACTGGGTGGTGGAGATGAGAGCAGAGCAGTCTCAGTGGGGTATAACTCACTTGGTTGTGATCATAGCAGGGAAAAAGGAGAAAGCACACTGGTACCTTCCCATTTTAACTAATTATTCTATTATTTCTAAGCTGTTAAAAAAAAAATTAAAGTGTCATCATTGCTATAGTCAGGATCTCCACACCAAGACCACTCCTCTATTTTCACTCCTATCTTTTCTTATTTTTAGGAGACACCTTGTTTTCCAGAGTTAAGACCCAGCAAGCAAGCTGTGCTCTGAACTTGGGATCACAACAATCCTTTGCGCTCACACTCAGGATGAACTCTATTGCAGCTAAATCACAGAATTGGCTCAAAGCAGCCCCAGGCATCCCCTGAACTTGGGCAAACACCTGCAGGAACCACATTCCAGTCACAAAGCCCTGCTTTGAACAGACTTTTTGTCACTAGGCAAACTTGCTGCAGTGTTGCTATTATATCTCACTGCTACTGCTACACCTCACTGCTTGATTCTTATTCTTGCCACCTCCATACCTATCAAGGCTTAACTTTGCTGCCTTGGGTCTCCTCGGTCCTAGACCAGGCCCCAGAATGTGTGTTCTAGTTTCCCTCCTCCAACAGAATAAAGAAGGCTTTTTGCCTATAATCTCTGTATTGTATTGTATTGTATGTTTCAGAATTGACAGTTGGTATAAAGCTTTTTGTTATAACCGCTGTGAGCTCTTTGCTAATTTATTTTTCAGAGTTGACATCTTTTAAGTTTAATGTCTTGGGATAAATCCCTGATCCTCCTATCCCAGTTATGACTCTACAAGACACACCCTGGTCAACATCTAAATATATTTTCTTAGTGTAATGAAAAAGAAAAGGCTGTCAAATGAAGAGGAAAGGTAAAACTTTAATATAGGCAGTTCACATTAATGTTGGGGGTGGAGTTGGTTCACGCTAGTCATTTTGATGAGCTTACCAGCAGGTAAGCTTTTGTTCAGAATGTCTGGTTCTCCATAACTCTCTCCCTTGAGAGAGAAATGTATCTATTAGGCCCAGGTAAGCCTCCTTATAGTTCCTGATTAAGTCTCCGTGATTAGACCTGCCCTTAAGATGAAGGATTTCTTTATTTTAAAACAGAAAGGACTTCAAAGTCGCTTCCCCTGGTCCAGTCTCCTTATTTTATACAGAAAGAAACTGAGGACCATAGAGAATGAGTGATGGCCTGTTGTTACATAGGTAGTAAGTGAGAGAGATAAGACTCAGTCTAGGGTTCTCCGACTCCAAAGTCAGTCAGACCAAAATGCTTGTTAACACTTGGGATGATAGACTTTGTGCAAAGATGCACCCCTCTGTGCTGGCTTATAAAAGGGTGGAAAAACTGCTCTTGCTTCCTTTTAAATGTATATTACCTATATTTCTCAATTTATCCTTTCTCTTTTCCCTTCAAGGGAAATCCCTGTAACACATAATAAAAAAAAAAAAGAAAACCAGTTCATCAAGCATAATTAAAAAATAAAACCAGTTTATCAAAACTGACCACCACACTAACCAAATCCAATATTGTATGCATTGCTCTACCTCTGCAGTCTCTCCATCTCCACCCCTCTGCAAAGAAGGAAGGGAAGTGTATTCTCATATCTCTTTTGAGGGTCTAAGTTTGATCATTATAATTTCACAGGATTTAGCTTCATTTGATTTGTTGTTCTTTCCATTAATACTGTTGAGTTATAGTATATATCATTTTCCTGGTTCTATTTACTTCACTTTGCATCAGTGCATATAAATCTTCTTATGTAACTTTGTATTCATCATATCACTGCTTCTTACAGAGTCATACATTCATGTACCACAATTTCTTTAGCCTTTCCCAGATCACTGAAAATTTACTTTGTTTCCAGTTCTTTGATGCTGCAAAAAGCAGTGTGGAGTAGTAAAAAAGGGAGCTGACCTTGGAGACAGAAACACAGGGTCACAGTCCTGCTGTGAATATAGTCTGTGAGACGTTGGGCAAGTCACTCAACTTTTCAGTGCTTTAGAATGTAGGGCTTCTTAAACTTTCCATTCACAACTACTTCAGTGCCCCTTAAACTGTGGGTCAGTTTAAGAAGTGCTGTGTTTAGATGACTCTCTAAGAGATTTCTCTAAATTGCAGAGGAAGTACAAACCTGTAGAGGGAGTTTCCTTACTAGTGAGTTCCTATGCCAGAGAAAGCATAGATCAAATCCCTTTCCTATATTTACTAATACAAAAAATGCTGCTACAAATATTTTCATCATTGACCTACATGTAGTATTTTTTTTCTTTTTAACCAATTTGCTTTTTGAAGGACAGACCCGGGTTTAGCAGAGAAGACCTTGCTTCTGGAGCGGGATATTAATCTATGCATAGGTACAATTTTGCCCACATATAATTATTAAAGGCTGATTTGGAACAGAAACATGTGAAAATTTAATGTCCTCTCATACCTGAGAGTACAGGTTTTGAAGAACATGTACCCTGCTTTCCCACATCCCAACTTCTTGTTAGAGGAAGAAGGAATTTTTTTTTTTGCTAGACTACATGATCCTGGAATCAAGCCTTTTCAAGATAAAGAAGGGGTTCATGAGTAGTATACCTCTTGAAAAAAGAAGCAATTCACTCACTTCTCCCTTGAAGTAGGAAAGGACTAATGCCTCAAGGTGCTCCCTGGGATTAATAGGATTGATTTGAACAGTGAGGGTCTGATGACATCACTCTGAAGGGCTGAATTCCAACTCAGTGCAAAATAGCGAAATTGATATGTATGCCAATACATAATAGAATGTTCTTTTATCTTTCCAAGCAAATAAATCAAGGAGATGTGAAAAGGGGGATAGAGACTGGAACTATGATTTATTTCATTGCAATAACAATGCCCCAGGAAAGAGCTATCAATGCAGATTAGCACCTTCTCTGCAATTTATAGTCTTGGAGAATTTCCCAGAGCACTGAGAGGTTCATTGTCTTACCCAGGGAGACACAGACAGAATCTGCCTAAGGCAGGAGTGGGAAAAGCTAAGTATAGATACACCAAATATTATATAGAGGAAACACTAAATACAAAGCTTGTCAAAGACAATTGATATAATGGTCACTGTGAGTAAAATTACCTCAAATGTCATTGTCATGTTCTGGAGAATTTTGACTTGTCTGGTTGTTCGAGGGAGAGCAGTTAAAACCTGGCCACTGGAAAGAAATAACAGGATTACAAAAAGTACTGAAAGGGAATTTCAGTGTCCCAGCAGCACCGTAAATCCAAACCATCCAAAGTTGAACTCATCATTTTTCCCAAGATAACTACTCTTTTTTGCATTCTTTTGCAGTCTCCCATCCAACTAGACTCAAAATTTCTATTATCTTTGATTTCTTCTTTTCCTTCCTCCCCCGAACCCAAATAATTACCAAATCCTACAGATATATCCATAAGCTACTGGACACTTATCTTCTCCTTCTCATCACCCTAGTTCAGATCCTCCTTACATTTCACCTGGATTATCATAGTAGTCTCCTAATAGATCTTTCTACCTCCTCTTTAGCCCCTCTCCAATCCATCCTATATCCCACTTCCAGGTAATCTTACTCAGGTAATCTCACCACTGAAATCATATCATTCAATTATTCTCCAGTGTCTATCAAAGTTAAAATTGAATAACTTATATATTTAACCCCAAAGTCTTTTCAGAACTTGTATTCTACATTACCAGCTTTCCATTGGACATTTTTACTTTTGAATCAACAATTAGTAACCTCAAATTCAACATGTTCAAAATTGAACTTATCTTCTCCCCTAAATTTATTCCTTAAAACTTTCCTATTTCTATTGAGGGTACGATCATCCTCAGATTCTTTCCTATTTTGTGGTCCCCATATCCAATTCTATATCCACAGTATCTCTCCACACTTAAATGGCCACCATCTTTGTTCAGGCCCTCATAATCATTCACCTAGACTATTGTAATAATATCCTAATTGGTGTCCTTGCTTCCGATTTCTCCTCTCTGCACCTTTGGCATTAAAAGTTCCGTGCCGATGGCTAGGGATACAAAGAAAAGCAAAAGACGGTCTTTGCCTTCAAGAAAATCAACTCTAATGGGGGAGGTAACATGCAAACAATTACATACAAGCGAGAGACAACATGAAAAAACTGTGTGCAAAAAATACACATGCAGGAAATATAGGAAATAATCAAGAGAGGAAAGGCACTAGAATTAGGAGGAGTTGGTAAAGGGTTCCTGTAAAAGGTGTTGAAGGAATCCAGGGAAACCAAGAGAGGAAGATGAGGAGAAAGAACATTCCAGGCATGGGAAGCAGCCAATGAAAAGGCCCAGAACCAAGTGATCAACCTACTTCTAGTAATTTGTTCAAGGAACTGAAAGGAGGCCAGGGTCACTGGAATGAAGAGTATAGAAGATATGAAGGGTAGAGGGAGTCAGGAATACACTCTCTCCTCAACTCAGGCTTTCAAAATTTCTACCTTCCTTCAAGGCCTTGATCAGGTGTTACTTTCTCTGAGGCCTTCCCTAATTCCCTATCCCTTTCTTGCACTCCCCTTGTTGGTGCTTTTTTCTTTTACTAAATTACCCTTTATTTAATTTTATGTTTATGTGTCATATAATCCAGCAGAATATAAGTCCCTAGAGGGCAGGAACTCTTTTGTTTTTTTCTTTGTATCCCCTGATACATAGTACAATGTCTGGCATGTGGTAGATAACTGATAAATGTTTGTTGATACAAAATTGAATTAGCCTGTCATCATTCATAATTTGGTGCCATCTTGCGAAAGCTTCATGGCATGGTTGAATGAGGACTTAACTTGGAGATATTAGAAGACTTAGCTTCTAGTTCCAGCTATACCACTAACTATGAAGCCTAAACAAACTATTTTGCTTCTCTGGACCTTAGTATCCTCAACCATAAAAGGAGGAGGTTGGACTAGTTGACCTCCATCTCATCTAGGTCTAAAATTCTGTAAGTCTATGATTTTATCTCTTTCCATTTTTGTCTCACACCATTCTTTTTCATCAATACTCTATGTGCCCTCTAATCAGGACTGCTTAGGCTTCTCCAAGCACATTCCTTGATTTCCCCCCTTTTGTTAGAGCTATTTCAGACACCTAGAATATCCTTCCCTATATACTTTCTATCTGATAACATCCTGAATTTTCTTTAAGGGCCTCCACAAACTGGCACCTAGCTACCTTTGCATCTTCCTAAGCACTTAACAGGCTATGCTAGATGGCTCAGTGGACTGGGCTTTGAGGCAGGAAGACCTAAGTTCAAATCCAGCCTAAAATATTTACTAACTTAAAAGTCACTTAACCTCTGTTTGCCTTAATCTACTGGAAAAGGAAATAGGAAGCCAGTCCAGTATCTTTACCAAGAAAACCCCATCAATGGTATGGTCCACAGAGACACAAGGAGTTGGACATGACTGAACAACAGCAACAAAAGTAAACACAACACAGTGCTATGCACAAAGGGTCTAACATTTATGAATGGTTCATTCCTGTTCAGAGAGAGGGGAAAGGGGACAAAGGCTAAGAGGAAAAAAAGAAAGGAGAGAAAGATCTGCTCAAACAAGCATCTCTCTGCCAACCAGTGCTTAGCATGGTGCCCATCACATAGTTGGCACTTCAAAAATGTTTATTAATTGACTGGCTAGATAAAAAAGGAAACTTCATACTGTTCTCTCTTTCTGGTCTTCTGAGCAAAAACAATCAAAAGGACTTCCTTAATGCTTTCATTGTAAAATCAACAGATCTCCAATGGAGAATCTCTGATTCCCCTCTGAATTAAGATGTTAGGAGCCAAAACTGGAAGCTATATTAAAGTTAATTTAGTCCAATTATGTCATTAGGAAAGTAACATTCATAGAAGTGAAATGGACTTTCCCAAGGTCACAAAGGTAGTAAATGACTTGGCAGTTTTGATAGTATTTATGCTTATGCTTTTCAGAAGCAAACACAGGACTGGAATAAAACAAAGCCAGACTCCTCAAACTGGAGGCCCTCAAAGGAATTCATCAGCGGCATGGTAGGGTCAGCATGGTAGAAGGATATTGCAGGATGAAAAGATCCCAAGACCTGAAAGGAGTTCCAGAGTGAGAAAGTAGTTGAGTTATGATTGCAAGGTCCTTAGTTAGGGTCAGAAATATGGCTTAGAGAGAAATAGAACATGACCTGTCTGGGACCATCATGAAAAAGGTGGCTTGGGAAGGATCTCACCAATAGGAGAAGGAGGCTGGCATGGTGGAGGAATATTGCAAGGTATTCGAAGCGTACTGAGAGAGTTCAATAAGATAAAAGAAAAGAAATGAAAAAGGAGTCCTGGGGTGGATTAGTTCTGGTATGAGAGTTTTTAAGAGGGAAAAGAGAAAGGAGGGTAAAAGGAATCACTATTGTAGAAAGGAAGAAGAAGAGTGGAGTGAGATTTGCTATTTTTCATAATTAAGATGAGTAAAAAAAAGAACATATAAACACAGAGGAAGGGGTGGGAGGAAATGACATCAGATGAACCTCATTATTATTTGAAATGAACAGAGGGTTGAATACACATATGTAAACAGTGTGAGTTATTAATAAATCAAACTCAATAAGGAGACATGAGGGTATGGGTTGAGGGTTAAAAGGAAGGATAATACTGGGGAGTGATTAGAGGTAAACAAAACAAATTTCCTGATCCTGGAAAGAAAATGAAAAGAGGAGAAGGGAAAAAACAAACAAAACCTAGAATCTAAGCAGGTGTCTTAGATTTCCTCTTAGATAATTGGGAAATCATTTAACAAATTGTGGTATATGAATATAATGGAATATTTCATTCTATAACAAGTGAATAGATGATTTCAAAGAATCCTGGTTAGTATGAACTGACATGGAGTGGTGAGCACAATGAGGAGAACAATTAGTATTAAAATAGTGACATTGAAAAGAAAAACAGTTTTGAAAGAACTAAGAACTCTGATGGATTCAATGACCAGTCAGGTGTCCAGAGCATCTACAATGAAGCAAATTACTCACCCCCTGACAGAAAGAGGAAACAGACACAACATGGAGAAAGAGATACACACTTCTAAACATGGTCACTGGGTGGATTTGTTTTGCTTAATTATACTTATTTGTGACAAGATTTTCTTTATTCCTCTTGGTTTTTAACTGGGATGGGAAATGGGAGAAAAGGGAATTAGTAATAGTAATGCTAATAAAAATATGGCTTATGTAACATTTTTTTTTTTAATGCACAGAAGAGAAGAAAGTTAAGAAGAAAGCATAGAGCAAGACAATTTTGAAAGTAATGCATAGGATTTTATAATATGCACTTTTAAAAAAAGTAAGTGGTATGAAAAAAAGATTTATGGGTTAATATAGAATCTTCTTTGGGGTTCTACTGGGTATGTGGAAATGCTATTTAAATTCAGAATTTAAAAATAAATTTAAAAAAGAAGGGCTTAGAACTAAGTGAAGAGGATAAGCTGGTCTTTACATGGTCTTATTTTCAGCAGTCGGATAAAAATTTAACATGCCTAGAATCTGTGCTGCCAAAAAAGGCAATATGGTCTAGTCTAGGGGAAAGAACACCTTGTTTCCAAACCCATCTCTGAAACTACCCATGTGACCTTATACAGGTCATTCAACCTCGCTGAGCCTCAGTTTCCTCATCTGCAAAGTGAAGTAATGATCTCTAAGATCTCTTCCAGTTCTGAATCTTATGAACATTGTGTATTTCTTCTCCCTTTTCCTTTATTTTTCTCCCCATCCCTTTCTCTCCTTCCCTCTCCCACTCTCTTCCTCTCAGTCTCTCCTCCCTTCCCCCTTCCTTTTTTCTATTTAACTGTGTGAGCTGCCCCAGCTGCCAGCCAGAACTTGGGCAACCATTTCCCAGCACAATTAATGACTTTGTTTACAAGGTTCTCGTTAGCATTTTATCTCTGCTCACTGCAGCATTTGGAGTTTTAAAAGCAAATAACTATTTGAACATATGAGCTATTTGGCTGTCTTCTTCTTGGCATATGGTATAGATGTCTTTAAAACTTTTTTCTGTTCTTGTTCCAGGGCATCTCACTGAAAAGGTTTATCAAAATGTAACAACAAATCAGCCACTAAGAGACTGCACCAGTCCCTAAAGGTTATTAGGAAAATGATCGCAGCAGGGAAGACAATAACAAAAAAAAAAAAGCTTTAGGAAGAAGTCAGGCTGTTGGCTCTTTCCAATAGGTTTTATAGTCTCACCCTGAGAAGTAACTAATTGAATCCTGTTGTTCTTAATAAAATAAGAGATGTTAGAATTTTTTTTGTTTATTGCTGTTTTTTGTTCAGTAATGTACCATGCCATTTCAGTAAAAGAAGCATTCAGAAGAATTCAATAAAGAGTAGATTTTTACTTTAAGGAAAAAGAGTTTGTAGTCTCATTTACAGGCAGGGCTTCCTTTTGGAGGGAAGGTAGCTGAAAATCAGTACTGCAATTCAATGCAACAATTCACCAATATTCGTTGCCAAAGACAAGATCTCCATGTATGTTTTGATGAGACGCTTTCCTACTGGCCCTGAAATACTGGCATTTTTGTAAGTGGCCATTTTATTTATTTAAAGCAGCAGCAAAAGAATATTTTGTGTGGAACACAGAAAAGCAGCTTGAGGAGAAAAACAGTTCTGAGGACGCAAGAGAGAAAACAGCCTCTCAGATAAAAGTGCTGAGAAGACCTGAGTGAAAGCAGAAAAGAAGCAAAATTATTGACTATTACAAATGAATATCACATTGTTTCCCAACAGCTAACTTTAATATGATCATTTTCAGGACTTTAAAGTTTATTGCTAGGAAATTTTGAATCAAAAGTTCAGAACTATTGGATTGTAGTATATGGTCTGTGTTTCTGATATGACAAAAATATGAATTTGAAGTTTCTCAACCTATATTAGAAATAGGTCCCTCTATATATGAAGAATCCCTGATTTGAGGCATTAGGAGTCAGAATAAGAAAGGTAATCAGGAGACTTCTTTGACATGTATTTGTTCATATAAGTCTTTTCATGCTTACTTGTGTTCATTATGTGAATGTATGAATTATGTGAATTATGTAAGAGCCAGGAAAGCAATATACGCAGTGACTACAACAATCTAAATGGATAGAATAACTTCCAAAAAATAATCAAAATTTAGTATTTGAAAATTATACAAACCAAGCTTGGCCTTGAAAGAGGAGATAAGAGACCTAACTCTGATCCTTTGTGTTTTGCTTAATTAGTTTTGCTTGATTTTTTTCCTATTCTTCCTCTTTAAAAAATTCTTTAATATAAGGTACAACTTTCTGGAATGGGGAGATAGATGTAAGGAAAAATGTAGCTGATAACTAAAAACAAAAAAAAAGAAACAAAATCCGAAAGTCTATTTGGTATCATTTAAACAAACAAAAAGATCAGAAGTCATGTCAAGAAGACACAGAAAAGCTGAAAAAAGCTACTTAGAGACACCATACAAAGCTGGTCGGAGCTAACTAGAAGCTCTGCTGTTGATTCAGGGAGCTGATCTGATTGGAGGAAAACTCTGTGGTGTGTGAAAAGCTGACTGGAAAAAAGACTGTCTTGCTCAGAGATGTCAAACTCATAGTCTGCTGGCTACAAGAGGCTAAGTGAGGAAGTAATCAGATTAAAATGTAATTGTGAAATGTTTTACAAGATAAATACATAGATTGGGTTAATTTGTGGTTTTCTAAGTGAATATGTAACCTAATCCATTTCTATTTGAATCTGATACTTTAACTTGAGATAGGAGAAGTCCCTTAAAGGCTTCCCTATGTTGTCCCCTCTATAAATAGAGAGGGGGAAAAAATTCTCAGTGTCTATTGAGGGCAAAACTTGAATAGCTTTCAAGATATCAGGATTTAAAGGGAATACTTTTTACTGAAAGTATTTTGCTGCCTCATTAACTAGCCACTAGACCTG
This sequence comes from Pseudochirops corinnae, assembly GCA_028646515.1. Taxonomy (NCBI): domain Eukaryota; kingdom Metazoa; phylum Chordata; class Mammalia; order Diprotodontia; family Pseudocheiridae; genus Pseudochirops; species Pseudochirops corinnae. The sequence continues at coordinate 133,430,020 of CM053591.1, forward strand.
AGAATCTCTGTAAACCCCAAGCTTAGGGCTATTGTTAGCTAAAAGAGTTAACCCTGCTTCAGTGGTCTAAGCATAGTAGAGAAGCTGCTTCACGCAACAGAACAATCAGAAGAGGAGCTCTCACCCCAGAGAAGGATCAAAGATTCAGGTGAAAGGTGAGCAACAAAGGCAAAGGTTGAAGAAAGTAAAGTGGGGGTTACAACTCAGTCACTTTGAACCAACAGAGCCTTTTAGCAAGTCAATGGCTAATTGTGGCCATCATCTGTCTACTGGATCTCCAAGTAGATACAAGTGTGTAGTTGGGTTGCACAGACCCAAAACAGAATCAAGACTTTCGAGGCTCAGACAAAGTGGGCAGTTTTCAGACCATGCCCTAAATCAGACTGTTTAGGGCAAGGGTAGGGAACCTGTGGCCTTCTAGGTCCTTAAGTGTGGCCTTTTTACTGAATCCAAATTTTACAGAACAAATCCTTTATGGCTGCAGGTTCCCCATCTCTGGTTTAGGGTCAACTGAAAAATGTGCAGCTCACTAATCTGAGCCAACCTTGAGTTCCTTGAAAAACTATGGAAATTGTGGGAACTGAGTGAACCACACTGACTCCATCTTGTGACTCAATTCTGGATCTAACTCAGTTCCCTTTCTATTATGGGTCTAGTCCAATTTCTATCTCATAAGATAATTTTATTCCATTATAGCAATTGTGAGAAGTTATTGCATGGTTTGAAGCCACCCCTGATTAGCTAGGAAATTGGATTATCTCCACCTGTCTCTTGACCCTTAAATAGGGACCTAGGTTATGCTGACCAGAAACACAGTCAGGTCTGAAAATCGATACAAGGAGTTTCCTCACAACTATACACCTCAAGCAATCAATTTGTCTTATCTGAAAACTGGCCCCATACTGGTCAATCTGCTACTGTTTCCATGTTCCTTTCATTGAATACAGACACAGGGCAGGAGGAAGTGGAGCGCCTTTTTTTCTGAAATCAGGGAATTATACCTATCTGCTCTCCCCCTCCCTACTTGGAAAGCCCCTAATCTTTTCTCCAATTAAAAATTTGATTACTTAATCTTGTATCCTAGTTTATACCCTGTTAATTGTTTTCTTTTAATACATAAAAAAATCTGTCTCCCCATGTATTCAGGATCCAGTGCCAAGCTGAGAAGCCTGGTCCTGATTTCTAATGCAATTGGCATGTATTGCTTAATAAATCAATGTTCTCAGAACTTCAAACCTTTGTTTCCTCAGTTATTTCAATCAGATCCCACCCATAACGGAACACAGTTCTCAAAACCCAGAAAATACAGTGACACTACCCTAGATAATGCAGACCAGAACTATACAAGGCTCTAACATTCCCTCCAGACATGTGCAGAACCTGATTTAACATAAAGTCCCAGTTTAAGAATTAAGATTGGAGAATGAGAAAAAATGCAAACAATAATGAGCTATTGTGAAGACACACTGAGGATCAATATGAATACAAACACCAAACATTCCTTATGGAAATAAGAATAAATTAAAAAGAAATCAGAGAAATATCAGTTGTTAATGGGTGGATTGAGTGAATATGATAAAATTGACAATACTACAATTTATTCAATGCTATACCAATTAAACTATCACAGTATTACTTTATAGAACTAGAAAAAATAATAATGAAATTAATTTAGAGGAATAAAGTTCAATAATCTCAAGGGAAATGAGGAGAGGAAAAACAGGAAGGAAGAAAGCCTAGTGGTACCAGATATGAAAATATAATTTAAAAAAAAACAGTAATCATCAAAATTATTTAGTATTGATTAAGATCAATAAAACAGATTAGGTATACAACATAAAGTTGGTATACATTGGTATAGGGCCCAATAAACCCAACACATTGCTATAGTATCCAATAAACCCAAAGACCCAACAAATTGGGACAAGAATTTACTACTAATGCTAGTGATGAAATTTCAAATTTAAAAAAAATTTAATGTGGCATATTCTTATACACAAAAATGAATTACCAATGCCACAAATAATTAGGAGAGGCAAAAATATGGGTCTCAGAATTGTCTATACCATGTTATCATGGCACTTGTGGAAACCTTAATGGCTCTCCAGCTCTTAAGGTAGCAATGAATTAGATGTAGGCAAATAGCTACTCTCATATATTACAAATCCTAGGCTTCTAGGACTGGGAAAGGACGTTGGAGATTATCTAACAGAAACCTCATTTCACAGGTAAAGTCCCTCATTTACATTTTACAAGTTAAATGATTTACCTGGGATCATGTAGCCAACTAGTTAGTAGCAGAGGCAAGACTGAAACTTTGGTCTCCTGAGTCCCAATATAATGCTTTCCCCATTACACAATCCAAATCTATATCAAATAGGGGAAAAAGTACAGGGCTTCTGATCAGAAGACCAAGGTTCAAGTCTGGACTCTGGTACTTTCTTGTTGTGTGAATCTGGGAAAATCACAGACTCTTGGAGGCTATTTCTTTTTTTTTTTTTTTTTGGAGGACAATTGGGGTTAAGTGATTTGCCCAAGGTCATACAGTTTGTTTTTGTGTTAATTGTCTGAGGCTGGATTTGAACTCAGGTCCTCCTGACTCCAAGGCTGGTGCTCGATTCACTGCACCACCTAGCTGCCCCAGAAGCTATTTCTTTAGCTATAGAAGGGGGTTTATAAAACATCCACTACGTTCTTCACAATGCTGTTGTAAAGAAAGTGTTTCAGAAACCCTAAAGGACTATGCAAATGTGAGCTATTATTATACCTCCTCCATTATGCCCTTCTCCCGGACTTCAGCATCCCATCTTCAAACTATCTCCATTTAAATATGATACTAGGAAACATTCACGTCAGCATGAGAAGGCTGGGGGCTTCAATTATTTTATTTTTCCTTTAGATACTATATCTCTTTAATTTCCGTATTTTCTTAAGATCTTTCTCGCTTCTAAACTGGAACTGAAGCCATGAGGACACTGAATCTAAGGGTGCCAGATTAGATTAAAGCCTACTATTTCACTCATGGTAACCAGAGCCATAACTAGGGTAGGTGACTGGGGCTTTGCTCCAAGGGGATAAATTTAGAGAGTGCTGGCAAATTTGTAGTCTTTGTGTATTATGGAAATAGTAAAATTCAGCACCTAATTAGCAAGAATAAATAATAAAATATGAAGCTACTGAATAGTAGTTCCTGGCCTGTTCCTCAGTGCCCCAGCCTTGTATTTCATCCCAGATCTTGGTCCTCACCTTAACTGAGGTCAGTTTGCCCTAGGAGATGGCTTGTGGCACTTGTCCTAGCCCTGAAATTTCCTCATTACAACCCTGGGGCAATTAATATGCATAGAAACCTGTCTGGGCTTTTAGTATCAGATTCCTTAGTCCTATACACTAGTTTGATTCAGTATAGGGCAAAGTGGAAGAGAGAGGGGCAAATGGCTCACCACAGTCCAGGTTCTACTCAGTTACCTCTGAAATGCGACGACATGTTGCTCCTGCCAGACAATAGCTAAAAAGATTCCCAGGATATAAAGCTTCATCTCAACAGGATTTTGAACAAAATGAAAATAAACTGAGCAAAGCTGAGGGTCCAGTGCCCTGATCATTGATTATGAAAGAGTCTTCTTTACACAGTGGTTAAAATGTAATGCCACTTGTGATTTCACAGTAGTGACTCAATCAACACAAGCTTCTTTAAAGAGAGGGCAAGGATGGTGTGTATTCTGTTGGTATCATCTCAACAGCTCCATTTCTCATAGTTAAGTCAATATTCTGGTTGTGAAGCTCAAAGTTAGAAAATAGCAGTTGAATGGCAATTCTTTTCCTTAGTCATAGAATTTGGAGCTCGAAAGGATCTTAGTGATTGTCTATTCTGAACTTCCCATCTTGCAGATGAGGAAACAGACCCAGAGACATAAAGTGACTTGTCCAGTTCAACAGACAGATTTTACCCTCGGTCCTTTGACTCCAAGTCCTCTGCTTTCTCTGTTGATTTTAGGTCTTTGGATCCCAGAGGAGAAAGAAGGTAGAGAAAAGGGGCAATTCTACTATCAGTAAGATACTGGTTGGACAATTGTACACAGATAATGTTGACCAATCAATCTGTATCAACCCGAAGAGATATTCCTACTGGTGTGCCTACACTAGGTTAATAGTATCTATATTAGGTTGAATTTATCAATGACTTAGATAAAGACATAAATGGTGGGCATTCTTATCAATTCCACAGATAACCAGAAGTTAACAGGGAGAGCTAATACGTTGAGTCACAGAACTTAGATTCAAAAAGTCATTGATATGGCACAGGGAATGACTGTAACCAAGTGCGGCAATCTGGTGAAAGGGAAGGAGCACTAGATTTAGAGTCTTCATTTGGGTACTAGGTCAACTAGAGGTGAATAGGATGGTCAGGAGGACTAGTACTTCTGATGTGAGGGCTTGCTGAGCCCTTTCCAGGGCTATTCATCTATCTTTGGTGTCTCCAGGGCATTCCACTCTTAACTGTTTTGCTAAGAAGCCATAGCATGCACATCAGCCACACCACAGTAAAATTGTATTGGCAGATGGGCTATACCAGGTTAAGGATAACTGACAGGCCTCAAACCCATTGGTGAGTCAGGGGGATGTCTACCCAATGCGTGTAAAGATTTCTCCCAGCAGAAGGGGCAGAGAAGAATAATTTGTTCCAATGGAAATGAAGGGGCTGAAGCAGGCACTGTAGAGTACTTAGAGCTTGGTCAGACCTCAAAAACACCAAGGTCACCCAATGCATTCCAGGCCATTGCCAGTCATCTTGACTTTTGTCTTGTCATTGAACTTTGTTGACTGGAAGAGAGAGTGAGACTGACGACTTTGTACAACTCTGCCTCACTTATACCCAGCTCATGCACAAATTAAGACATCACCCCATGACGTCATTGGTCCTCTCTGAAAACAAAGGAAAATCAATAACAGGGACAGCTGAGGGAGGTCCCTCTCTTCCTCCCTTTTTTCAATGCCCAACTCAGATGCCACATTTCCATGAAGTTTTCACTGATCACCTCCACACCCATCCCCCAAGGTAAAAATGATCTCTCCCTAACTAAAATTTCTCATATTATATCGCCTGGACTTCTCTTTTGAACTTATCACACTCTCTTTTGAATCACAATTATTTATATACTTGTCCTTCCCTCCATTAAACTGCTAGCTCCTTGAAAGCAGAGCCAGAGTCCTATATCTTTATACCTCTATTGGCTAGAACTTAACTTGGAGCTCCAAGACTCCCCACCAAGGATCTAGAGATAAAGTGTAAGAGATCTGTGAACTTAGATGAGGAAAAAAAATTATATCTCAACTTTTACCAACGTCTAATTGAAATTTAGCATTTCCTTCCATTTAAAAAAAAATTATTCCTCAGAAGGGGTCCAAAGGCTTTGCCATACTGCCAAAGGGATCCACAACACAAACAAAGGCGAAGAAGTCCTAGTCTAGAACAAAGCAGGTGTTTAATAAATGCAAATCTAACTGAATGGAAAAGAATAGCTTTGTGACTAAGACCCTCTAGCTCCAAAAGGATGGTAGAAATCATCTCCCTGGTCAGGAATCTTTATTCATAAAGTCACAGATTTAGAACTAAAAGGGCACTGAGAGGACAATGAGAACTGGGAACAGTCTTGCCCACAATTGGTTTAAGAAACTGTACCCCTAAAGTGGTCAAAGAAAGAAGAAAACAACTCATGTATTTATATCAGTTCCTTTTGTGTTAGAAAAGATTTGGGGGATGGAGTCAAGATGGCAGCGTAGAAGCAGCAAAACTCCGCAGCTCTCTGATAGGTGGTGTGGTGGATAGAGCACCAGGCCTAGAGTCAGCAAGACCTGAGTTCAAATCCAACCTCAGACACTTACTAGCTGTGTGACCCTGGACAAGTTACTTAATCCTCTTTGCCTCAGTTTCCTCATCTGTCAAATGAGCTGGAGAAGAAAATGGCAAACCTCCCTAGTGCCCTTGTCAAGAAAATCCCAATGGAGTCACAAAGAGTCAGACATTATTGAAACAACTGAAAAAAAAAAACAAATTATGGTACATGAATGTAATGGAATACTATTTTGCTATCTGATTTGTTATGTAAAACTTGGACTCAGGGGTGGCTAGGTAGCACAGTAAATAGAGCACTGGTCCTGGAGTCAGGAGGACCTGAGTTCATATTCGACCTCAGACACTTAACACAAACCTAAAACTAGCTGTGTGACCTTGGGCAAGTCATTTAACCCCAGTTACCCTACCTTTACCCCTCCAAAAAGAAAAAAATACTTGGACTCAGTCAAAAGGCCACATCCATGGACCTAGAAGGCAATATAAAGCCTCAAGACCCCAAGTTCCCCACCCCTGCCCTATGAGATCTGAGCTCCTTCTGACTCACCTCTAGCTCAGGGTCAATATGAGTAAGAGCTGACTGAGCCTCCCTCTAGAACCTTGGTCATTTCTCTCTGGGCCACAGCTTTGTGAAATGAAAATTCAGGACTAGGTCAGTGGTGTCAAATTCAAGTAGAAATATGGACATTTTTAGTAGAAAAAGGATCCATGTAAGCCACACATCGACTTTTAAAACCACATAATCGCATTCTCTATGTTTTATGGTAGTTCTGTTTATTTTGTAAAGTATTTCCCACTCACATCTTAATCTGGTTCTGGCCACACTGAGGAGTTTTGCTGCATGGGGCTGGCAGCTGTGTGTTTGACACCCCTGGACTCAGTGATCTTTAAGGTTATTTCCATCTCTAACATGATACTTTGAGGGATTTTTTTTTTTTTTGGAATGTATGGTAGGGAGTAGGAGAGATGATTTTAATCCCTCCCCCAAAAGTATATACCTACTTTACTATAAAGGTACCATCCTGCCTCCATCTTCTAGTAATCAGGCTTTCAAAATGCCAAACATACTTTAGCTCCTACCTGTGAAGAATAATTAGTTAAAGAAGATACTCAAATGTCCTGCTTCCTCTGTGGGTAAAAGGTAGACTGGGGTTAGGCAGGCATCCCAGCAGTGGCCCATGGTATTTGGGATTCTCTGCCATCTCCCACAGGTCAGCACAACCCTTCTCCCCAACTAAGGATGTCTTGCATGGCCCAGATTGTTTGTGGGGCTTGACCAAAGTACAGAAATTCCTAGTTGTAGCTCTGATTGGAGTTATCCAAAACTGGGATGGGGTGTCTCTGGAGAGAGTAAGCTCTCCCTCTGTGAATCAATTCAAGCCAAGACTGGATGACTACTCCTCGTGTACACTAGAAAGCATTTAGTACAATGCTTGGCACATAGTAAACACTTTCTAAATGTTAGTTATGATGATGATGGGGATTTTTGTGCAGGTGTGAGTTGGCCTCTGGAGACTCTTCCAACTCTGAGATTCTGATAAGATTAAATTTAACAGGATTAAGATAAGGTACTACAGATAAGTTAAACTAGAGTTACTAGTACATTTAGATTTTAAAAGTTAATTGCATTAGTACAAGATGGGGGAGGTCTAGCTTGGCAGCAGCTCATGTGAGAAACAGTTATTCATCACACTTGGCTCTAAGTGGTTCTTGACATTTTTTCCAAAACTCAAATCTACGATAAAGGAAGAAGATTTGCCAAGGCTGAGAATATTCAAAAGAATGTGTCACAGATTCTAAATCCAGGCAACTTGCTCCAAAAATGTCTGAGCGATGCCAGCATAATTAAACTAAGTGCAGAATCTCTAAGGTCATTTTTTAGCCATTCCTCAAGCAATAGACATCTCATTTCTTTCCTGTTCTTTGCTGTCATAAGAAAGTGCTGTTATGAATATTTTGTTCATAGGATTTTTGTCTTTCATCGCTTTGAGGTATATGCCTAATGGAATCTCTGAGTCAAATGGTCTGGACATATCAGTTACTTTTTAAAACTCATAATTTCAGATTATATTCAAGTACAGTTGGACTGATCCTCAGGTCCACCAATAATGTATTAGAATGTAATGGTAGAGGGGGGTGGAGCCAAGATCGCAGTGTAGAAGCAGGGAAAATCTGCAGCTCCCACATAGCCACCTCAAATAAAATATGACTCTAAACAAATTTTAGGGCTCCAGAACTCACAAAAGTACAGAAAAACACATCTCCCTCTGAAGGCAGCTCAGCAGGCAGAAGAGGAAGGGCTCATCACAGTACACTAGGAGCCATAAACCAGCTTGGCCTGAAAGCACAGATTGGCCGGGGGAAGGGGGGGGGAGAAGAGGAGGACAAGCCACAGCTGGAGCCTTCAGGAGAGTGGATCAGTGGCAGCTGTGGTGATTTCCAGAATTACTAGGCTGTAAGAAATAAGGACTAAGTGAAAGGTTAGTGGAACTCGGCTAAATTTGGGGGAGAGGGTCCGCCCAAACTGCCCCCAGGGCAAAGAAACAGCAGAAGCTGCGCAGCCACCTCTACATGGCTGCTTCAGAGCTCACAGCCTGCAGATTGCAGGGGGGCAAGTGATCATTCAGGGGCTAAGTGCTCTTGTCTTAACTGGCCTAGATCAGTATCGTGGTCTTGGGTGGTGGTCTTGAGTGGCATTTTCAGTCAGCCAAAGCTGGTGGGTGCTGCAGCAGCCTCCTAATAGCTCCAGCAGCTGTGAAAACCCCAGCAATTTGGACAGAGATTTCCCCTGTGGAAGCAGAGTTCCACAGAGCTAAAAAGTCAAGTAATTGACTGGCAACATGAGCAGGCAAAGGAAGCAAAGTAAGAACAACAATCTAAATTTTGGGGGGACAAAAAGGATCAAAGCATGGAACCAGAGGAAGACAACACAGTCAGAACTCCCACACCAAAAGCTTCTGAGAAAAATGTAAACTGGTTACAAGCCATAAAGCAGCTTAAGAAGGATTTTGAAAACCAAATAAGAGAAGGGGAGGAAAAATTGGGAAGAGTAATGAGAATGATGCAAGAAAATCATAAAAAGGGAGTCAACAACCTGACCGAAGAAAATAACACCTTAAAAAATAGATTAACTCAAAT
>CM053591.1:133439508-133462128 GCA_028646515.1 Pseudochirops corinnae
ACTGTCTAATATTCTTTCCAAGATTTGAAGAAACATACAAACCTTTAAAAAGATTCCATCTGTCTTGGAATGTATCTAAAGTATAAAAGATGGTAATGTGTAATACCCCTGAGATACAAATGTTTACTAGCTTTGGGGAATGAGTTTACTGAGATCGACAGGATGGAAGCAACATTTTTTGCAGATAGTTTGCGAGATTTCTACAGATATCTATCTTTATTTCTGTTCTATTGGGGTTTATTCTAATTTTTCAGTGGCAGTCAATTATTCAGTTTCTCCTTTTCAGTGTGTTCCTATTAATTTATCTTTATAGGTTTTCATTCTAAGATCTCAAGAGTTCAAGTCATACACATGGGGGAAGTAAACATTTTCTGAAACTGCCCTGAGAGAAATAGCTATTTCTTTTAGGATCTGATACAGAATGAAAGGAATAGATCTAGAACAATAATCACTACAAAAAGACAAGCAAAAATAAGATTGAAGGGTATCTGAACCCCAACTACACGCAAAGATCAGTCTTAGTCCTGAAGAAGAAATGATAAAGCACACTTCCCTGCCCTTGGGAGAGGGTTGGGCGGCTACAGGTTCAGAGTGTGGTATATACTGACATCGAGATGGTTGATTTTGTTTGACTGTCTTTTGGGTTTTTTTTCTCACAAGTGGTGGCTCTGTGGAGGGTCTTATATGGAGAAATGATTGCAGTACCAAAGAAAATCCAACAACTCTGCAAGAGCATTAATAAATGAGTCGTGTTTCTTTCACATAGATATGTACACATATATGCATATACATATACCTGTGTGGGTGTGGGTGTGGGTGTGAGTGTACGCATACAGCGTTTGGTTTTTTGTCAGTGTTTTGGGGAACTGGATCTGCCATTTCATTAGTACAGAAAACTTCCTCTACCGATGCAGACCAGAGTCTGTTCTGCAGTTCTTTGTCTTAATGAGTTTCTTGGGGTCCTGGGAGGATAAATGAATTAATTTCCTTGCGTCAGACAGCTAGTATATGTCAAAGAAAGAACTTAAATCAGGTCTTCCTGACTCCAAAGCTGGCTCTCTATCTGCTTTTCCACAACTGCTTCATGTGGTTATAATAAAATAGTGTTTGTTTTGCTATGCAAAGATAAAAACACTTGTAAGAAGGCTCTAGCTCCTCAAGGGAAAAAAAAAAGAGTGGAATCAGGTGGGACTGCAAACCTTTCTAAGTTAATAGAGAATTTTTTCCCAATTTTGGTCCAGTCAGGATCACAATTTAGTGCAGAAGGAATTTTTTCTATGTAAGTATTGTATCACATTAGACAGGTCTACTTTCTGCTTAATAAAGAACCAGTTAAACATTTCAATCATCTAAAATAATTTTACGCTAAGTGTGCATGCAAAAATTTTAGCCACATCTTTTCTCAACACCCTTGAAACAAGAGTGGAAGAAAAAAATGTGGTCTAGAGGCAATGACGTGTAGTTCAAAGACTATTACACATGGAATCACAAGCTATAGACAAGAATATACAAACATGCAAGAACAATCCTCGGGCATCCCGTTCAGGACCCCTGCCCAAGGTAATTTAGACTACATAATAGGTCTCTGGAGGAGGGCTGCTCACTGGTTTGCACGCTTGTTTTCTATAGATTCTGATATGAATTCTGTTTCCCCTAAGCCATAGTTAAATCTGTTCATTGTTTTGAGCCGCAAAGAAGTTCATTCAATTTTTGAACAGTTCTGATTGTTAGAAAACTTTCCCCTTATCTTGAACAGAAAAAAGTCTTATCTGTCTTCCACATAAGAACCATTTGATTAGGAGAAGACAAATTCTGTATTTCCCTAAGTCTTTTCTTTTCCAGGCTAAAAGTAGAATCATAGACTTTTAAGAGATGGAACGTGTGCCAGTTACCATCAAGTCCAAACCATAGCTAAGCAGGAATCCCTGATACAATATATCCGACAAATGGTCATTCAGCTTGACATGCTTCTAGTGACTGGCTACTCACTACCTCATAAGGCAGCCTACTCCGCTTTCAGACAGTTCTAATTGTTTAAAAGCTCCTTGCTAGTACTTTTTACCCTCTGGGGACAAGGAGAACAAGCTGAATCCTTCCTTCCACATAACATCCCTAGATAATTGGAGCTTACAACATATATACTCCACTTTCATTCCCTGAAGCAGAGTGTGTGTGTGTGTGTGTGTGTGTGTGTGTGTGTGTGTGTGTGTACTTAGCTCCTTGTCTACTGCAAGGAGAACAATGCTGGAATGTTATCTATTACCACCTGCTACTGAAAAAGAAAGAAGAAATGGAGAGAATACTATGATCAGCTATTGTGACAACTCAGAAAAGAATAAAGAGAGAATACACTCTACTCTCTGTTAGAATGTGCTGCTGAGAAAAAAAAAAAGTGAAGACAAGGAGAAGTCTGAGAAAAGCTGGGAATTGGTGTTATCTATGTCCAGGCTGTATTTCTCAACTTTCAAAAGAAAGCATTAGAAGATGTACACATATTTTAAGTAATATTTTATTGGGAGTTATCACTAACATTATTTTATCTTAATTTTTCATTAAGACAATTATATTCCCTGAAGAAGAAAGTAGGAAAAAGAGACAAAGTTGTCTGAAACTACAAAAAAAAATGTACAGACTGAGTCAAAATCCTCTATTTGGCATTCTTGGTGGGGCAAGAGAAGGAATGCACTGACTTCAGCCTTCTGCCAAGAAACCAAAACAGGTTGAGACATTTCAATTACTTTAAACAATGACTCTCTTTAAATGAGACACATTTGTCAACAAGTTTTTTCCAACAGGATTAGGTAGCATCCTACTGCTAGTTAGGACAGATGTGCCACCGTAAGCCTTTAAGTTTGTTTCGTGTGATTGTCTTGCTATATTATAGCTATTCAAATTCATAGGGTTTTTGTTTTATAATTATATATTTAATAGGGGGTAGTCACTGAGCCCTGTCCTTATAAGTATCCCCAAAATGCTGCAGATGCAGCTGCCACGTGAAAGAGGCTATGGAATAAGCTTCATGAATATTTGTGATGGACTTCCATGTGTAATGGAAGTTCCTTGGAGACTTAGAGCATGGGTAGACTTTAACTAATTCTGGTCTGATAACCATATGGTGTAGAGGAGCCTATTTTATTGGTTGGGGTTCATTCAAAAGGTGCTCCCTGATCAGAGCTTCAGCCTTTCTCTTCTATTTGTCAACATTCTGATGAAAGAAGGGGAACAATTCAGTAAGGAGGAGGCATTAGGCCCTCCCCAAACAGAAGTCAACTTATGACTTCAGCATTTCTTCTTTTCTTTTAGGTGAAGGAGATTGGAAACTATGATTCTGTGAGTTTGAAAAGTCAAGAAAGCTAGGCACCTGAGTCAAGGCTGTGCAGGTTTGTGGCCATCCCAGTATCCAGCAAGAAGTCATTTACTATCAGGACCCAGTCTAGGACAAATCTAGCAGTAATGCCACATTTGAAGTTGTTCTGGGCTGGGTATGATCCAGTGCAGTCCTTTAGTTCATTATTGGGACAAAATTAGACACTTATAGGTTATTCAGTAGTTAACAAAAGCTGATTTCCTTAGCTATTGCAGAAGAAAGACATTCAAACAAGGATGTCCATGAAGGACACCCCAATTGAACTCAGTTGCATGAAACTCCTTCCCAGACTTGACCAATGTTTTCCACCTGTCAAACATTAGAGAGAGCTCCTAGAGTTCATTAATGGCTGTTTATACTCAGGCAACCAATAAGTGGTGTGAATAGCTTAAACTATTGGTCCCTTGAGATGATCAAATCTTGAGGATGGTTACAATACATTTTAAGTGTATCAAGTACTCTCCCAGAGCCAGACTGCTATATCTCTCAATCAGGGTTTTAGGTTACCCTGAAGGATATGGGGGGTTTGGAGAGAGAGAGTAACTTCTCCCCAACCATCAGTTTGAGCCCTCACTGGTGGTATTCCTAGGACACTCTCACTGAGAAATATGAATACATTTTATATTATATGTTCAGTGTATTGTGTGTTTGTAGGTTTCCATGCATTGGTAGCAGACTACAAAAGGGAATTTTGATGGTTGGGAAACTTTGGAGTTAAGACTCTTTGGCAGATCACTACCTACATGGCCTTAAAATAGAACTGCAGAGGAAGTAAGGTTTGCTATCTTGCTTCCCTTTCTAGACTTCTCCCCAGACACCCAAAACCCTTTTGCTGTTTGTTTTCTAGCTATGTCAACCCAGATTTGCCTTCTCTGGAGATGCCTCATGCTCCAAAATTAATTACCTATTCTTCCTTTCATTCACTCCCCCTGATCTCCTCGGGAAAACTCCTGTTCCTACACAGCATGGCTAATTTACTAATCTAAATATAAGTTGACTTTAATAAAGACCATACCCACAAAAATGAGATCTCTTTTTAAAAATTGTGTACATATAATATCAGTTATAAGGATCTATTTCTGTTTTGTATAAGCCAGATTGTTGGGAATAAAAGTGTTTAAAAGTTCAGACTAATATGATAATTTGAATCAAAATCAAGAAAAGAATTTTTTGGTATAAAGTCAATAAAGCAAGCAGATGAGTTGAAGTGGTATCATAGGTTCATAGTTTTATACAGGTTCCTTTTCGCCTCTAAGTCAGGAGTTCTTGATGGTTTTTTTGTATCATAGACTTATTTGGTAGTTTGGCAGTGCCTATGGATCCCTTCTCTGAATGTTTTTAAATGCATATACAAAGGAAACTAATTACACTGAAATGGTTACCAAAAGTTTTTTTTAAAGTTCATGGACCACAGATTAAGAATGCCTGCCTAAACTCACTTACTACTAAAAAAGTTCCTTTAAAAAACTAAAAGTTAGGAATTTTTCCAAACCAGAAAGTATCATACAGTTATCCCTTCCACATCACAGTGGGTTAGGGATATGGCTCCCACCTCAATCTGGAAAATCCAGGTAGACATTTTTTGGCCCTCCCTTTGTGTCAGAGAAATCTGAATTATTATAGCATTAAAAGATAAAATGTGTTAATACTATACAATTATGTATACTATGCATTTCTGAGTTTCTAATTTTTTCTAAATGCTGCTTGTGGTTTCTGAAAAAATTCCCATTAATTTCTTATGCCAACCCACGATATATCAAAACCTCAATATATCAAAACCATGATGGGGAAAGTCAGGATGCGGAAGGGATAACTGTAGTCTAGCTTGATCCCAGATGTGTGTTCTTGAACGAATCTCTTCACTCTCAGGGTCCCAGTTTCATCATCTATAAAAATGGTTCAGCTCATTATTAACTCCAATTCCTGTTAAGTTCCACTATCACAGATTTAGAGCTAAGAAGCTATGGCCCCACCTAGTGGCAGTTTAAAAAATATGTGTGTGTGTGTGTGTGTGTGTGTGTGTGTGTGTGTGTGTGTGTGTGCGCTTAAATAGCAAACTAAATTTTAGCAGATGGGATGCTTGCAATCAAAATCTTTTACCAAGTACCAGCAATAAATAGGTCATGTTCAAGTTCAAAATCAGACTAAATGCAATTTCATTTTAAAATGCCAACAAGACTAGTACTTGATAGAGATGTTTCTGGCTCCCTGAGCATTTTGGTTAACAAAACACAAATACAAACCTAAATGTGTTCCCATTTCCTTCTTCAACAACAAATTAACATTCATTTTTAAAGTTTCATTACTATACTACGAAGGTTTCATTTCTAAGACCCCTAAAGAAAAGAATTAAGAATAAGAATGATGGGGTATTGGGTTTAGTTCTGAGTACTACAGTTTAAGAAGGTTACTGATAACTGGAAGAGTATCCAGTGGAAAGTAACCTTGAAGATAAAGGACACTCAGTCCTGGTCTTACAAAGCTTGATTAAAGAAACCGGGGATGTTTTTTTTAAGATGAAGAGAAGATTCCAAAGGACGTGACAGCTATCTTCACATATTTGAAGGGCTGTTATACGGAAGACAAATGAGTCTCTTTCTTTTGTTCCCAGAGGGCAGAGAAGTAATAGATAAAAATAACAAAAAGGCAAATTTAGATTTACTCTCAAGAAAAACTTTCTAGCAATAAGATTTATCCACAAATGGGAGGTCCCTTGGCAGGTCCTTCTCATTAGAGGTCCTCATTAGAAGGGAGACTAAATGAGTAGGTAAATCATAATAAAGATTCCTTTTTAAATATGAGTTGGATTGGATTTCATCTAATTCTAAGATTCTGTGATTCTGTGGAAAATATCTGTGATACTATAAATAGAAAGAAAGGGAGCAGAGAGTAAAAGAGAAGCACGGCGGTGACTGTGAACAGGTTGTAACTTAAGGAACTAGGAAGATCTGAGATAAAAGATGCCATCAAGGAAACATATGAATGAAAAAGAAGATAGCTGGTCATGCAGCCAAATGAGGAATATTAGGAAGATGGCCTGAACGCTGCACTGATATCCTTGAGATTTCAGAAGAAAGTGAGGAAAAACACCAGCACCTTAGGTGACCCCCCTGTAACACACATATGGGAAGACACGGATGAGTTGTACAGGCATCTGATGAGTCAAGATCTGCATCATTTTAGAAAGAATATACAAATTGATCACAGGTCTATTTGAGTAGCTTGGTATTTTATCCCTAGCACCTACAATATTTTATATTCTGGTTCCAAATGATTACTTTTGACCCAAAATTAGTTAAGAGCTCATTTCCTTTTATACCAAAACATGAAAATTCAGATTTTAATTTTAATTTTCATAAGCCATGCACTTTTAAAATGCAAATCGAAGGTGTTTTTATTGAAGAGATGAGATTGTGTGTAACAGAAGAACTGAAATACTCTATAAAAGGCATTCTTTCCTCTTGAAGCCCAGATAATTATAAACTCCCTATAGTCACTGGAAATCACCAAAGAGTTCTATGTCACTTCAAGGCATTTCTAAAAGCCATCTACTCATCTATGGTGAAGATGCCCAGTCCATTGTTCTCTTCTCTTCCGCCTTAAAATGCTTCTTCTCTGGGGTGGCTAGGTGGTGCAGTGAATAGAGCACTGGTGCTGGAATCAGGAGGACCTCAGTTCAAATCCAGCCTCAGATATTTTACACTAGCTGTGTGACCTTGGGCAAGTCACTTGACCCCAATTGCCCTACCTTCCCCTCTCCAAAAAAAAAGGAAAGAAAAGAAAAAAGAATGTTTCTTCTCCACCAAGAAAGAAAAGGGGAGGGGAACCCTGGGTTTTGATCCCATTAACAAGCTATATGATACTTTGCTTAAGTCATTTCACTTCAGTCTCTCAATCTTTAAAATAAAGAGTGGATTATGTGGCCTCTAAGGTTCTTTCCACCTCAAATATTCCCTGCTTTGATTATTCTATGGCTGTTACATAATTATGCCTTTAAAATCCTGCTGTAAAGATTGTATTTCCCATTGTGAGTAGTTTGGCCTGTGGTTTTGAGGAAGGATAATCTATCCATACCTTTTACTCTTTTACAACATAAAAGAGGGAACAGAATTGATCAGCCATCCTGCCTACTAGTGGCCTGGCCTCCTGGCCTGGCATTTATCCAACTCTTTATATAATTACCTGGATTATGGAGGATGTAAGGGGCTATTGTAAGGAAAGTGAACATCTGCCTCCTTCAAAAGATCCACAGCGGATGGCTTTGGATCAGAATACATCAGTATGTCAGTCCTCAAGAAAGAGGACCTTTCTGATTCCTTCCTCCTCTGCTGTCAGGGACTAGAAGAGGTTGGAATGTTCACAGGAGGGGTCTGGATTCTTTGATGTGATGTATTCTGTGACTGTAGCACACAGGGAGAGAGGAGTGTAATGACATCTGAGCTGATTAGAATGACATGCATGGATCAATTTGCTGGTCAGGTTTAGAGAATAGGAAGGAGAGAAGAGATTGTTATTCTACAACATTCATGGTCTTTCAAGTTTTGGGTCTTCTTCCTTATTTTATCTAGATTTAAAGAGATAGATGATAGACAGACAGACAGATAGATAGATAGACAGACAGACAAATAGAAACAGACAATAGCTTTTATTAAGCACGCACTATTTGCTAGGCATTGTGCTTAGTGCAGGGTATACAAATATAGGCAAACAAGACAGTGGGAGAAGATAATATGTAAAGGGGAAGAGTGGGTAGAGAAGGGTACCTACAAATGGGCAAAAGCTGCTAGCAAAGAGATGGAGAAGAAATAATAGGAGGGCAGGCTGAATTACCTTCAGGAACTTGCAAAACCCTTTTAAAGATAGCAAGTTTCTCCTATAAAAAAGGTCTTTTTGTTTATAAAAATGTCATTATTCTCCTGTTGTTGTTTTATCACTATGGGATATGGAACACAACAGTTTCCAAAGGATTTATAATGGATAGGACAGTGGAAATACCCATGGTAGATGTGAGCACGGTGCAACCTACAACCACTGAAAAAAAAATTGAAGATAAGGTGTAAAAGAAGTCATTTGGGAAATGTAAGAAAAGAAGAAAAAATGGACTGCTCATATGACAAGGAGAAGTGGTAACAGGCGGACACATCCAAATGTTCCACTGATATCCTCCAGGATCAAGAGAATACGAGGATGGTGCCCAGGACATTAGGTGGACTCCATTGTTCCAAATTTATGGGAAGACCTGGGCAAGAGGCAATCTCATAGAATAGGCAGGCATGGATTGGTTGAGATTTGCATCATTGAAAGGAAAATTCAAATCAGTGAGGTCACAGATCCCATTGAGTAATTACACAATCCATTAACAATTATGTTCTCATTTTTCACTTTTGCCCTTTCATTTAGAATCCCAGAAATGATCCTTCAACTTGCAAACCCTGATCCATCCACATTTCCTAAAATAAGAAAGAATGGAAAAGGGTTGTGTCTATGCTTGATTTTATGTCTCAAACCAAATCAAAATGCACCCTTACTTTTAAACTTCAAGAAGAGTGTTTAGTATATTATAATTTTCCTCTTTCCTTGGGGTGAGGGATGTATAATTTCCACCAAAGTGCACAACAAATTTAGAAACCAAGACTCAATCTATGCTTAGCATTCTGACTATAGTTTGTTTTACAACCAAAGTTCACATCATCACCATTTGCAAAACTCCTTTGCAATTTTGTTTATAGAAAGATTTTACATGTTTTTACCTCAGGTCAGGTCTGCATGTGCTATAGAAAAAACACACAGACCAAAGATTCTAGGAGTTTTGATTATCTATAATATTTTAATTTTAAAATTGTCTTATGACCACTCCACTTCTTCTTTTCTTACATTTTCCAGATGACTTCTTTTATACCTTATCTTCAATTTTTTTTTCCCAGTGGTTATAGGTTGCACTGTGCTCACCTCTACCATGGGTATTTCCATTGTCTTATCTATTATAAATGCTTTGGAAACTGTTGTGTTCTATATCCCATAGTAATGAAACAACAACAGGAGAATAATGGCATTTTTAAAAACAAAAAAGACTTATGTTTATAGGAGAAATTTGCTATCTTTAATTTTAATACTTTAAATTTGCACACTGCTAGTGTCTGAAGCTGAGTTTGACCTCAGATACTTGCTAGCTATTTGACCCTGGGCAAATCACATAAGCCTTTGTGTTCATTTTCCCCACTTGTAAAATTAGAGTAATAATAGTACCTTCCTCCTAGGGTTGTTGTGAAGATAAAATGTGATATCTGTCAAGTGCATTTAAAACTTTAAAGTTACATAAATGTATTATTAATAGTAATATTGCTTATTATATAGGCTGGATTTTACTCTGATCTAAAAGTTTGAATCTCTACTGGTTCTAAACTCAGCAAGTTCCCAATTTAGTAGCTGTGTAACCTTGAGCTTATCAACTAACCTCTTTTAACTTCATTTTTTATCTTCACAATGAATGTGATGTATAAAATGACCTGTCAAGTCCTTTCTAGTTCTCCCATTCAGTGGGTCTATGAGTCTATGCAGCTGCCACAGGATCTCAGATCCTGTCTCTCAGTGACTGGAAACAGGGAGGGAGTTGAGCTCTATGTTGTTCCTTCTAATCAGTTTCATTTTTTTTTTAAACTAAAATGAAACCCCTTAAGGTTTGCCCATGGTATTTTTTGAAGGAGCACCAAATTCTCCTGTTTATTTAGATGGATTTGATTGACATTAGTAACAAATGAAAATATCAAACCAAAGCTTCTGACCTGAGATGTGTTCTTTGGACAATAGCGAAGTTCAGGTGAACAAACCTGTTTAAAATGTCACATTGTTCAAATGTTCAATAAAATGCTTTCCAAAGTGCTGAGCACACAGAAGAACTTAGATCAACACTTACCATCAGGATCATCAGGGAAGAAGAATGTCACAGTGGAAAAAGTCAGAAGACCCAAATTCAAATCCCACTTCTGATGCCTAACACCTGGAGAATTTATGTAAATCACCTAATTTCTCTGGGTCTCAGTTTCCTCATCTCTAAAATGAGAGGGTTGAACCAGATGAATTCTAAGGTCGCTTCCATGTCTATAATCTATTGTGTGATGCAATATTTTTCTGACACAGATCCATCCAAGTTAGCAAGTCAACAAACTTTCCAAAAAAGAGACCACTGGTTTCATTCACAGTCCTCTTGTTCTGTTCTTCTTTGCATAGGGAAATATCCATGTTTGTTGATGTTTGTGTAGTTCAAAAATATAAAAGAAGAAAAATTGAAATAAAAACAAAATGAGAGGGTTGGATTAAATCCATGATCCTGTGATCCAAAATCTCCAGTCCTGACCTCTCTCGAGAGCTCCAGATCAGTTTCTCCAAAATCTATCTCTACCTGAGTGTTCTTCCAATTCCAAATGTCCAAAACATTGTTTATTATCTCTTCCCCCAAACCGGCTTCTACTTCTAGCTTCATTAGAAGAGAGATGCTTCTTGTCACAGGAAACACAAAGGCACTCACCTTCAAAACCTTGATGACTTAATAAATTCTGATTAAATGAATATTTAGAATTGTCTCTTCCCTCTTACCCACTTCTTATATTTCATAAAGGAACAAAAACAACAATTTGCTATTGCTTTGTCCAATATGTATGTACTTTTTAAAAAAATTGTACTTTCAATTCAGGGAACAAAACAAGCATTTCCATAACACTGTACAATAAAAAAAAAAAGATGAATGCACATGAAACTGAAAATCTAACACGTACAATTTGCTGTTCCCTCCAAATATACAACAAAGTTGTGTGTTTTTTGTTTGTTTGTTTTTTTTAGTTTCTGCCCTAGAAATGACTTTTTTTTTTTTTTGGAAGGGGAAGAGCAGGGCAATTGGAATTAAGTGACTTGCCCAAGATCACATGACTATTTTTTTTTTTGTTAAGTGTCTGAGGTCACATTTGAACTCAGGTCCTTCTGACTCCAGGGCCAGTGCTCTATTCACTGCAACACCTAGCTGCCCCAGAAATGACTTTTTTTTAAAAAAAAAAAAAAGACAAAATAAAAGTACATGACTTCATACAAAATCATCTTTCTTGTCCTTTGCATTTTGGAGTGTTAGTGTTTTGCTGAGGTTTTTTGGATGATTGTGAAATTCAAAATAAGAAAGAAAAAAAATGTTAAATAAATATAATCCCTCATTTGAGCATGGGTATACTTCGACAAATCCAAGCAGTCAAAGGTGCTAAAATAGTCTCGCATAATGCACCTGTGGTTTTAGAGAGTCCTTACACCAAAAACAATATTTTAATGAAATCAGAGCAGGGATGATTGCTTTTCTACTAATTTCATGGTGCAAGGTTTTTACATTGAGTTATAAGATCAGCTTCTCAGGGAAAAACAAAAACAAAACTGGATTGACTGGAAGTGTAGATCAGTGTGGATACTAATCCTAACATTAGGAAATAGGAGATTGAGGGTTATATCACAAGACCTTTGAAACAAACCCCTGGTCCGGTTTTCTAAGTTCCTATTGAATCCAAAACAAACTCCACAAAACAAATAGTTCAAAAGGTAGGAGAGAGGAAGAAAAAAACCACCAGATCAACTTTCAAAAAAAGACAACTGGTTTGACTAATTCATTTTTTCCACTGCATTGTTTTGCTGTCACAGAAATATAGCTTGAGCATCAATAAGTTTGGGAGCAAATGAAATCCTACCAGTTATAATGTCCAGGTTGGTCTAGTGATCACTTTGGTAACTAACCTATTGGTTTTTTTAAGGTAAAGGAATTTAGTGAAAATGTTATTCCAGTTTGGTATACCTTAATTATAAAAATTCAGTAAGTATATTCCTTATTGGAAAAAAATCAAATTATATATTGACTGATTCACCAAACCCAAACTACATAAAAGAGTGGATGATTCCAAAGTCTTAGAAGAAATTTCAGAATTTATGAATTAATGTTACCAAAATAAATGACTGAGAATATTAATAACTCCTGACCACCTTCCCATCCCTACAAAATTTTTATGAGATTCTATCTATATATGCATGTGGGGATTCCTTGATGAAGAAAGGTATGAAGAGGAAATAGGCAGGATTTTGCAAACAGTTAGCAGACCATATCTTCACAATCACACAGTTGACGGAACAGTTAAGAGAATACAAAATCTCCCTATACTTACTGTTTATTGACTATAAAAAAAAATAATGGGAGAGAGCAAAATCCTGCCTTAAGTCTTGTCTCATTCAACAATGTGTCTCTCACACTTATGTCAGTATCATATACAATTTCTTGAAAGATGTAATAATGGAAATTAATTTATGTTATGATCCTCTGATAATTAATGTTAAGACAGGCTTATCTCAGGAAATTGAAGTGAGGTTAAATGATTTACCCAAGGTCACACAGCTAGTAAGGTTCTGAGGGAGGATTAGAATTTAAGTCTTCCTGACTCCAAATTCAGTGCTCTAGTCACTACTCCATGCTGTGAAACAGTCCCTGTCCCTGTCTCTCTGATTAGGCATTTAGGTAAAGTACCATTAACATTCCCTTTCTACAAAGCTCCAGTCTTTCTACTAGCAGGTGGTTCAAGAGGCAGTGACAAGATCATTGGATTTGGACTCTGAAGACCAGGGTCTAATCTGGGAGTGATCACTTAGTATTTGGGCGACTTTGGATGAGTCCTTTAACCAATTCTGAATCTCAGTTTCCACATCTAGAAAGTGGGGAAGACCATTTGCCCTATGTCCCTTAGAAGAATATTGTGAAGTAGTCAGTTCAAATCTCCTTGTTCTAAGAGTCAGGTTTGGTTTGGTTTTTTAGTAGACTTCAGAGAAAACTGAGAAAAGTGGAGATTATGTAAGGAGCTAACTCAGAGGGGCATGGCATGATAATATCCTCAGAGAGACGATCTGATTGGTGTATTACTTAAAAAGCCAAGGAAGAAATTCTCCACCTCTTTCTTTCATACTTTAAAGCTCTTGGCTTACTGTTTGCTCTCTGACTTTCAGTCAAACTGTTTCCTCGATTTATACTTTCAGTTCTTAATGACATTCCCTCTTTGAGATAAAAAAGAAAAAAAATCTGTTTTGGAAGCAATGCCTTCCCATTTGCAATCCAATGATTTGATCTTCTTTGTGAATGGAAAAAAGGTAGGTCTGGACATTATTATTATTTATTATTATGGACTTGGGCAGAAAAAACCCATCAGCTTGAAAGAAGCAAACAGGACCCCCTAGACTAAAGCTAAACTTTCAGCTGGGCAGGGGCAGGGGAGAGAAATCATAGTTCAGCTCTCTTTCTGTTTTAGCAACTGCTTCCTCAGGCTGTGGACACTGAAACCAATGGATTTCTTTTACAGTTTCCACACAGTTATCTATCATAGAAATTCAGGCTTTGAGTTTCACCTTTAAATTTAGTAATATGTTTTGATAACAAGTTCTCAAAATTGGATCAAGGATTTATTAATTAAGGATTAATTGGATTTTACACCAAGATTGTATTGATAATAACATAACAGTTATATTATTTTCCCATTTTTTTATCTGTCTGATAATCTTAAAGGACAGAGGAGTTCATTTTCAGTTAGACTCTCATAAATTTTTAAAAAACTCTTATATCAGGTACAAGACTTATAAACTGAAATTCTCTGAAGTTTCAAAATTGGAGAATCAAATTTAAGTGATTGTACTAAAACTATACTAAGTCAGATTTATCTAAAAGCCTCTAGATTTGGAAGCAGAGAAGCCCCTTTCAGAATTATCCTGAATAAAGATGTTAATATTAAAGTTTTCTTGATTACTTGGTGACCTGTAAATCTCCATTCTCAGAACTAATCCATTGTGAGCCCTCTAAGTAATTTGATCTGTACCTGACTTAATGTAATTATGCAATTATGAGAACTGTGAGAAAAAACTTTATTGCACTGTTTAATTCTGCATCCTCTGAAGCAAGCCCCTGCTCCTGAGTGGATGGACCCAGGAGCAGCCAACATCCAGATGGGGTCTCTATCCCAAGATTCAGGAGCCTACTGTCTTAGTTTTCGATTTCTTCCCTTTTGTTACGCACCCAACCACCAAGGCCCTGATTCAAGCTGTGTGGGTATTTTCTTACTCTGACATTCTTGGCCTCCTCCCCTCACTCAAAGAATGGTTAGTAATTACACCTGGGACACATTTCCCTGATAGATCCCCTCAAAGAACTAACCCCCTGGCCAATATCCCATGGTATGTACCTGCCTCTCCTAAATCGGTCATAAAGGTACAAGTTCTTTCAGATTCCCTCCCTTTGGTCAAAGGGCGCAAATGCCAAAATATTTTGAAGAATCCTTTTTCTCCAGAGCTAAGTTCTAACAAGCAGGCTGGGCTCTGAGCTTGGCACAACAATAATCCTTTGCAGTCAGAATGACATCACCCTCTGGCAAAGTGTATTGCTTGGACCAACACCAGGTGTTTACTGAGGGATTTAGCTCCCCCTATTTCCCAGGATCATCCATCACATATTCACAATCACTGACAGGTACTGTACTCCTGCTCCTGTCACAGAGCTCTGGTTCTGTACCTGGCAGGGTGGCCTCGACCCCCAAGACAATGACTGTTCCCACAGACCCAAGAATGCTGGTATTATCCCAAAAGATGTCAACCATGAGAATTATCTCAAGATCTAAGAATGATTGTGTTGTTGGCATTGCCTCTTTCATGTATATAAGTGGCCCCAGCCTTAGCAGCTTAAGCCATCCTTATGAGGGGGGGTTTCCATATGTCATTTTCCTCACTCTGAAATTAATTAAATTTCTGTTTGTGGCCTGACTCTTCTGTCTCTAAACTGCTCCATTTATTTGAATCTGGCCAACCACAAGTTAGAGGCCAGTTCTGATCCAGTTGGCACAGTCCTTTCTTAATATCTGAGAGGTTAGGGAGTACCTTAGCCCATTTCCATAAAAGGAGCCTTTTTGATTGAATGGGCTTTGTCAAGAGGCAAGAGAACAACCCTGGATTCCAATAGCCAAATCTGAATGCTCATTAAATTTTTCAAATTGTGGAGGAAGCCACAATAGTCCAAGCTCATTTAGGTTGCCAAAACCTTATTCATTTAATCTGGGCAAGTATCTTGAAAATGCACAAGCCCCAGTTGTACTTCCCCAATGCATTCTGTTGGTCTTCAGTACCCTAAAATTTCCCTTCAGCTGCGTGGTTTTGATGGTGCTGCTACTGCCCTAAAGGTTTCCACAACCAGCTAGAATGCCATCAGTGGTTGTAGTGGGTCAGAACTTTTGGAGAACTGAAGAAGGTTGCATTTACCCCCAACACTTTGTGAGTCAAGACTTGGATAAACTGAACTGGATTGTTTGAGTTAGCTTTGTCCTTAGGTGAATTAACCTAAGGCTCATCCATAGATCCTTTGATAAAGAATGTATAATGACAGATTTAGAACTTGGGGAGCTCTGGAAGCCCAACTTAACTTCTTAGCTGACTTGCTGAAATGTTTGTTTACCTTCTTACCTTTAGCTTGTATCTTCTTTTACCTTACAGTGGGTTGCTTTTTAATCTGAGGACCACTTACTATGATTGTTTTATTATTGTTGTTGTTGTTGTTGTTGTTAAAGGAATTGTTTATCTGAACCCGTAGGTTCTGAGTAATCCACTGCATCAGATGGGGGCACAATGATGGCATAATTGGCCAGTTAGGATGGGAGAAAGATTATGTGTTTGTGTGCGTGTGTAACAGGGGGAAAAAGGCCATTTGGCTAGAGCAGTTTTCAGGAGAGTATTGTCCAATGATGCTGGAAAGATGGATTGGGGACAGTTTATAAAGGATTCTTAAAAGCTAAACAGAAGAATTTATATTTTAGCCTAGAGGCAATAGTCTAGTAACACTGGAGTTGATGAAGAAGAAAAGTGACATGATGAGATCTGCATCTTGGGAAAATTATTTTGACAGTGGTGTGTAAAATGAACTGGAATGAAAAGAAATTTGAAGCAGGGGGATGAATTAGGAGGCTGTTGCAATAATCAGGCAAGAGTTGATGAGGGTCTGAAGTAAGGCTCCTTTATAATATCCAGATACAATAATTAACTATGTAAGTAGAAAGAAGAGATCAGATTTGAGATGTACTGCGGAGGTAGAAATGGCAAGATCTGGCAAGTGATTGGATATTTGGGGTGAGGAGAAATAAAATGAGAGTATGGAGATCAGAGACTCGAGATGAATGTAGAGTGAAGGATAATGTCAAGATTACGGGCCTGGGAGGCTGGAAGGATGATGGTGCCTTCAACAGAAACAGAAAAGTTTGGAAGAGGGAAGTGTTTTGGTTTTTGTTGTTATTTTTGTTGGGGATCGTAATAGAAGGTAACAAGTTCAATTTAGATGCGTTGAGCTTGAGATCTCTGGGACATCTTCCCATAAAAGAGCTCTAGGGTGAGAGGAAGATAAAGGGTTATCTCCCTGAAGTCCATAGTCCAAGAGTTTCAGAAAAACTACTTCTGTGTGGACATACAACATTGCCCCCTAGGCCTATGCAGCCTCTTTCCCAGAGTCCTGGCTCCTTTCTCTATAGTGGTTATCCCAAATGTGAATGCTTTCTCAGAGCTACATGGCTTCTCTTTCTCTAGCTCCATGGTACTTCTGCTCCTTCCTGGTAGAAACTGGATTCCTCTTCCTGGCTGTCCCCTGGATTCAGTGGATGGACTTTTAAAAGCCTGGCTTACACTTTTTCATCCTATCTAAACAATCCCTTTTTGATTCACTCAAGGTAAAGGGCTAACTCGCACCTGCATTTTTTTTCCACTTAACAGTATTTTGTTTTTTCCAGTTACATGTAAAGATAGTTTTCAACATTCACTTTTATAAGATTTTGTATCTCATATTTTTTCTCCCTCTCTCCCTCTCTTCTTCCTCCCCAAGACAGCAAGCAATCTGATATAGGTTATACAAGTACAATCATATTAAATTAGTCGCGTTGTGAAAGAAGAATCAGAACAAAAGGGAAAAATCACAAGAAAGAAAAAACCAAAAAATGAAAATAATTTGCTTTGATCTGTATTCAGACTCCACAGTTCTTCCTCTGGATGTGGATAGCATTTTCCATCATGAGTCTTTAGGAATTGTCTTAGATCACTATATTACTGAGAAGAGCTAAGTCTATCATAGTTGATCATTGTATAATGTTGCTGTTACTGCATCATGTTCTCCTGGTTCTGTTTACTTCACTCAGCATCAGTTCATGTAAGTCCTTCCAGGTTTTTCTGAAATCTGCCTGCTTATCATTTCTGTAACATAACATTCCGTTAAATTCATTTACCACAATTTGTTCAATCATTGCCTAATTGATGGGTATCCCCTCAATTTCCAATTCTTTGCCACCACAAAAAAAGCTGCTATAAATATTTTTGTACATTATGGATCCTTTTCCATTTTTTATGATCTCTTAGGAATATAGACCTATAGTGGTACTACTGGACCAAAGATTATGTACAGTTTTACAGCCATTTTGACATAGTTCCAAACTGTTCTCCAGAATGGTTGGATCAGTTTACAACTCTACCAACAATGCATTAGTGTTCCAATCTTCCCACATCTTCTCCAACATAATTCATACCTCCTGAGAGAAGCCCCAGTGTGGTCAAATTTAAGTGCTGTTAGCTTAATATTTAATTATCTGGCCTCTATTCTGTGATTCTGTAGTGAAAACCAACTCCATTATATAAGGAAAGTAGACTCGAGAGAAGATCAGTCACTTGCTTAAAGTCCCATAATTAACAAGTGGCGGAGACAGAATTCAAGCCCAGTCCCTCAGATTTAGGGTTTTTTGGCCTCAGTCCAGTGATCTTTCCCCTTTGATGATAATTCAGTTCCCTAAACTAATTCTTCAGTTAGTTAATTCCATTGTCTGACATTGATCGTATCAATGGGCTATTTGCTAAATTGCTACTTCCTTTTGTATTGAGTGGAGGAAAACGGTATCTTTCTGTCCTCTAGATGGTAACAATAATAATTGCTAGAATTGATATATATATGGTTTGTGAAGTGCTGTCTCTTCTGATCCTCACAAGAACCTTAGGAGGTAGATGCTGTTATTATTATCCCATTTTACAGATGAGGAAATTGAGGCGGAGATGAAGTGACTTATCTAGGGTCATACAGATCATAACTATCTGAGGCTGTGCTTTGAACTTGGGTCTTTCTAACTTCAGGTCCAGTATTCAGATCGATTCAGTACTCCGGAATATCAGGTCCATTCTCTCCACTCCACTGCTACTGTTAGTACAACAGGAGGAAGATTGTTCTGTCGCACTTCTTCAAAAAAAAAAAACAACCAAACTCAGCAAAGACTTGCAGAGCAGAATTTAGAATGCTGGTCATTCCCCTTTCCTGTGGCTCCATGGAAGAGCTCATTCTCTTCAGGTTTCTCCTCCTCTCAACTACTAGGGAGGAGGATCTCGGATTTCTGTGCTCCAGGCTCTGGGCAGAGGAGGGACAAAGTACAATGGGTATAGAGCTGGAAATGGCCTCAGAGGTCCTCTAATCCAACCACCTCAATTTACGAATTAGGAAAGGAAGATCCAGAGAGTTGAATTCATCACCTAAGGGTAGTAAGAGGCAGAGCCAGAATTTGAACTTGGGTCCTCTTGCCCCAAATCTAGCATGTTTTCCACTGTTCCCTTCAGGATTTAACCAATGAATGTCTATAAGGATCTCATTTTCTTTCCATGTTTTATATTTCACACTCTGGCTAAAAATGTGGTCCCCTCAGCTCTGTAGCCAGTCTGATACCACCAGATCTACCAAATGTGGATAAGATGTCAACCAAGCACACTGTGGTTCTTTCCTATAGCAGAAGCCAGGACACATCCTATATCTTAGTGTGGCTGAAAGAGTAGTTCTATGGTGCTATTTCCTATCTCTCCAACACTGGACAGGAGGACTTTGAACAGAACAAGAAGAAGTTTGGGCATTGAAGCTTAGGGCCAAAAAGGTTTTCATTAATGATGTCAGTGAGGAATTTGTGGAGAACTTGGTCTGGCCATTTTGTTTGGTCTACTGCCCTACCTCCTGGTTGTCTCTCTAGCAAGACCCTGAATTACCCACAAATGGGTGAAATTTGCCTGTCAGATGGGGTCAAGTATGTGTCCCATGGTACTCCAGAAAAGGAGAATGGACAGATCCAGTTTTCACTAACCTAATATTCCTTGGCCGCTTACATAAAGGCATTCACTTTCTAAAGAATGCCTGAATTGTACAACAGGTTCAAAGAATGCAATAATGTGATGGAATACGCAAAGAAATATAGTATTCTAAGAATATCCCTCAAAGAGCTTCTGAAGCACAGGTAAGAACCTTATGCACATCAATTACAAATTCAGAATTCTGGAGAAGCCCAGGAAACAAGCACTTTCTGACATCTACACAAAGACCCAGGACCCTACAAAAGCTCCCAACAGCCCAGATATCTTAGAGATTCAATTCAAAAAAGGTGTCTACAAGCAGGTGACCAATTGTCAAAGATGGCACATCCCATCCATCACATGTCCTTGTAAGCTCTTCTTCTCCTTAGAGCTCTGCCTCAATATGTATGAAAGGTGAGCAAACATGAGGTGAGCTGAATTGACATTTTGGAGAACAGTTTCATTGGGATGGAGTCCAATCCTCTGTCATGCTCATATAAACATTGAGGCTTTCATCATGGATTGGGAAATACACAAAATCAAGCAGAGCCTGAGCTTGAAATTTTCTGAATTGGTGTACAATGGTTTCTGGCACAAGGGGGGTATTGAGAGAATCCAATTAGATGAGTAAAAAATAATAATAACAATAGCTAATATTTATATAGTAGCTTAATGTTTGGTAAGTGCTTTTAAAAATATTGCCTCATTTAATCCTCACAGTAGTTATGGGATGAGAAAATTGAGATTTTTGTTGTTCAGTCATGTTCAACTCTTTGTGATCCTAGTAGGGGTTTTCTTGGCAAAGATATTGGAATGGTTTTGCCATTTCCTTCTCCAGTTCATTTTACAGATGAGGAAACTGAGGCAAATAGGGTTAAGTGATTTGGCCAGCATTATGCAGCTATTAAATGTCTGAGGCCAGATTTGAACTCACGAAAATGAGTGTTCTTATCTCCAGACCCAGCGCTCTAGCCACTGTGCCATCTAGCTGCCCTCATAACAATCATGGGATGAGCAAGCCGAGGTTGGCAAAGGCTAAACCACTTGTTAAGGATGACACAGTCAGTAAGTGTCTTAGGCTGGTTTTGAACTCAGTGCCTTCCTGATTCCAGGTCAGAGGCCCCACCCCTACCTAGCTGCCAAGAATCATTAAAACAGATGAATTACTAATTTTGCAAATCATGGAGCTTGCTTTAAATAGGCCACATTATTATCACTTAACATTTCCCTTTCCTTTTCTCGTGTGTGAGTTCATCTGCTACTGTGTTGCCAAATCCCAGGAAGAGGTTGAGGGCAAGCTTTAGGTGTGGGTCTTCAAGGGCCAGGTCTACATCCTGGGCTGAGAGTCTCCTCAGTCACTGCGCAATGAAGAACTCGTGAGCATGAATATGCAGGGAGATTATGAGCCCTCTGGTGCCCCTGCCTTCATCAACATCAGCTCCCTCTAGCTAAAGGAATATCTGCAGAGCAAGGTCACCACTAAATAGACTAAGCAATTGCCAATAGCACGGAGCTGTCCCTTGTCACTGTCAATTTCCATAGGTAATGGCACTAAATATCATGACTGTCATTCACTCTTGGGTTTGCAGCTCAGCCAGGCTCTGTTTCATGTTTCTTTAGTAAGCAGACATGGTCAACAAGGAGGAGGGTAAAAATTACAATAATAACGACAAAAAATAATAAAAGGCTACCTTGCCTATGGGCAGCTAGATGGTGCATTGGATAGAGTGCTTAACCTGGAGTCAGGAAGATTCATCTTCCTGAGTTCAAATCTGGTCTCAGATATTTATTGGTTGTGTGAACCTGGGTAAGTCACTTATTCTTGTTTGCCTCAGTTTCCTCATCTGTAAAATTATCTGGAAAAGGAAATGGCAAAACCACTCAATTATCTTTGCAAAAAAAAACCCTAAAAATGGGGTCACAAAGAATCAGACACAACCAAAATGAATGAACAACAACCACGGTAAAAGAAAAAATGTAGTTTAAAGCTAATAAGAATCTCGAAATAAGGGCACTATCTTAAATGTGAGGTTTTTAAAAGTCTAAATAAATAGTTTTTTAAAAGAATTTAATTCACTTATCCTTAGAACAGTCCTAAGAAGCAGGAAGAATGAAAGAGAACACCATGGTGTCCTTTTCCATTGGAGAAATTGGAGCTCAGATTAAGCTATACACCCAAACCTGAAAAGATAAAGTGTTGCTGTAACTGTAATCTGGTTGCTTGACTTCTTCTAGTCTGGTGTTGGAAAGCTCCTCAGAATTAACTGATGGGAGGAGGGCACTTTGTTAACACCCTCCTTGGCTGTACCACTTCTTTAACAACCAATTACATCAATGGAAATAGACCAAAACAAGAAAATCCAACACTTTTAATTATAGTGACCAAGCTTGGTCCTAAAGAAGTGCTGAGCTGGCTTATCTCCTCTTTGTAGAAATGGGAGACTGTTGTATATACAGCCAGACTCAAGTTTATGATTTGTTTAGCTTTGCTATACTGATTTTTAAAAAATTATTTATTGTATCGCTGGGGCTAGGGGAGGAGGGATATAGTCATAAATGAAGGTCATATAAAAACAAAAGATATCTATAAAAAATTGTAAAAACACGAATTAATATTCCCTTTGTGCCTGCCCTGTTGCCCCATTCCTAATCCTCTTAGTTAATCACTTTCCTTTCAGAGTTGAACAGGTGAGAACATTTATTTTCACACTCTTAACAAAATATAAGTACTAAACCCTTTGTGTTTCTAGGGGTAATGTAAGCATTTTGTTTTTGTTTTTCTTGGAAAAGGAGATATTAAGAGAATTAGTCGAGATAAGTAAATGGTCAAGATTCAGTAGATACTTTACA
Source organism: Pseudochirops corinnae (assembly GCA_028646515.1). Taxonomy (NCBI): domain Eukaryota; kingdom Metazoa; phylum Chordata; class Mammalia; order Diprotodontia; family Pseudocheiridae; genus Pseudochirops; species Pseudochirops corinnae. Next base: position 133,461,893 of record CM053591.1, read on the forward strand.
AACCATATCTCATTTAATCCTCACAACAACCATGGGAGGTGGGTGCTATTATTAACTGCATTTTACAGAAGAGAAAGATGAGGTTGGCAAAGACTGAGCCACTTGCTGAAGGTGACTAGTAAGTGTGTAAGGCTGGTTTTGAACTCATGTCTTTCTACTTCCTGGTCCAGCACCCTCCCCTCCCCCCCAACTGCCAAGAATCATTAAAACAGATGAATTACTTTGGGGGGGGGGGG
>CM053591.1:133462628-133479541 GCA_028646515.1 Pseudochirops corinnae
GTGCAAAACCTCTGCCTTTCACTTTTCCGCTCTGGAGGCCTTTCGGCCGGACTGCTTATCTCCCCCTTTTGCAATCCCCACTCGCAGCTGCTGCTAATCCGCTCACCAGAGAGGCTCCTCTGCTCCTCCCACCAGCCGCCCCTGGGGCACAGCCACGGCTTCAGGCCAGTCTGGTTTCAGTTCGCAGTGCTGATATGGTTCCTTGTAGCCGAGCTGACTTTAGTGGGAAGTATCTTTGTGTGCGTTTTGGAGTTCTAGGATTGGTTTAGAGTCCTATTTTATGGGTATTTTGGGGTGGCTATGTGAGAGCTGTGATATGTTGCTGCTGCTATGCCATCATCTTGGCTGCGCCCCCAGGAAGATACTTTCCAACCGTTTGTACTGCTTTTTTATCATCTCAATCTCAACAGAAGGTGATCTCTCTCTCTCTCTCTCTCTCTCTCTCTCTCTCTCTCTCTCTCATTCTTTCTCTCTGTCTCTCTCTGTCTCTCTCTCTGATTCTCTCTCTCTGTCTCTCTCTCGTCTCTCTCGCCTCTCTCTGTCTCTCTCCATCTCTCTCTCTGTCTCTCTGTCTCTCATCTCTCTCTGTCTCTCTCTGACTCTCTCTGTCTCTCTCTCCCCCCCTCTTGCCTATGTTTGATCTTGGCAGGAGACTGGAAATCTGTGCCTTGGGTACATTGACTCTGGCACTCAGTACTGCTTACTCTTTCCACATGGAGTTGGGCTCCTGAGTTCCGTTCCTCTTCCTGTTTCTAGAACTAGCACATGGTGTATGTTGTAGGCATCCTTGCTTAGCAGTCTGAGGATGGACTGGGTCAGCTCTCTGCCCTAACAAACTTAGGCACCGGCCAGTACTCTTAGATGCTGTGCCCAGTTGTATTTTGATGAGACTGGACTTTCTTTGACTTTTCTATCTCTGTTAGCCCCATAATAAAATCTTTCCAAACATGGAAATATATCACATGGGATTTCAGTCCTGGGAACTTCAGTCAGAGTCCTCCTTGAATAAGGATTGATTCCTCATGGGAAATGGAGCTGTTTCAATCAAATGGACCTCAGTTACATGATCATATCTCACTCAAAGTTTTCCCCCAAAGCATGACTTCAGATTTCACAGAAATGTTACAAATGAGGTGGTAGTGAGAGATGTATTTGGTGATGGAAGGGGGTAGTATTCTGTGATTGGAGGAATGAGGGAGAAGGAGAGGGAGAGGAGAAGGAGAGGAAGAGGGAGAGGGAGAAAGAAGGAGGGAGAAGGAGAGGGAGGAAGAAGGAGAGGGAGGGAGAGGAAGAGGAACAAGAAGGTGATAACTTAGTAAATTCATTATGAAGATCTCATGAATGTTTAGTGCAACTTTACCACTTGTTTCAAAAGATGTTTTGGTCTATAAGATTATTTTGCTAATGCATATTTTCAGTAGTTCTTCTTCCCATTACCAATTACATAGTAAAGATGTATTAGGTGCTGTGAAAATTCCATGATTTTGAAAAATCCCATTTATATCTCTTCTCTGCCCACTTTCTCTTCCTTCTAGGTCAGGTGCTGCTTCCTCTGTTAAACCTTTCCTGATTTCCAGTCTGCTCCCCATTCCCCAATAGCTGGAACTGATCTTTCCTTTTTTAAATCCCTCATAGTACTTCAACTGACCTCTCCTAAGCAATTCATTATTTTCTAACCTGTACTATAGTTATATAAATAGAGGAGTAGTCAATGGATGGAAAGCCTTGGACCTTAGAACAAGATGAGTTCAAGTTCTCTCCCAGACAGACATTAGACGACTAATGATGTTGTGACCTTGGGCAAGTCACTTAATTCATGCCCCAGGCAACTCTATGTTGCAGAAGAGTTACTGACCTGCCTTGGTAGAAGGGGTTTCTTCACTTGGAGTTCCCTAACACAGATGAAATGAAAAGTCTGAATTAAAACAATAAAACTGGGCAGACTCAGATTTATGGAGACTCTAAGAACCTACTTCATAAGGATCTGATGAGGAAACCGTTTTGTGAACCATAAATTGCTATAGGAAGTGTGTGTATGTTTGTGTGTGTGTGTGTGTGTGTGTGTGTGTGTGTATGTGTGTGTGTGTGAACCCATGCCATCCCTCTGTAAGTTTCTTCTTGGTTACCTTTTCTGGTGGTAAGCCACATTTGGCTGCCACAGCTGTGATGCAAGACTCCATTAACAATCCACCCTGTGGGAAACCAAATCCACGGAAGGCTGTATTGGAAGGCAAGTTGGTTTTGCAGGCCCGGCCCCAGAATCGGACATTATTAATTTTATAAGCGTTTTCCAGTTTTAGTAGAAGATATTCTATCACCTAAAGTATAAGTGATGTTCAAGATAATTAGTCACAACATTTTTTTTTTCTTTAAGATTAATCACAAACTTGAATTTTGTGAAGGGAATTATGATTTTTCATATTAGTCAGTATGATATGTATAATGAATATACTAATAGATTAGATTCTCAGAACCGCCTCTTCTAGCTTGTGAGTTAGGTTTAGAATGTAGCTTGAAATGATAAATCAAACCCTTGACAATGCTGCCATAATTGCTGGCATTCTTGTACATAGGTACCTTAAGTGAAGTGAATCAAAAATTGTAGAACCTGTTCCCATCACAGAACTCTGGTTCTGTGTCTTGGGAGGTGGTTACAACCCCGAATTTGAAATAACCAAATAATTGTTGTATTGAGGATTTGTGGGTTTGTCCTGGGAAACCACTCAGACCCTGGGAAATGATTGTTTATAATCCACCTTCCCTACTCCTTCCCCATCTATGATGTATGTGTATAAACTGTGCTTTTACTTCAGCTTAGAGCAGCAATTCTCAACCTGTGGGTTATGTTCAATTTGTAACAATGAAAATACATCCTGCATGTCAGATATTTACATTACGATTCATAACAGTAGCAAAATTACAGTTATGAAGTAGCAACAAAAATAATTTTATGGTTGGGGGTCACCACAACATGAGGAACTGTATTAAAGAGTCACAGCATTAAGAAGATTGAGAACCACTGGTTTAGAGAGTCTTGCTCACTCTGAAATGGCTTAATTACTACTTGATTACTGGCACTCCAATCTCTAGACCTGCTTTTTGCAGTTCTGGCTCTGATCATTCTCAGATTAGAGATTGGCTCAGTAAAAATCCTGTTATTAACAATGTTTTAGCCATTTGAACTCAGCTTAGTGGTTTAATTTGCTAGACTGAAGGATGTGCTTAAGTAGGATTAATTTTCCTAACTAAAACCAATCTAGAATTTTTACATTCCACTTCATAATGAAGTTCCTTTTATTTTTTTTTTGACATACTTACCAGTTCAGAGTCATCCAGGGTACACCCTCCATTAATATAACATTCAACATCCATAGCCTTGATCCTTCCATTGTTCATGAATCCTACCTATGATAATGATAGACATTTCTCAGATCCATTCTATATTTTACATTAAGGACACAAGCTCCAACACAGCCTTACTTTGGGGGGTACTAACCAAAGATAAAATATATTTCTTGGTATGTGGTATTGGTATCTGCATAATAAGAAGCTATTAGCTTGTACTAATAGCCCGTTTCTTGGTTGTTAACTGACAGGGACTCCCTGGATTCACAGAACTGTATTATTATATGTCAGAGTTAGAGGGGATTATCTAATCCAACTCATTACGCAGATGAGGAAACACGGGAAGAAAAGCAACTTGGCCAAGGTATTTTAACTAGTTAATGGTATAGCTAGTGTTTCCTGACTTTCAGACTTGTACAGATGAAGAATCACTAATATATAGGTGCCTTTAAGCTTATTCCTTTGCATAGTTTCCTCTTTGTAATCATTTGTAATCATTTCTCCTCTTTGTAATCATTTTAAAAAAGATTATTATTAAACAATTTAAATGTAATGGCATTAAGTTTCAAAAAGTGTCTTAATCAAATAGCATAAAATTAGAGAATCTTGGAGTTGGAAGGGACATTTGAGATCATCCATTTCAACCCCTTCAACCACATTCCTTTCTACAACATCCCTGGGAGATTTTGCTGAGACTTTTCTGTACTTGGAATCCACCCCACTCCTGTCAACTGTTGAATTTCTATTCATCCTTTAAAAGTAAATTGAAATGCTACCTCCTTCCCTGACACTGTAGCACCTCTTTCTTTTGCCCTCATCACTTTCTGCTGTTTATCCTCTATCTTCTTCATTTACATGCAAGGCTCCAGGCTATTCATGAAGTGGTGCAGGACAGATAGGACAAGAAAGCCACTACACCTGTAATATGGTATATTATAGTTATCTACATTTGTGTTCCATCCCTTGGAAGGATATATGCTCTATGAGGGCAGGATCTGTGTCTTACCTAAACTTTGTCTCTCATCTGGTGCCTAGCAGAGTGTTCTGGACAAAGCAGGAATTAAATAAATTTTTGTTAAATGAAGTGACTGTTCAGCCTTACTTGAAAACTTTCACTGACAGGGAAGTCACTGCTTTAGGGGAATTATGAGGAAATTGCATTGTAAGCCACCAAGTGCTGTAAATGTGGGCTATTATGATCTTATTTTTTGTAAGCTCCAAATATTAGAAAATTTTTTCTTATATGAAGCTAAAATCTCCTTCTCATTAACTTCTAATTGTCATAGTCCTGTCCTGTGGCAAAGCAGAAAACCCCTGAAATAGGCTATAATATATATTTGTTATACATTTTAAAAAGATCCATGGTTTTTTGGACTCTTTCATGGCCCAAGATTGTGATTCATGTCAATGATGGTTACCTTAATGCTTGGACAAGGTCATTGGATACTGCCATGTGTTTAGGCTATGGACCTACTTATTAGCACTCATTTCTCATCAAGAAGTGATTGGTGAAAATTTGGAACAAAGGATAACATAGTTCTTTCCCCCTGTATTTTGTTTTATAGCAACAACTGGTTTCCTCTGTCTTCATATATATGCATATCTTATTCTTCAAATAGTTTCTATGTTTCATTATATCTGGTTTATATATAGATATCCTACATATACTTTCCAAGTTTTTGCATATGCATAATCCTATTATTCATACAGTTTGCATACGCATATATTCATTTATATATACATATATATAGCATATTATACATATACATATTCTATTATTCCTATTAATCTATGTATGTGTCTAGTTGGTTGACCAAAACAGAGACGGGAAGATAGATATCTACCCATCATATAATCTTAGGGATTATTATTGCATATTATAGACACAGATCTAACATATTGATACATTAATTTTCATGGGACGTGTAGCTCAGGATCGGGGGGCCCTTGGAGACTGACCAATCACCATTGTAATGAATGCTTTGGACAAATTCATGCTGCCCTCATGAAGACTTCATTTTCTACTAAAACTATAATGGGGGTGGGCAATAAAGGGAGAGTGGGCCCTCAATCCTAGCCTTTTGGCTCAATAGGCAGATTATAACCCTGGTTGAATGACCTTGATGTGGACTACAGAGCCAAGAAACCTGGAGCCCCATGGTGGTTGTGAGGCTGAAATGTCTGCAAACCCTGTGCATCCTTTCTTGCTTAATTATTACTAATCACATGACATCTGTGGCAAGTTTCTTAGAAACAGCTTTCTCTTCCATTCATTGAAAGAACTTTGCCAAAAGAATCAATGCAATGCCAAAATAGTAGGGAATTATAACTCCAAAAGTACAGAGAAAATGAGATATGTTAACATCAGGGTCCCCAATACTTACTTTGTATTTCGCAAAAAGTGGATGCCTTCCCCCTTTCATTAACATATCCTCTCTTCTATCTAAAACAAGCCGAACGGGACGACCAGTTCTAAAAGAAACAAATATTTATGAGTCAGATTTTTTAATACCTAGATTATGATGGACTCTTTTTTAGCTTACTTGACTAGATTGTCCTCCAAAGGAGGCTAAGGTCAAAATTATTGGGTTTACTCTATTCAGATGGTTTCTCTCTTACTTACACCATCTTCTTTTATGCTCTTGGCCCTTTCCTACAGTTTAATTATCATTTCTATGCAGATCACTCCCCAGTATAGATTCCAGCCCCAAGTTCTCCTCCCAAATTTCTACCTGTCTTTTGATTGTCTTGCTGCAACCTAAAACTCAAAGCTCCTGACTCAGCATCCCAAACCTGCCTCTGCTAATTTCTGTTGTTGCTACCACCTACTGTCTCAGGACTAAGGCTCAGAATTTCAGAGTCATCTTTGTTTCAAATGATCATAGATTTAGGGCTGGGTGGGGTCTTAGAGATTACCTTATCCCATAGCCTTATTTTGTAGATGGTATAACTTTGGCACAGGGAGGGGAAATGACCTAGAATCACAGAGTTGTACATCCTTTTTGTTGTTTTCAGTCATTTTAGTCATTTACAATTCTTCATGACCCCATTTGGGATTTTCTTGGGAAAGATACTGGAGTGGTTTGCCATATCTTTCTCCAGCTCATTTGACAGATGAGAAAACTAAGGCAAATGGGGCTAAGTGACTTGTCCAGGGTCACACAGCTAACTAAGTGTGTGAGGCCAGATTTGAACTCAGAAAGATAAGTCTTCCTGACTCCAGACCTGACTCTCTATCCACTGCACCACCTAGCTGCCTTTGTATATCATAGGATCATAGGTTTAGAGCTAATAGGGATCTCAGAGGCCAACTAGTCCAACTCCCTTATTGAGGAAATTGAGCACCAAGGAGTAAGTAATTTGCCCAAGGTCACAAGGTAGTGTCTGAGGTAGGATTTGAACTCAATTCCTCTGACTTCAGTGCTCTTTCTGCACCTCTATAAGCCTTTGTTTTCCTCGTCTGTAAAATGAAGAGCTAATGATGGCTGTTTCCAGTTCTCTCATTATATGCCTCTATGCATTTCCTCCTCCTCTTCTCTCACCCCAGGGCCCACCATAGACAAACTCCACGAGTGACTATCTTTTGAGTGTCAGTATGTGTGTGTGTGGGCATGTGGGGGTTGGTGCAGAATCAAAAGAAACAGAAGAGATCCTCATGATTGGTGGAAAACATTCATGAAACACCTAGGGAAGAAAAGCAATTTAAACCCAATCCACTGTAAACTATCCATAAATGTGGAAGCATTCACAGCAAGGGAGTGACCTTGGCAAATAATCTGGGAAGGCTTCTTAGCCTTAAAGTGACATCTGTCTCCAGGGAAGGAAAAAGGGCCTTTCTCTTTTCCTCCCTCCACCTTCACTTACTGGAGTGTATGAGATGAGGAAGGAAAGAGCAGAAAAAATAGCTTCCCTCTTTCTATTTTCATGCTGTATAGAACCTGGGTGTGTTCCTTCTATCTTCCCTCCCCCCACCCAGTTCAGTGGAGAGTCATATTCTAGAACTGCTAGTTACATTTGTATAGTCACTTAAGCCTTCTGCAATGCCTTTTTCTTTCTGGTCCACCCTACAAACCTGGGAAGTAGGCTATGATCACTAGTGGACCAAAGGACAGAAAGAGAAGTAACATGACTTCCCCAAGGACATACAGTCAGCCTATCGCCATGTCCAAAAGCATTTCTCAATATCAATGTTCATCCTTTGCCCCACTTACTTGTTAGCAGCCACCGCAGTAATTGCACCATACACAGCTGGTTTGGAGACCTTTCCCCCAAAGCCTCCACCCACTCGTTTTACATGGCATGTGATCCTGTTGACGGGGATATTTAAAGTAGAGGACACTGTTTTCTGTAAAAGTGATAGGTGATTTTGTAACAGGGGAATCTTAAATCGTATTTTTTAAAACATAGCATGGACTCAATAAATCCACTACCAGCCATCAGTAAAACAGAAACAAAACTATGCATTTACTGCATCAATCTCCTCGAGGCTATTTCTGATCCATCCACCCAGTTGTTGGTACCTTCCTCCCAAATTATTTCGCATCTTCATTGTGTATATTCTATTTTTACTTCTTTGTGTATGTTAAACAATATCCCTAGCATAGTATTTTTCATGTGGTCACTTAAATGTATGTTAAATTGAATTGTGGGGCTCATTTATGGGCATTCTATTCATCTTCTCTGAGCTAATTTTTGGGTGGGAAGTTGACATTTTTCACGGAGGGGAAATTGACTCAGGTGTTGTTAGAGCCAAGGTCTTCTCCTACCGAGACAGGTGCTTTCAAAGGACTTTTTAAGACATACAGGAAGGAGATAAGAATGAGTCTGCAAACATTGATGATCTACAAAAGAAGTTACCTATTTAGTTAAAATGTATACACTATGATACTTACTTACAGTATATTTAAAGGCTTTAAAATAACATAAGTAATAGTATTTTAAAAGAGGAACCAGTATGATGAACAATTTAACATTAACAACAGATTGTGTTCATGTAAGAGTATTGCAAGTGAACACATCTTTAGAAAAAAAATGAACAAGTAGATTTCCCCTTTTGAAAATGGAGGTAAAGTGCTTTAATCTTGGCTACTGTGTTGACATCCAGTAGTCTGAAATGGGGTTCCTGTAGGTAAAATTTACATCATTTAAAAGACTTGGTAAAATAAGGAAAGGGTGAAGGGAGACTGGCAAGATACTGGTTCCTTTACCTGTACATGGGATGGATCCTGAGTCGATACATAAATCTCCATCTCCTTGTCCTCGGCTTTTGGTATGACAAGCACTCTTTGTGTCTCCATGTAAAAATGCTCTTGTCCTCCAACATGCATCTCACCTGTTCAATCCCCAAACATGAGAAATCCTTGGTGGGCAGCTACAATATAGGGTATGACCAGGCAGAGGGCTACCACTGCTTTGTAAAAGACCTGAGCCATTCATTATTGACTTATTTTTACCAACTTATTTTTAATATTATCGATTATTATTTTTTCCACAGATAATTCAAATCCTATTTATTTGTAGGTTCTCAGAACAGATGTAGCAGAAGTCGATAATGAATGTCCCTTGTAAAGTGGACCTGGGAATGAATTGTGAAGATTCTGAGGTGAACTTTGAGCTTGGTGCCTCACTGACTTTACTTCAACATAGCTACTGTGTCGTGCCTGAAGGAGGGAAGTCAGGCTCAAGTACTTCCAACCCTAAACTCTGGGTTTTACCACTGGGGTCACAAAGAGCCAGACACAACCGAAAAAATAAATATAACCATATATACATATATATATGTATATATATGTATGTATACATATATAGATACACATACATACATACACACATATATGGATAGATAGATATAACTATATAACTATGCGTCTATATAGCTATATTTATATGTATCTTGTATATACATACTACAGTTGTCTGTACATTGTTTCCCCCTGTAGAACGTGAACTCATGGAGAGCAGTGGCAGTGTTTTTGCCTTTCTTTTTATCCCCAGTGCATCCCCTTTCTTAATAAATCCTCTTTTCAAAGCATATTAAATGCTTAATAAAGTCTTGTTATTGGTAATGATGATTTAGGGCTGGAAGAGACCTTAGAGGTCATCTGGTCCAATCCTCTCATTTTAGGAAATGAGAAAACTGAGTCTCAGAAAAGGTGAGTAACTTCCCAAGGTTATATATGACTGATAAGTGGCAGAGTCAAGGGCTTGGAAGCTACCTCTTCCACTTTCAAACCCAATTCTCTTTCCAGTTCCACTTCCAGGTAAGAGACTCTAATTTTTTGTTTGTTTCTGAAAACAATGGAGACCCAGAGTCCACCAGTTCTTAGATGTATGCGTCATCATGTTAGAGTATTCTGTCTTTATGCCATATAAATTTTAAAATGACTAAATTAGATATATTCTCATTATACAGAGCAGCTTACCCTCAATAATTTGATCAACATCTTCAAATGCCTCTTCTACATTTCCTTGCTCTAGTTTTTTTTCGGAGCACAGGTATGAATCGTGCCTTATTGCATCCTGAATGAAGGGAAAAGCGAACAATGCAAGGCATTTTTACTTTGTTTTCCATGAGCATTTTCTTCTTAAGCAAATCACCAGTAACTTCCTGAAATGCTCATTTTAGAGAAGGACTAAACAGAGCAAGAATGAATTAGAATCACTGAAAGAACAAGCAGATGAAAGAGTACTATTACTTTAATGAAATATGTAAAATATGATGGGAGAGAGGTATCAACTGGAAAGTACCAAGTTTGTCTCTACTCTACTTTCTGAAGAGAGAGTATGTCCTACCACTTCCCCATCACTCTCAAATCCTTGATCCCTCTACAAATATTGACATCTGCAACTTGGCCACTTGTTCTCAGAATATATCTGAGTGACACAAAATATTCAAAGAGGATACCATAGAGGGATTCATTAATGTATAGCTACAGGCAGAGTAATAGTGGAAACACATGAATTTTTGCCCAACTGATCTGGTACAAAAACTGGTGTCAGGGCCACGGTTCCCTCATGATCCTTGTCAATAATAATGTCAACCTATCAATTTGCACTTCCTTCCAAAACTATTTTTAAAAATTTCTTTGTGTCTATTCTATATTTGCTCATGTGCATTAGTTATCTTTGTAGTTAAGTTTTCATGATCTAACTAGGGTTGCCTGAAGTAACAGGGGTAGGGGTTGGGGTTCCTGGGGATAAAAAGTGGAGGTCAGATAGCTTTCTTAATCTTCAATAGGAACCGGACTTCATCAAGTAAAAGCATACCTGCAGCAGGCAGGGCAGCACCCTGGAAAAAGTCTGGAAGAAGGGTGTAGAGGGGACCTAATATCAGGACACTAGACTGTTGCCTTAGTACCACACCAGAGGGTCTTGGTTCACAACAAATGGCAAGTAAGTAGGGCATAGAAGCAGGAGTAACAGTAGCAAATGGCTGTAGCAACTGGAGATGGATGGATGATCCAGAGAATGGGAATTTTCTTTATCTCTTCCAGATCCCAGTAAGCCTCAAAGAGCAGACTGTTTCATATTAGGATCGTTAGACTCACTCTTCTCATTCTTCGAACCTCTCAGGTACTAATAAATTGCTCCCATAAGGACTTATCCTAAGGAAGGCCTTTTTTCATTTGAAATTGTTTTTTTTGGCTTTTTGGAGGGCAATTGGGGTTAAGTGACTTGCCCAAAGTCACACGGCTAGTAAGTGTGTCAAGTGTCTGAGGTCAAATTTGAACTCAGGTCTTCCTGACTCCAGTGCTGGTGCTCTATTCACTGCGCCACCTAGCTGCCCCCTTTTTTTCATTTGAAATCCTGAGTACGTTGTTAGTGACCCAAATCTGTACCTCATAGAGATTCAGGTGATTTTTACAAAGAGAAAGGGTAGAAAGGATATTCTTTTCTCTCTTTCCTCCCAATTAACAGCTGTCCCAAAATGGAGTGGGTTACCTTGGGAGAGAGGGAATTCCTAGTGACTGGAGGTTTTCAGCCAGAGGTCAGATTAGGAATTGTTGGGGAATGGTGTAGGAATTCTGTAACTAAATTAGATGATATGTAATTCAAGATCCATCTTAATTCTGAGTTAAGCTAATTTATCCTGTGAGTTCTATGAATCTTCTAGAGATATCCCATTCCTTGAGTGTGCTCAATTAGAAATAATTATTCCTTTCAACAAAACTGTGTTTTTATCAAAAAGAAAAGAAAGCTGTTCATCAGTAAAGTTGACTCGGAAAGAGCCCTTTACAAGGATCCTTGGAAAGGTGAAATAATTCTACAGCACTGTGGGCTAGAGACTTGAAAATCCCAGTTACCTCAATGGCAAAAATCACGGGTTCCTGGTCCTGGTAAATGATCTTCACCTTCTCAACTGCCCGTTTTGCATAAACATCTGACTCAGCAGCCACAGCACAGATAATATGTCCCACACAGAGCACCTGCAGGAAGACCCAACATAATCACCAGGTGGAAAGCACTGGCTTAATTTGAATTGCTGAACTCAAACCTTTCTGGTTCCTTAGATGTGATTGTTTAAGTAATAACAATAATCTAAAATAATTAGAGACTTATCAGATTATAGATTAAGAGCTAGAAGTTACCTTAAAGGTCATCTAGTCCAACCTATCATTTTACAGAGGGGTAAGCTGCCTCATGGAGGTAAGGTGACCTGCTCAAGGGCACATAGGTAGTAATCAGTTGCTTCTGATTACTCTTGCTTACTTACTCTAGAGAAAGGTCTTTTTTCATTTGAAATCTTGGATATGTCATTGATGACCTACATCTGTAGCTCATAGAGCTTCAAGTATTTCTTATAAAGGAATCTACAATAAATTGTTAAGCAATGTTTGTGAAAATCAACCCACCATGCTTGTGTATGTAGAAGAGAAGTGTCAAATGTGTACCAAAGACGCTGTATAACCAAATAAAAATATAATTGGGAACTCAAGAGAGTGTGGAACTAAATGTTGTCAACTAAAAGTAAATAAATTAAAATTTTAAAACATGTAATTGGGAAATATTTAATAAAATAAGTGAAAATACAATAGAGCATAAATAATGTTACTACATAGTTTTCTAAGTCAATATGTGGCTGCAGGGATCCTTATGTGTGGTTTAGTGGGTGGGTTTCTTTTTGAGTTAGACACTTTTGATGTAGACACTCATCAGCGTAGACATATATGACAAGAACATGTTACTGCCTGTCAGCCTTTCAGTGTGCCCTATGGGTGTAAAACCATGTTGTTCTTTTTTTTGGGGGTGGGGTAATTAGGGTTAAGTGACTTGCCTAGGGTCACACAGCTAAGTATTTGAGACCAGATTGAGCTCAGGTCCTCCTAACTCCAAGGTTGGTGCTTTATCTACCATGCCAGATGCCTCAACACTATAGTTTTGAAAAGACTTTTGGAAAAGTTTAGAGAATCCTGTATAATCCTAGAAATCACTAGGTTAGTGCTTAAGTAAACTAACTAAAATCATGTTAGTGCCTAACATGAGACATAGAACACAGAGAGGGCATAGATTTCTGTGCATAGCGCGTCCTGGCAGAAACAATCTATCTTCTTTATGGCACTGTCCCATGGAATAATCTGCAGAGCAGTTCTGTGATGAGGAAAACATTCTCTGCACTTGTCAGGTAAGTTTTTTTAAATTAAATTTTATTTTTTTTCAATGAACAAAAATCCATTTTCTCTCTCCCATCTCCCTCTTCTATTAAAAAAAAAAGAAAAGAAAAGGGGAGGCTAGGTAGCACAGTGAATAGAGCACTGGCCCTGGAGTCAGGAGGACACAAGTTCAAATCCAGCCTCAGACACTTAACACTTACTAGCTGTGTGATCTTGGCTAAGTCACTTAACTCTAATTGCCCTGTCTTTCTCCCCTCCAAAAAAAAAAGCAAAAAAGAAAAAGCAAAACAAAATCCTCACAACAAATATACATGGTCAAACAAAACAAATTCTCACAATGATCATGTCCAAAAAAATATGTCTCATTCTGTACCCTGGGTCCATCCCCTCTCTCTCAGTAGGGGGTCAGCATGATTCATCATTGACGACTGTTACATTTTAAAAAGTATTGATGAAAGAAGACATCAGCTTGAAAAGATCAACAAGGGACAACTTTCACGTAAAATAGCCTTGTGGGTTTCCATGAGAGGATGTGGGGAGTTTAAATAAGAGGGAAGTCTCAAACTTTTCCTGTCTTCTGCCGTCTACTCTTCTGACTTATATATTTGTCTCCACTCAAAATAGTACTTTTCATATGTATAGTACCGTGTACTTTCCAACCTGCTTCCGTGTATATCATCTCCTGCAATCATCCTTCATGCCTTCTTTAAGTCAAGAAAGCAGATATTATTCTCTCTGTTTTACAAATCCTACTAATAAATAACCTGCATTTATTGCACTTTAAGTTTTGCAAAGCCCTGTATGTATGTTATTTCATTTGATCTTAACTGCCACGTGAGGTAGATATTATTATTAGTATTTCCATTTTACCGATGAGGAAACTGAAATTGACAGAGGTTAAGTGACCCGCCCAGGGATACAGACAGTAAGTGTCTGAGATGGGATCCAAACTCCAAGTCTTTCTGACTCCAAGTACAGCACTCTATCCCCTTTGCTACCTAATTGCCTAATTGGGGAAATATGAAACAAAATCACAGAATCATAAGATAAAAGGCTTCAAGGGCCCTCTGAGGTCATCTAATCCAACCTTTCATTTGGTGTATGAGGAAATTGAGGCTCAATGAAGTTAAGTGACTTGCCCAAAGTCTGAAAGGTAACAAATAATGGAGACAGGATTTGAATATAGATCTTCTGACTTCAGATTCAGTGTCCCTTCACCACAACGGTTAGGTGCCCCTTGGTTAGTGAAGGAACCAAGGCTAGAATCTTTCAATTCCTGGCTGAACAAACATTTTATTCAGTGACTGCTGTGCCTAGGCTCTGAGGGAGATACACAGTTTAGAGGACACTTGATGACTGTATACAGTTTAGGAGAGGGATGAGATAAACATAGGTAAGGAGAATACGTAAAATTATGTGATTGGTAGATGAGAAAATTGTAAAGCACAGAACCAAGCTTTGCTCTTTGATTCTAAGAGAGGAACTTTGAGCAGAGAAATGGAGGGGAAAAGAGGAGGCTGGAGAGGGTGGAGACTGACTCTTTCCAACCCAGAGTTGGAATTTCCAATATTGGAATATACAGTATTTGAGGGAATTTAGACAAGAGGCAGACTATTGTTACCTTATCCCCAAAGCTACCCATGAAGATGTACAGTACCTCATCTACAGCAAGCAGTTTATCATCATCAGTGCCATTGGTACCTGGAATGTCCTCAGCTGTTATCACATCAACCACACCTGGCAGTTCAAGGGCCTCAGATGCATCAATGGATCTTGGAAAGAAAATATTGAGAATGTTTGCAGTCTCAGTGGCCACTGAGGTCCACAGTGGTTCTTTCAGTCATGACTCTAGTCCATGGCTGTCCCAGGTAGATGGGGATTTGACTTTAATGAGGGTAGAGAAAGGAAAGGAGAACATATTGCCAAAAGACTGACAGCTTTGGTGATTTCTCCTATTGCATTGCTCTCATTCTTTGAAGTCTTGTTTTCACCTCTTGTGTGGTTCTTATAGTTTAGGGGCTAATAGAGGTTTGTCTTCCACCCTGTGTCTTAGGTTCCTCACATCTATCCATCTACTGGTTTGTTCCAATCTTAGCTTTTAGTTTTAACCCAAATGTGGGACCACAGGGATAATGGACACTTTCTTGGGGATGGGAGTGTGAACCCATGGTATCTGGGTATGCTTTTTAACAGGGATAATGGACACTTTCTTGGGGATGGGAGTGTGAACCCATGGTATCTGGGTATGCTTTTTAATTGGCTTATACAAACACTTGAATTCACTTACATGATTTTTGCATGAGCCCTGGTGCTGGTTACTAAAACCAGGAAAAGTTCTTTATCCACAACAGGCAGGTCATCACAAAATATAGCTTCCCCAGTGGCATGTTTGATACCAGACTGGTGTAGAATTGGGCGTCCAACTGGATCATGGGGAGGTTGTTCAGGGTTTACTCTCTGCAAAGGAAGATAAGAATGTTATGACTCAGCAATAGTATGGTAGAAACTAGGCATAGACCAACATCTCACATCATATACCAAGATAAGATCAAAATGGGTACATAATTTAGACATAAAGGGTGATACCATAGGCAAATCAGGAGAGCAAGGAATGGTTTAACTGTCAGATCTATGGAGAAAGGAAGAAATTATGACCAAACAAGAGATAGAGAACATTATGAAATACAGAAAAACCTGGAAAGATTCACATGAACTGATGCTGAGTGAAGTGAGCAGAACCAGGAGAACATTGTACACAGTAACAGCAACATTGTATGATAATTAGCTATGATAGACTTAGCTCTTCTCAACAATGCAAGGATCTAAGACAATCTCAAAAGACTCATGATGGAAAATGCTATTCACATCCAGAGAAAGAACTCTGGACTCTAAATGCAGATTGAAACATACTATTTTCATTTTTTTTCCTTTCTTGTGATTTTTCCCTTTGTTCTGATTCTTTTCACAACATGACTAATGTGGAAATATGTTTAATATGATTGTACCTGTATAACCTATATTAGATTGCTTCCTATCTTTGGAACTCAAAATCTCATAAAAGTGAATGTTGACAAACTATCTTTACATGTAATTGGAAAAAAAATACTATTGCATGGTGGTGGTGGTGGTGGTGGAGTTCTGTTAGGCACTACGAAGCTACAAAACTTTTGAGGATAACAAAAAATAAAAAAATGTAAACTGTGAGGGGATTGTGAGAACATATGCTGTTGGTGAAGTTGTGAATTCATCTATTTGTTCTGAAAACAATTTAGATTTGTACTAGAAAAAATCACTAAAATGGACATATCCTCTGACCCAATCATACCAACAATAGGCATTTAAACCAACCAAGGAAGTCAAACACAGAGGGAAAGGTTGTATATAATACACAAATATTTATAGTAGCACTGTGTGTAATAAAGAACTGAAAGGAAAAGAAAGAATATTATGATTCAGCAAAAGAAGAAAATCACGGATAAACAAGCATTTATTTGGCACTTACCTGTGCTGGGCATTGTGCTAAGCACTGGGCACACAATGAAAGACAAAAATGGTCAATTCCCTCAAGAAGCTTTCTTTTTTTAAAAAGAATTATTTATTTATTTACTTTTAGTTTACAAGATTAAGTTCCACAGTTCCTTGAGTTTCAGATTTTTCTCCCCTCCCTCTTTCTCCCCTCCCCCTCCATGGCAGCATACAATCAAATACAGGATCTGCAAATACTTTCACATTGGCCATTAGTCTGGTTGTATAGAAGGGTTGTAACTGATGGAGTGAACAATGGGAAAAAAGAGAGAACCAAACATGAAAAAGAATGATAACATGTAGATTGCTTCAGGCTCCATTTAAACTTTGGTCTTTCTAGATCTTTCTCTGAATGTAGACATCTCCTTCCATCCTGAGACTTGTAGAGTTGTCTTATAACTATGCATTGCTGAGAAGAGTCCAGTTTATCAA
>CM053591.1:133479641-133497063 GCA_028646515.1 Pseudochirops corinnae
AGCACAATAGTATTCCATTACATTCATATACCACAACCTGTTTAGCCATTCCCCAATTGATGGGCATCCCTTTAATTTCCAGTTTTTTGCCACCACAAACAGAGCTGCAATAAATATTTTTGTACAAGAAGCTTACTTTCCAATGGGGAAGATAACATGTGGACAAATAGATAAATACAAGATACATACAGAGTAGAAAGAAGGTAGAAGGGAAGGCTCAAGAGTTGGGGGGTACCAGAAAAGGCCTCTTGTACAAGGCTGGGGGGAGGGGTTTGAATTAAGTTTTAATGGAAGCCAGTGATGTTAAGAGGAGGAGGTGATAGATTTGCCCTATATCAGGTTAACTATCAGAAACAGGATGATCTAATATTCATACAGATGAAACACTAATAAGGAATTCTCACATGATGCTGTGGTTTGAGACTGAACATACACTACAATGTCTTAATGTAATTATGACCAACACAATGAAAATATAGATCCAGAGTTTCAATGCCCTTTTGCTATTTCACAGATAGCTTAGATAAGACCAGCAAGATGAAATAGAGGAAGCTGGTGTTTGATGCCCCCACCTTCCCCTTTCTGTGCCTTTTCCCCTTTCAGTCTTATCTACTTGCTTCCTCTACACCTCATACATTCTTCCCCATTTCTGCCCCCTATCAAAATCTGCTTGAAGGAAAGAATCTGATAAATACATTCATATTAGGCTATAAATGACCAAGTATTATTAGTTCCCATTTTATAGAGGAGGAAACAGACTGAGAGGTTAAGCTAAGAAAATCAATATCTCATTCACATTTCATGGAGCTGAGTAGGGAAGATTTTATTTTGAGAGGACAAGATGATCTCAGGAGATCATGATATGAAGTTGTTTAGACATGGGGCAACATATTCTAGCCACCCTTGATCTTAAACTTTTGCATCTTAGTCTGAAAAAAATTTTTTGACCCCTGTCAGAAAGCCATAAAACAGTAAGAGCTAGAGAGTCAAAATTTTAAAAATGAAAAGCAAGTGGCCCTCCAAGGAATAAATAATCAATGAATTGATAAATGGTCAAAGGATATGAATAGGCAGTTTTCCAAGGAAGAAATCAAAACAATTTATAGTCATGTGAAAAAATGCTCTAAATAATTATTCTCTAGAGAAATAGAAATTAAAACAACCTTGAGATATCATTTTACACCTATTAGACTGGCTAAAATTATTGAAGGGGAAAGCAACAAATGTTGGAGGGGATGTGGAAAGATTGGGACACTAATTCACTGTTGGAACTGTGAACTAATCTAACCATTTTGGAGAGCAATCTGGAATTATACCCTAAGAGTTACTAAACTGTCTATATCCTTTGACCCAGCAATACCACTACTACATCTGTGTCCAAAAATGATTTAAGAACACAAGAAAAGAACCTATATGATCTAAAATATTCATAGCAGTTCTCTTTGTGGTGGCAAAGAATTGGAAATTGCTGAGATGCCTATCAGTTGGGGAACCGTGATGGAACAAGTTGTGGTATATGATCATGATGGAATACTACTGTGCTATAAGAAATAATGAGCCCATTGATTTTAGAAAAAACATTGATAGACTTGCAGGAAATAATGAAGAGTGAAATGAGCATAATCAAAAGAACATTGTATATAGCAACAGTAATATTGTTTTAGGAACCATTTTGAGCAATAAAGTCATTTTGATTATTTTAAATACCCAAATTAACTAGAAAGGACCTATGGAGGAAGATGCTATCTGTATCCAAAGAACTGATAAATAGAAGTATGTATAGAATATACACACGCACACATATTTGTGGTAGCCATCTGGGTGGGGGGACTTTTAAAAAAGAAAGTCATACATTAATTTTATTATACATTTAAAAAGAATAGCAAGTTGTACATAATAGATTTGCAGTTTTGTGTGGAATCATCTTTTCCCCCATTCTACTATATTATGGAGATGTTGGTTTTATTTCTTAACAAAGAAAAATAATTAATAAAAACATATAAAAAGAAATAAATACAATTTCCCCTAGCCTTCATATACTGTTGATCATCCTCTTTCCTTGATATTCTCTTCTCTCTAGGTTTTTGTGACATTACTCTTCTCCTGGTTCTCTTCCTATCTGTCTGATCACTCCTCAGTTTTTTTCTGGATCATCATCCATCACACTCACTAACTGTGGGTATTCCAAATGGCTCTGTTTTGGGTTCTCTTCTCTTCTTCTTTTATCCTGTTTTTCTTGGTGATCTCCTCAATTCTATGGTTTCAATTATTGTCTGTTCAGATGATTCTCAGATCCACTTATCCAGTCCTAACCCCCTTCTTAACCTTCAGGTTCTCATTTCTAACTGCCTATTGGACTTCTCAAACTAGATGTGTTACAGATATCTTAAACTTAACAAACTGAACATATCTTCTCCAGAAGCTTTTCCCTAGTCTTCCTATCAAGGGTACCACCATCCTTCCAGTCACTGAGGCTTGAAATCTAGGTATCATCCTTGACCTCTTACTCTTACCTTTGCCCCATTTTCTGTTTCCAAGTCTTGTCAATTCCACTTTCTTAGCGTCTCTAGCATATGCCTCCTTCTCTCCTCTGACGCTGCTACAATCCTAGACTATCCCCTTGTTACCTCACTTGTTACCGGATAGCCTTCTGGTTGGTCTCCTCAACTCAAGTCTCTTCCCAATTCAGTCCATCATTCACTTAGCTGCCAAAGTGATCTTTCTAAAGCATAACTCTGACCACGTCATTTCTCTGCTTTTAAAACTCTGGTGGCTCCCTATTACCTCCAGGACCAAATATAAAATCCTCTGTTTAGAGTTCAAAGCCTTTCATAACCTGGTACCCTCCTACCTTTCCAATTTTCTTACACCTTACTCTCTTCCCTCTGCATATACTCTGTGATCCAGTGACACCAGCCACCTTGCTAATCCTTGAACCAGATACTTCATCTCCTGACTCCAGGCATTTTCATTAGCTGTTGCCCATACTAGGAATTCTCTGACTACTCATCTCTGTCTCCTGACCTCTCTTTCTTCTTTTAAGTCCCAGCTAAAATCCCACTTTCTTTAAAAAGCCTTTCTTGATTTCCATTAATGTTAGTGCCTTTCCTCTTGTGATTAGTTCTAATTTATCTCATATATGTCTTATCTGTACATCCCTATTAGATTTAGTGACCTTGAGAACAAGGGTTGTCTTTTGCCTTTCTTTTTATTTCTTGCACCTAGCACAATGCCTGGCACATAAAAAGTGCTTGTTAACCAACTAGTTGATTGACTAAACCACTGACTTGGAATTCTTGGACTCCTCTGGATATCATGACAGGAAACTCTTCCAGGGCACTTAGGAACTTCTCTGAAATGTCAGGATATTGACGGCTATTCTGAAAGATGGTTAAAAATATAAAGATATTAATTACGCTCAAGTCAAGCTGTGTATCATATTATTTCTCCATTAATTTAACAATGTATCAAGGGCCTAAGAAGTGCTAAATATCTGCGGGGAAGGAAAAAAAGAAGGAATCCATGCAATACCCAGTATGGGCAACTTTTATTCGGCCCTGATGTTCTCAAACATCTGGAATAACAGCCTTATGGATCTGACCTCTCTACTTCTCCCCCCTTCTTTCATCCCCACTGGGAATTCATCCATTCAGCCTCGGGTCTCCACCTTGGGTTTAAGTCATCGTGATTGGGTGAGGGAGCCCATGGAACCCACTACATTTGGCTGGCTTTAACATAGTTTGGTTCCCATTAAACCATCTTCCAGGGCAGCACAACATGTTGCCATCTGTTTCAGTGCTATGCATATGCGTATACCTCCCTTTCTTCCCCATGCCCTTCCGCTTCTTGTTCTGGGAACAATACTCAAATCAATATTAACTTTTCTGTTGGAAATGCAGTGAAAATCTAATGCCCCATGGCTTCACCCAAGCTAAATGAATACAAAAGGCATTTGGTAAAATTGAAGAGAAACTCTGCTGCCTTCTCATTTTCAGTCAAAGCCTAGGCTGGCTCATCATATACATCTCACTCTGAATGGATACACTAATCCAGGGGTGCCGAGGGCCCAGAGTCCAGGAAGCCTCAGTATAGGAAGCTAACTCCGACTTCAGCATTCTTTCCACTATACCATGGCGCCTCCCAACACACAAGCTTCCCTTCTGCAATACTTCCTCTTTTTATCTCTCCGTCTTTTCCTTCTATATTTCATTTTCCCAGGGTCAAGCTCACCTGGCCTTCCTACGGGGAAATGAGCTAATCTTATAAACTCAGTGTATTGAGGTGTTAGTGGGAGAAGGCTAACTTCCTCCATTCGCTAGGAAGGAAGGAAGAAAGAGAAAGAAAAGAAGGAAGGAAGAAGGCATTAATAGTCTGAATTCCAACTAGTATTGTGGACAGTCTTTCTAAAGGAAGACTGTCTGACTACTGACAAGAAGTAACAGCTCAACTCATACTTAATAAAGCTTGGAAGGTAATGGTAGGAAAGCCTGTACGTGTATGTCTGCCAAGTACAATAACAAGACAATGCACTCACTGTGAAAGAGATCATCTCTGTGATTTTCTTTAGTCCTTGTAATACTTCCAGGTAGAATTTGAAGAAGAAACTGACAATGAGGGTTCTTTTAAATTCCACCATTCCCCCTGGAGCTGAGCCTGGGGGAGAAATTTCATCCAAGATCAGCCTGTAAGCTTCATCTAGCATCAATGCATTCCAGCCCCTGGTAGGGAGAAAAACAAAGAGCAAACTAAGTTGTATTTCCAAATGAAACGTGTTATAAAATGCCAGGTAGTAAAAGTGTAATTTTTTAGATATCTTTTATTTATTTACAATTTTAAAAAATGATTTAGAATAATCATTTTGTTAGAACTTTTCAAAAAGGGAACATTTATTTAGTCCACTAGCCCTCTTCTGCTGCTCTGAACAATTAAGAGATACATGAATATATGATTAGGGCTAACGTTATTGAATAGAGACAGGGTCTACAGAGATTGGGTCCATGACTTCACTAGCATAGGAAATTCCTTGATGAGGAAACTCAATTTACCAATACAGGCCAATACTGTCTCTCTAACTTATAGTCTTAGAAAGTTACCTAGAGATTTAAGAGGTTAAGTGACTTGCCCAGGTTGATTCAGCTAAGACAGGACTGGATTCAAGGTTGTTTTTCTCTGTGTACACTGAAAGAATGCAGAATTGGACATTGGGTTTCCCTAGAGCAGTGGTTCTCAACCTTCCTAATGCCACGACCCTTTAATACAGTTCCTCATGTTGTGGTGACCCCCAACCATAAAATTATTTTCGTTGCTACTTCATAACTGTAATTTTGCTACTGTTATAAATCATAATGTAAATATCTGATATGCGGATATATTTTCATTGTTACAAATTGAACATAACCCACAGGTTGAAAACCGCTGGCCTAGACTAGGGAACTCAGTCTAAATTTGAGATGGGAGTTGATTTTTGGTTGCAAGATGCATTGAAAGAGTCCAATACAAGGTGTATGTTACGGGGGAAAGGAAGGGATAGAGGCCCACAATATGGATGTTGATCTTTCCTATCTCACCTTGTCGTTTTCCCAAAAGTTGGACTGGAAATTTGTTGATTTACCCAACAAATCAGCATTAAACCACATTTAGTCTATTGTTGGCAGAAGAGGTGGTAACTCAACTAGGTAATATATTACATTAACATATTAAATAGTGTTTAATTATAGAATAACGATATAATTCCTTCATCAAAACTGCAGTAAGTACAGCTGGTTCTTGTCATCTGAAGTAGTTACTTTTTATAAAGTTGCTACAAACACTGAATTAGCAAATAGTGACCCATTGCTCCTGGGGAAATACAGGGTTAGGTTCCTGCAAGCCTCTGGTCATAATATTTACTTGAGCACTTTCTAGAGTGGGTTTACATAGAGATATGCAAATTTCCTCTTCTTTTTTCTGGCTGAACCTTATTATAAGGCAGTGAGATGAGTGAGTGGATAAAGTACTGGGCTTGGAATCAGGAAGACCTGAGTTCAAATCTTGCCTCAGACAATTACCAGTGTGTGACCCTGTTTGCCTTCATCCACGGGGGAAGGAAATGGCAAACCACTCCAGCATTTTTGCCAAAAAACCCCCATGGTCAGTATGGTCCGTGGGGTCATGAAGAATCAGACACGACTGAACAATAACATTCATGACCATTGAACTCATGGCCAATAGTACTATAACTCATGCCTGAATGAAGCTTCTCTAACACATGCAGTGTCTTTTGTAAAGCACATCACAGTCTTCTCACACTTAGGAATGTCAGATAGCACTTCAGCACTATGCTTGGGGGTCATCATAAAACACCAAAATCACCCACAACTAGCACAAAAATGCAAAACCAAAACAAAAATCAAACCCCAGCACTAAATAAACCCAGAAAAGGTCACTTGTTTGCAGCAAGGGAGCTGAAGCAAGCAGCAGAACATTGCCTTGTTGAACCTCAACTGGGAATGTGGGGTGGCAACTTAAGTTTTTTTGTCGCCCTGCACATGCTCATGAATGACCCTGAAGGTAACACAAGTTCTGATTTTGGGCTTACAAATCAATTTTAGTGAGTAGGTGAATTCACAAATATGGAATCTTCAAATAATGAAGATCTACTCCATGTATACCCATTTCAAATATTTTTCTCTTGATTTTTCTAGTACTTTACTAATAGCCCTAGGTCTTTAGCTTAGCATTCAAGACCTGTCACAGTCTGGCCCTGGGATAGCTGGGATAGCTTTTGTTCCAGCCAAATTAGACTTTTTTTCTTCTTTGAACATGTCCCACACTTTCTTACCTACCTACAATGTTTCTTTTACCTATAATGTCCTTCCTCTCATCTCAATCTGTTCAAGCAGGCATTAAAGCCCAGCTCAAATGTCACCTCTTTCTGGAAGGATTCCTTTATACCCCTCAATTGTGTGTGTGTGTGTGTGTGTGTGTGTGTGTGTGCCCGAATGATGAGTGGGAACGGGGAGAGAATATTTCTCTCCCTTTCTCCATAGTATTTTGTGTCTTTCTAATGACTCAAATTCTCCTTATATCATGATTATGTATGTGTATTTCGTCCTCTACTGGTTCCTTTAGGACAGGGACTGCCTTGATTATCTTTAATAATAATTGATAAATAGAACTTTAATACTTGCAAGACACTTTGTTGTACAATTGAGGAAACCAAGGCCTAGAGAGATGAAATGACTTGCCTAAGGTAGTAAGTGGTACAGTCATGATTTGAACCCCAAACTTTAAACTCAATACTCTTTCTCCTGTATTAGGAAGTCTCCTTCCTTACCTACCAGGTAAGTAGTTTGGGTATTATTTCCAGATGGTGAAACTCAGACTCAGAAAGAGTTTAGTTACTTGCCCTTGACCAGGTCAAGTAGCTAGCAAGCATTGGAGGCCTATTTGGACCTTGACTCTGAATTTCATGCTTTCCCAGCTACACTATTACCTACTTTTCTTTGTCTTTGTTATCCCCTGCTGTGTTAATATGTTTTACTATTCAGTCGTGTCTGACTCTTTGTGACCCTGTTTGGAGTTTTCTTGGCAAAGATACTGGAGTGGTCTGCTATTTCTTTCTTCGGCTCATTTTACAGATAAGGAAACTGAGGCAAACAGGGTTAAGTGACTTGCCCAGGTCTGAGACCTAGTAGGTATCTGAGACTAGATTCAAACTCAAGTCTTCCTGACTCCAGGTCTGGCTCTTCACCCACACCACCTCGCTGCCCACCTGAAACATGGTCGGCGCTAAATAAAACTGTCAAATTGAATCAAAACATTGACTATCTATTAGTGGAGAACTTTTATGGATACCTTGTATTTAATAAATTATTAAAATTTAATAGGTATAAGAGTACCAAATAGAAAGGTAAGTTCTTCCTCACATGATAGTCACAAAAAGACAACTTGTTGATGGAAAGAACATGGCACAGTGGAAAGAGGGGGTCTGGGTTTGGAGTCAGAGGGGCTGGGTTCAAGTCTCAGACCTGCCATTTACTATCTATGTGACCTTGGGCAAGTCACTTAACTTTCTGGGTCACATCTGTAAAAAAAAATGTGGGGGTCAGTCTAAATGAATTCTAGGGTCTCTTCCAGCTTTATATCTGTGAGCCTGTGACTGTTTACATCATTTGTTATTACTGAATCTAGTTTATTTCACACTGAACGTGCTCACATATGCACACACACACACACACACACACACACACGCACGCACGTGCGCGCGCACTCATGGTACCTTCCTAGCAGCTGCTGGCAGGATTTATGTGCACTGACGGTGGTGGATCCTATGCCCCCGTAGAAGAGGCTAAGGCCTGTGATGGTGTCTGTGCATTCTTTGAAAACGACTCTCATTCCACAGGTAACATCGGGCAAGGCGTTTTGCTGACACTGGGCCTGTCTGAAGGCTGCCACAAATTCCCACTGTGGAAACAAAACCAGCGGGGTTTTCAGATGTGTTGAAGCAAAGAAGCACAGTTTAGACTTTTTAGTCCTCAGAATTGCTCCACCCCAACTAAGTGAATAACAGTAGCAGCCAGCATTTACACAGACCTTTAACATTTACAAAGCATTTCACTTATGTTAATTTATTTGATCTTCACAACAGCCCTTAAATGTCAATGGCATACAGGAGTTGCTTAATAAATGTTTATTGATTGGTTGATATAAATGCTATTATTATTTCATTTTATAGATGAAGAAATAGGCTGAGAGAGAGAATAGGGTTACACAGCTAGGTGTCTAAGGTAACATTTGAACTCAGGTCCGCCTGACTCTAGAGAGGTTCTATTGCCTTCTCTTATTTACTGAAAGTGGTGACTAGCTCCCCACAAAGATACCTGGGGACAGTTGTACTGTACATTACAATGTCACAGACTATGTTTTCCCAGGGGTCGACATTCCCCAGCACAGAAAGTTATTAAAATAAACCCTAGGAAACAGTTTCAATTATGTTATCATTCCCAAGTATCATAGACAGTATAGACGTGGTTGACAGGGAGCTGGATTCGGAGCCAGCAGGGCCTGGTTTCAGGTCCTGTCTCTGATAAGTCCTGGTTGTGTGACTCTGGGCAAGTCACTTAACTTCTCAGTGCTCCAGGCAACTTAAAGACTGTAGTTTTCAGAGACAAGTGCACCTACACTGGTGGAAGGAGTTTCCTCCTCTGGGAATTCCGTATACTAATGACCTTACAGGTTCAGTTCCTAGCCCTATCATTTCTTCTAGTCCTTCCTTTCATAAGGATGGCAAAACCCTGGTAAGAAGGGTAATTTTTTAGGCAGCTTTCTCTGAGTGCAGTGAAATCTGCCAAATTGTTTTGTGGGTAAAAATAATTTTTATTTTCCAATTATCTTAAATGGGATGTGGGAAGAGGAGTGACCATACATAGTACCTACTATGTGCCAGGCACTGTGCTAAGTGCTTTACAAACATCATCTCACTTGATCCCGTAACAACCCTGGGAGGTGGGTGCTATTGTTCTCCCATTTTATAGATGAGGAAACAGGCAAAAAAAAAAAAAGAGATTAAACGATTTGTTCAGGGTTGCACAGCCAGGAAGTGTCTGGGACCAGATTTTAACTCCTGGCTCCAGACCCACACTTTCATCTGCCGCACCACCTACTCTAAAAATAAGCCTATAGAAATTTGTAGCTGGTGACAAACTAAAGGAACCTAACACTATGCTTAAGATTCCCTAGAGTCGCTACAACTGTCTTGGTTCTGGCCATTCCTGACCACCCTCTGCTGATGAGAGAAGCCCTGGTCCAGATGACTGGGGAGCAGGGAGGAACTCAGAGGATCAGAGAATGTTAGAGGATGTAAGCTATCTACATAGACAAATGTCTGACCAGGAAAGAATTTGAAAAGTTTCCATCCATTGGCTCATAGATTTAGAGCGGGAAGGCATCTTAGAGGTCTTTGAGATTAACACTCCCATGTATAGAGGAAGAAACAGAAGTTCACAGAAGTCAAAGAACTTGTCCAGGGTCATATACCTAGTAAGTTTGGAAGGCAGAATTTGAATCCAGAGCTTTATGATTTCATATCTATCACCTCACTCATTATTGAAAAAGGAAATCATTTTGTTCAAAGTTCTAAATGCTTGAAAAACATGAAGGGTCTTCTCTGAGTTTTTTCTCATCTGTAAAATGAGGGGGTTGGACTAGGTGACCTCCAAGGTCAACCAATTCTAAGTTTATGATTCTAATAAGATTCTGGCTTAAGATCCTTGAAAACATAGTGAACTCAAGTGTGCATATCTATCCGGGCTGTTTACTTTGGTCAGTCAGAACATGCCGTCAATAAGGCTAAAAGAGTATATTTGTTCGCCATACAAACCAGTTTTCACTGGGAAATCTTATTTTATAACCAGATACTATCCTTTTAATCACTGTCTCAGAAATGTAGCCCTTGCTCATAAGGGAAGAGAGTAGAGATGGATTTTTTCAGATCTATTGCTTCCAAAACAAGCCTCATTGATTGCTCTCATGACTAGGGACATTTTGCATTGGGATGATGACTGAGATGATATGACACACAATACTGTGTGATTTTATTACAAAGTTGTTCTTCCTTCTGTCTAATTTTTTTTCAAAAAAAGTAGAGATAAAAAATTTGTTAATAAAACACCATCAAAAATGCCCCCCTATCTCTTACCTTTTCAGAATGAGGTATGTACACAGACTCCAAAATTTCCTCAGGCTTCAGGTCTGCATTTTCCAGGCCAGAAAGAAAATGTTCATTTAAAGGAATCTTACGTCTTCCTTCTGAGGAAGAAAGCAATATTTTTTTTTTCAAGAGTAGCAACAAGTTAAAAGAATGTGTACATGTCAACTGTAAAAGGGAACAGTAACAAGGAAAGCTTCTTTGTCACCACCCATCAGAGATGATTATTTCCCATGAACTTCATTCATAGAGTACTTAATTTAAATCTTTTTGAAGCACTTAACATATACCATATTATTTTACATTAAAGTTTCCTTGTATTATACCACAATCTTAGATGAATCAAAACTGTGTGTGATCCAAAGGACAAGGAAAACTCTGTATGTATGTGACTTATCCACTATCTAGATTGTAAGCTTTATGTTGTTCAGTTATTATCTATCTATCTATCTATCTATCTATCTATCTATCTATCTATCTATCTATCTATCTATCTCTATATCTAACTATGACTATCTATCATCTGTCTATCTATCTATCTATCTATCTATCTATCTATCTATCTATCTATCTATCTATCTATCTATCTATTCCCCTGGCATGTGGGAAGACTAAGACATGAGAGGAGTGATACTCTCTTATTTCTCCTTCACCCCACCCTTTGCTAATCACCTTTGGGCTCAGCTCACTAGGGAGTACAGACTAAGTGTATCCTGAGCATGCTGGAGAAAGCTATTCACTCTCACAAAGAACTTAAAGCTTGCTGTTGCATGTTACTCTTGCCTTGTATGGAAGAGAGAATTAGAACTGAACTTTGCAGCTTATAGCACTGGTTCTTCCTCTTCCTCTTCCTCCTCTTTTTCTTAAGTTGGGACTACTGCTTTACTTGGTTTTGTTGTATCTTACCTTTGGAGACCAGATTGAGGGTGGCATTTCCTGCAGCCAGAATTGGATTCAGATCTGAATATCCATGACGGCTTATGACATGTCCACCTAAGGACTAACACAAGGGAAATTCTTTCCTCAGTCTCAGTCACTTTATCTGATCATATTTTTTATGTATACACCCACACAAGTATGCATGCATATGGACAAGGACTAAATAATTGTTTATTGAAGTTGTAGCTTAAAGGTTGGTTCTCTTTTGTTTACAAAAGGCTCAATGATAGTCCAATGTGGTGAAAAGAGAATTGGATCTAAGAGTCTTAAAACTAAGGCCCCTCCTTGATCCCATTTCCTCACCTCTAAAATGGTCCGAACCAGGTGTAGGGAACCTGCAATCTTGTGGCCACATGTGGCTTTCTAAATCCTTGGGTGCAGCCTTTCAACTGAGCCCAAGTTTTACAGAACAAATCCTTTTTTATTAAGGAGATTTGTTCCATGAAGTTTGGATTCATTCAAAGGGCTGCACTTGAGGACCTATGGGACCACATGTGGCCTCAAGGCTGCAGGTTCCCCACCTCTGGTGGACTAAAGTCTATCTCTGAAATGCTTTGAGTCTTAGAGAAGCTGAATCCTTTGCTTACTTACCATGGGAGAGAAGCAGTGGCAGTGTAAATATCCCTCCTACTGCCTCGTTTGAATTTAGAGGGATCCTTTAAGGGGTAAGAATATAGTGCAGTCTCTGTAAGTACCATCACTGGTCTCAGTACACAAAGGTTGGAGATTGGGCAGCACAGACGACTATTAGCTTTGTACACACAAAGATCTATTACATTATTTCACACTGCCTACCAAGAATGATCAGCCCCTTTGTTTTGCTTGACTCTGTTGATTTGTTACAAGGATTTTTTCTTCATGACTTTTAATGGGGAGGGGGAGAGGGGAGGTTAACAATAGCGATGGTGGGGGGGAAGATGGTTATTGTTTAAAAATGCACAGAAGAGAACCGAAGAAAGTTCAGAAGGAAGCACAGATAAATGGGACAGTTTTGAAAGTGGTGCGTGGAATTACTGTGTACTTTTAAAAAAGTGAGTAAGTAGTATGAAATGAATTTCACAGTTTTATATACAATCCTCTTTTTGTGTGGAACCTACAGCCATGTTCCTGATCTGTTGTCCAGCCAAACTTCTCAAGTGCTTCAAGAGAGCCCGATATGTCCGTGTTTTTTCCTCTGGAAGCTTGGAGACTTCATCCATCAGTATCTGCTTCACCTGGTCTAGGCTGCAGCCAGCCCCTATTGTCAGCCCTGTAAGCAAATTATTTTCTTCAGCAAAATGTAAGCATTGATTAAAAAAAAAAAAATTAGACCTTTGAGGTCACCTTATTCAAATTTCCCAGTTGTTGTTTGTCCTTCCTTCTCAAAGAGGACCATGATATCAGGGAGGTGATACCATGACTTGCAAGTGAACTGGATTTAAGTGAGGGAGGTCTGTGCAAAGTCACCAGCCTCACTTTCTCCTCCAGAGCCATCTGGATCCAGTGGTGAGATACAGGTCACACACCCTAGTTTCAAATGAGGAGACCAAGGTCTAGAGAGGTTGTGACTGGTTAGTTACATAGTAGAGACTAGAACTCAGCTCTCCTAACTCCCAGCCGAGCTCTCTTTCAACTTTCCCATGCTGTGTCATGCACAGCTGTCACCTTGTAAATATAGGGCATGAAATCAGATAGTGTTTAAATGGGTGGTAAATAAAGATCACACAGAATGAACTTTGCAGTAACTTGTTCTAGACACAATATGTTACAAGAGGCATGTTTTACGATATACACCTAAATGGGTGTAGTTTTATTTGCTGATTTTGGATCCTCTTGTGCATTTTTAATATTAAAAGTTTTATTTTAATTTCTACTAACAAGTTCAAGTATTCAAATGCATAATCAAGAAAAACGTTTGAAGGAAAAATTATTTAAATGATTGTAATGCCTCTAAAGGACTGCTTTTTTTTTTTAAGGCTGTTTAGAAAGAAAAACAAAAAAACTTACATTAACTTTAACAAAGTGGTATCAAAATTATTCTATGTTGCAGAAATACAACTTCTGAACCTATTTCTACATATTTATCTGGGTTTTGTTACTGTTATCATTGTGTTTATTTACATTGTAGTCAGGGTGCATCATCCTTTCCTTCACTTCCTCACTTCATGTAAGTCTTACTTTATTTCTTTATATTCTTTGAATAATACTAACACACCTTCATTTGGACTCTGCCCCTGGGACACTGGTTTTCTCATAGGTGAGTTTTCCCTCACCTTATCTTGCCTGGAACTAGGCAATTGTATTGGTTCCCAACCACTTCCAAACCATGTTGCCCATATACATGCTCCCTACCTCCTCCTTCTTTATCCCTCCTCAAATACCTTGCCCCCTTCCCCTCCCCCCTGGCCTCTTCCTAATTCTAGATGTCTTTTATGGACTAGGTGGTTCCTTGCAGATATTCCATGATTTCTCCCCCTACATTGTAACTGCATTTTATGAGATCTACTTTGGTATTGGATATTTCAAGAGAGAATCAAAGAATTGGAACACTTGCTGTGTGAAATATACTAGAGAATTAATTGGAGAAGAAAAACGGGATTGCTTAGTAGTAGTAAGGACCCAGTTGATGATGGCTAACAAAAAAATTGTAGTAAGTCTATCCATTCAGAAATTAAAAAGAGCTCAGTAAAGTTTTCCTTAAAAACTTTCATCATTTTTCTACATGTATAACCTATATCTGATTGCTTGCCATCTCAGGGAGGAGGGAGGGATAGAATTTGGAATTCAAAACTTAAAAAAATATTAAAAATTGTTTTAACATGTAATTGGGGGAAAATAAAACATAAAATACTTTCATCATTTTATGTGAACTTTTAGGTTCACATAAGAGAAGTATTATTTGACAGTCTTGGCTAATCTGATAAACATGGGCACCCAAATTCGGCTATTCAAATGAAATAATTCATTCTGGGTCCTGAATTATGTTACTTGGTTGTCTCCACTTCCCCTTGACCTACATAGATATGTCATGTCACAGGTAAAATTCTCTTTGGGTATGTTCACATTTCATTCTTTCCTAATTACTGAAATCCTTTTGATGGTGTTCTTTTTTGGGGGGGAAGAGGGGGAAGGAAAGGCAATTGGGGTTAAGTGACTTTCCCAAGGTTGCACAGCTGGTTTGTCAAGTGTCTGAGGCCAGATTTAAACTCAAGTCCTCCTGACTTCAGGGCTGGTGCTCTATTTACTACACCACTTAGCTGTCTCTTGATTGTATTCTACTGAAACTGAGGTATGTTGCTTGCTGGTGTGACAGAAAGTAGTTTTTCTCTTAATTATATGATGGAAACCACTAGAGATCATCTATACTTTAACTTTGGGTACTATATACCGAAAATAGTTCCATAAAGATGACTTCTATAGAAGTGTAAGTATAGAAGTATAAGAATAATAGGTCATAATAATAGCTCACAATAATACAGCTTTTTATGGTTTGCAATCTTGGTGAGGTCTTGCGATTTAGTTTAACTTGGACCTATGAGGACATAATCTAAGAAATTTATTATCACTAAAATCCTAGACAGACCAATATTCAGCATTAGAGTGACTATTAATCTTTTTCATTACATTATTGGTTCTTAAGGTCAGGGACTGCAAGCTTTCACTTAATTTGCTTTTTCTCATGGTGTCTAATACAGTGACCCACTGATGGGTGTCATGACAGATCTATAGTGCTTGCTTATTCTTGGTTTTTTGCCATGACCCTAATTCTACAAATAATAGAATGTCAGGGGATATTTCTTTCCTCAGCTCACAGCAGCCCCAATACCATGGGCACTTAGAGTTGGGCATTGGAATGAGAATCATTAGTGACTCTAGGATTATTAAACTCCAAGCCAGGAATGATCTCAGTACCTGGGCAGGGGGTGGAGTACAGGGAGAATTTTGGGCTACTTCAGCAATAAGCATTGGACTTGAGTAGGGCCTTTGCTATTAGTCACTCTTGTCTTTAGAAAAGAGCCTTTAATAAGTGTGGGTGTCAGGAATGCCTTTACCAAAAGCTAAGCCAGAGTCAGAACAGCAGGAAGAAGTACAGTTAAGCCCTCCCTTCACAAGACCTTTAAATATAACTAAAAATGCACCAGACCAAGTCATCATCAGGAAATCCAAGAAAAAAAAGTGAGTCACAGTGAGTCATGTTTATAGTCTAGGTCTTCAAAGCCAGAGAGACAAAGAGAACTGTGGACAGAAGATGGTGGTCTAGCCAGGAATAACAGTGTGGTGCATTGTAGCACAGGCATAGACTGTGCATGAGGGCAAAATGAGGTTCCAGATCAACCACAGAGAGGCATGACCTTGTCTAGAGTACAGGAATGCTTCCAAATGGAAACTCTGTTACTTGGTTCTTAGTTCTGAGTCATAGATTCTGGGTGACTGAATGGGAGATTTTCACCTAGAGGTGGCATTCCAGGGAGAGGAGTACTTTGGACCCCAGGCTGTGTACTGAGCAGGAAGCAAGTTCAGAAGCAAGTAGCATCTAGGTTGACTAAGTATTACCCCAAGAACAGAGTAGGTAGGATTTCAGTTCCAACTTCCAGACCAATATGATGTAGAGGAATAGCCAGGGCAGGAATACCAGCCCAGAGAGGAGTTTACATTTCTGTCACTCTGAATCTGTGAGCTTTCCAGTTGAGTGATTGCAGCTGAGTCCAGGAGCACTTTACTTGTACTCTGTCTGGGACAAGTCTACAGATATGTTCCTCAGACCCAAATCCAAATCAGGAACTTGTAGAGCTCAGATCATGAGGGCAGTGATCAGACTTTGCCCTGAATCAAACTATTTTGTGACCCCTGAAAGCTTTCAGGTCCCCAGTTTTAGCTGTCTCAGAGATCTTTACTTGCTAGGTAGATAAAGTGTTGGACCTGGACTCAGGAAGAACTGAGTTCAAATGTAGGCCAAAACACTAGCTGTGTGACCCTGGGGAAGTCACTTAACATCTTTCTCAACTGTAAAATGGGAATAAAAATAGCATTTACCTCCTGAAATTGTGTTAAGATAAAATGCAATAATATTGTAAAGTGCTTTGCAAGTCTTAAAGGGCTATATAAATACTAGTTATCATGGAATAGCACAACATTTGATATTACAAGAAAGTAGGAGTGAGACCTTAGCAGATGCAAACTCAGCCCAGACATTCCTTCCAAAAGTTCACAGTGTATAACATAAAGTCCAAACTCAAAAAGTAAGTTAGAAGAAGGAGCAAATAAAAAAAGAATCCCACTATAAAAAACTATTATGATGATGGAGACACTCAAGATACAGATTCAAGAGAGTGATTCTAAAACATTTACAAACAAAGCCTCAAAGAAAAAGATAGCTTGGGCACAAGTTCACCTAGAATTTCTAGAAAAGATAAAATGAAAGTTTAGAAAAGTTTAAAAATTTATAAATGAAATGTGAATAGTAGAAGAATATACTGAAAAGAAATAAGAGTTATGAAAGTAAGAATTGGAAAGGGGATTAATAATTTGGCATAGGATTACTCAAGGTACAAAACATTACTCAAGCAACGACTTTTCTAAACTTTGTTTGTAAATGTTTTAGAATCACTCAGAGAAAGATATAGAAAGACTATAGTTTAAATGGAGACTGAAGCAAAACTCATTATCGTTCTCTTTTATGTCTGGTTTTGTTTTTTTTGTTTTGTTTTTTTGTTTTTTTTTTTGTTTTTTTTCTTTTCCCAGTGATCACTCATTGGTTACAGCCCTTCTATATGACCAAACTATTGTACAATGTGAAAGTATTTGCAGATCCTATAC
>CM053591.1:133497563-133514737 GCA_028646515.1 Pseudochirops corinnae
TGATTGCACGCCACCATGGGGGGGGGGGGAAGGGAGGGGAGAAAATCTGAAACTCAAGTGATTGTGGAACTGAATCTTGTAAATTAAAAGTAAATGAGTAAATAAAAAAAAAAATTACCAAGGGGGGGGGTAATGTTTTAGAATCTTTAATGAAATAGATTTCTGATGAAAGCATTTCTGATGAAAAACCAAAGCTGAAGAACCAAACAAGGTGAACTGTTTAATATGAGGAGATGATATATGTGTCACTTCAGAACCCTATGATCATCAACAGTTGTAGAGGGAGTCTAATTAGATAGAGAACCTGGGAATAGTTCTGTTCTGTTTTGATTCTTTTTAAAGAGAAGAATGAAAAGAGGGGAAGAAAATACAATAGGAGGGGAAAAGGATGGGGAAAAATATCTCACATAATTGGAGTGTGCAAGTATGAGTCTATAGAAACAAAAAGGCAGGGGTAGGGAGAGCAAGGAACACTTGAATCTTGCTCTCATCTGAAATGATCAAAGGAGTGAAGAACACATACACATACAGAAGTATATTTCACTCAACAAGAATATAGAAAGCAAAGTGAAGAAGGGAGAGGGGGAAATAAGAGGTAGGGTAGATTAAGGTTGGGGATTAGCAAAACAAACTCTAAGGATGTACAAAATACTTGTAGTAGCTCTTTTTGCAGAACTGGAAACCAAAGGGGTATCTATCAATCAGGGAACAACTGATTGAATTTTGGTATATAAATATGATAGAATACTATTGTGCTACAAGAAATGATGAAGTACATGGTTTCAGAGAAGCCTGGGAAGATTTTTATGAACTGATGTGGAATGAAGTGAGTAGAACCAGAACAATTTATATAGACAAACATATTGTAAAGACATTTTTGAATGACTTAGAAACTTTGATCAACCATGATTCCAGAGGACTCGTGACGAAACATGCTACCTAACTCCTGCTAGAGAGATGATGCACCCAGAGTGTAGACTGAGACTTTTTTTTGGACATGGTTGATGTAATAATTTGTTTTGTTTGACTCTATGTGTTTATAGCAAGTTATTTTTCTTCTTTCTTTCTCATTGGAGGGAAGAGGGGAGATGGGAGGAAGAGAATTTTTATTGAAAAAACAAACTATGTTATTAAAAAAAACCTCAAAGTTAACCTTTATCCTAATTCATGGGAATCCTGGTCCTTTATCCCTGATTACCATCCCTGAAGAGTGGGATGAAAAGT
Organism: Pseudochirops corinnae; assembly: GCA_028646515.1. Classification (NCBI taxonomy): domain Eukaryota; kingdom Metazoa; phylum Chordata; class Mammalia; order Diprotodontia; family Pseudocheiridae; genus Pseudochirops; species Pseudochirops corinnae. The sequence goes on from CM053591.1 coordinate 133,498,788, forward strand.
CTCATGGCTAGCATACCAAAAGAGGCAGGTGAGGATCTGTGCCCCTCTCTTCCAACTACATACAACCCACAATGAGGCCTGGTTCCTCCTGTTACCTCCTTTTCCCATCACCACTCATGAGGTGGGAACAAATCTGTTTATTCACAGTTGGGTTGGCTAAGCTCCTGCCCTCACTGACTTTTCCCCCTTGGCCTAAATTCCCACTCAGGGATTGAGATTAATGTCTCCCATCAGTAGACCAAGGCAAGAGGTATCCAGAAATTTTCCTTTTTGGTGAAAATAATGGCAAGAGTGGAAGGTAGCTGGGTACAGAAAGGTGGTGAATTTTAGTCACCACCAATGTCCAACATCTGGGGGCCTCTTGGACCAGTCAAACCTGATTTGTACCTAGTTAGCAAGAACTAGTTAAAATAGTAACCTATCATTCCCAGGGATGTACTCCTAACCTTACATTGGTATCCCAGTCTCTGCCTATTCTCCTTCCATTATCCTCCCTGAGTGTTTCTTTGATACCTGTTATCTCAAGCAAAAATTCTTATTTATGAATAGAAGGAGCTATTTGGTTATGCTCAGTACTTGTAGATGACCCAAGGGACAATGGAAAGATTCACAGTGATTGTAAGTAGGTTTTAGCATATTACCAATGATAGAGCACCACCCAGGAAAAGCATGATCACAAAAAGGAAGTGAGACAGTTCAGTGCAAACAAAGAGAGGATAGATTGGCAATTTAAGTATCTCTGGAAGATTCAACTGGTTCTCCTGAGATATTAAGAGAAACATAGGAAGGCCTTCAGTACCTTATCAGACGTGTATTTGAGGAATATCACTTTGGCAGCTATGTGGGAATAGATCAAAGAAGGAAGAGATTTGAGGAAAAAAAAAACAATTAGGAAGATAACGCAATAGTCCAGGCAAGAGATGATAAAGGTCTAGACTCAACTAGTAGTTGAGTACTAGTTGTAGTAGCCTGCAAGTACTGAGCATAGTTAGCTATTAATTGTGAAATGAACTTTATAGCATAACTTTAGCAGGGAGTAAAGAATGAATTCTCTTTTCTTTCGTATAAGACCATAAGCAAATGGTTTCTTCTATTCATAAATAGGAATTTTTGCTTGAAACAACAGTTATCAAGGACATACTCAGGGAAGGAATGGAGGCAGAGTAGGCAGAGGCCATTTAAGTAGAGAGAAGTGGACAAATATGAAGGATATTGTGGAGGGAGAATCTACAAACCTTCACATCTGACTGGATGAGGTGGGTGGGAGAGAGTGAAGAGTTGATGATTATTCCAAGGTTGTGAAATAGAAGGAGGATGGTACCACTGACTGAAACAGAGAAACTAGGTATAAGGGTAGGTTTGGAGGGAAAGATCATGAATTCTGTTTTTGATACATTCAAGTGTGTGAGGTCTATTGAGCATCCAGTTGTAAATGTCCAGTAGGCAATTGGTGATGTTGGATATGTGGATCTGTGAGTCATCTGAATAGAGATGATAATTGAACCCATTGGGGTTGATGAGGTTGCCAAAAGAAATAGTATAGAGAGAGATGAAAAGGGGGCCCACGACAGAGTCTTGGGGAACAGCCACAGTCAAGGGTAGAATATGGATAGTAAATCAGCAAAGGAGATGTAGAAGGAGTCTTTACAGAAAGGGTGGCACTTGAACTAGGTCTTGAAAGATGATTTTTTGCGTGGAGAAGGGAGATTGCTATAGCTATTTTTTTTTAAAGGAAAGGATGCATGACATTACAAACACACTTGACTCATAGTTATTGCCAATAAGAGAGAAAGTCATCAATGGGAAGGCAGATGTTACAAATGTGACTGAACCTGTAAAGAGAGAAGCAGAGTGCACTAGAGAAGACATCCAAATGCTCTTCAGATTCCCCAAAGTCACCTGGGATTTTTTTTGCTTTATACCCTATAGAATTTATTCTATAATTGTTACTTCTTCTTTCCTTGGGTTGCCATTGAAGTTTATGGGGTCGATTTCCTGTAGAACTTTTAGAAAGGTGACATATGGACTTTCCCCTAAATACCTAGTAAACATTTTTATTGTAAAGTTTTTTGGGGGGGAGGGAAGACGCAGAACTGATACCTTATGCCCATAAAGGCTTATAATGAGATAAGTGTAATTATGAAGGTGAAAAATGAAATATCAGTACCACAAGCTGACTATACTCCAATGTAGTCAGGAGGCAGAAAATTCAGTGTAGTGAGTCAATGTCCTGGCTCTTTAGGCAGAGAAGGAAATAGCAAGTTTTGGGTCTGGTGGATTTGTGAGAGCAGGACAGCTCTGTTCGTAAATAATAATAATACCTTTGATCCAAAGAACAAGCAAGATAAGAAATTATGAATCATCACAGCAATGTTGATTTCCAGAAGTTATCATTTAGTGTGGTCATCTTGAGGAATATTCTACCAGGAAAACTAGGAACTCACCATCATTTGTATTAGTCACCATACTTAGCTCGGAAATTCTGGCTGGGGAAAGGAGAACTGGGTGAAAATGTCCTTGGAATTTCATAGCTGGCCCTAAAGGAGAAACATGTTTCATAGAGGGTAAGGGAAAAAAATTATTTTCTTAAATTAAGATTTTGGCATAAAATGATGTAGTGAGAGACAAAATGAACTTTTAGTTCTTTTTCATTTTTTTCTTGGTTAACGATAGTTTCATTGTCACAGACCAAGCAGGTATCAGGGATCTCAGCTGCCCCTGGAATTAGGACTCTTGACATTACAGTTATCCCTTCCACATCATGACTTAATTTCGATATATTGTGGGTTCAAGTAAGAAATTAAATGGGAATTTTTTTGGAGTTTTGTAGAAGCTGTAGATAACATGTGAAGGCCAGCAGACAACACAGAAAAAGTTTAGAAACTCAGGAATGCATAAAAAATATATATAGTATTGTATAATATCAACACATTTTATCTTTTAATACTATAATAATTCAGACTTCTCTAGTATGATGGGAGGGCCAGAAAAATTTATGCAGATTTTCCAGAGCACAGGAGCACTGATGGAGCCATGGGACCTGGACCCTGAACTTGCCCACACAACCCAGCCCTTGAATACATCTGGTGTTCTCCTGATACATCTGCTCCATTCCAGTCTATCTAGATTCTCAATAATTCTTTCAGTAGTTCTTTCACTGTGGCCCTCTGATCCAACCCAGACAACTTAACTCCTTTCATTGTCTGCAACTGGATCTTACCCCTATTAAATAGGGCAGATTCTTAGAATCTCTCCAGTTCCTACTGGTGACACAATAGCAGATTTGCTAGGAATCTTGCCCTCCTAACCGGTGTTATAATAAAACCTTGCTGCTTTGACTGAAGGAAGGCTTAAGTGGTCAAATTCTTTTGAGGCAGACCCCCTGCACCCTTGCATTTCAGGGTTCCCAGCACCCCAAACCACAACAGCATGGTGCCCCCTAACCACTGTGATGTGGAAGGGATAGCTGTAAAGCCATCCTTTAGTATTTAGTACTTAGGTGATGATGAACGGATCATTTAGTGAGCTCCCTTATGCAATGGTCCATAATCATACCTCTACCACTTAGCTCACTGGGTTGCTACAAGGAAAGGGCTATGTAAATTCTAAGGGCTACACGAACGTGGAGCTCTTTTGTTGTTGTTTTTGTTATTGTTATTTTTATTGGACTCAGTCTACTTACCCACTGAAGTGTTCCCCATGACAAGAGGAGATTTAGGGTACTTTGCTTTCAGCTCCAAGAGCTCCTTCAGCATTACAGGAGAAATCCAAGTAATCCTCTCACCATAGAAAGTCAGAGTGTCTTTATTGGGATCTTCTGCCATTCTCTGTGGGAAAACAACATGCAGGAGATAGTACCTTTCCAATTAGACTCTATAGTCAGTGATCCTCAACAGAGAACAATTTCAGGACCTCTCCAGTCCTACAGCCCTTCTGATGACTGTTCTCTGAAATTCAACCTTCAGAATTTCTTCCTTTGAGCTATGAATCTCCCACCATTTTCAGAGGGCAAGATTTAAGGGGGCGGGAGTGGTAGCTAAAGAAGGGATAGCCAGCTGATTGATTAAGAAGGAGATAAGGCATCAGACTGAGGGTCCTGGAAACAAGCTCTCAAAGGTTTTGCAGTTTTGCTTGGGAGTATGCATCTCAGCAGGGGTCCAGTAAGAGACTCTTGATGAATGAATGCTGAAAGATGTTGCTCCTGTCAGTCAACAAGCATTTAACTAAGTGCTTACTATGTGCCAGGTACCCTACTAAGTGCTAGAGATACAGGGAAAGGCAAAAGGAGAACTTCCCCTCAAAGAGCTCATGTTCTCCTGGGGAAGACAATGTGAAAACAGTTATGTACATATGATTTATATAGAGGGCAAATTGGAGATAATCTCTCTTTAAAGATTTTTTTTGGAAATGAATACTTTTTAATTGAAAAAATGAAGATAATAATTTATAGCTCAAAAGAGGTATTTCCATTTGGGGGAAATCAAAGTGTTACATTTGAAGAGAAATGAAATGTTATAGTTCGTGCACTAAGATTAAAAAATTAAATTAAATTTTAAAAATTAAATGGTTGCCAAGGTAATGCAGATCAAGAGCTCAAAGGCAGAGGGTCAAACATTATTAAAAAGAAATTCTAATTTGCATTATGATCTCTTGTTAGTGTCCAACAGTGCCTCTCTTTCGGTAAACTTGAACATTTTGGTAAACATTCAAGTAGTTTTTTTGGTAAAAAAAGATTTTTATGTGACTGCCATTGCTGTCTCGATGGTCACCTTTCTCCTTGTTTTGGGCAGTCTTTTCCCCCTCTAAGCTGCTTCTCCTCCTCCTCCTCTTCCCCCTTTCTCTATTCCTCCTCATTCTCCTCTTTTTTCTCTTCTTTTTCTTCCTCTTCTTCCTTTTTCTCTTTCTCGTTCTCCTTTTCCTTTTCTTCTCCTCCTCCTTCCCTTCTTCTCCCTTTTCCCTCTTCCCTTCCTCTTCCCCTACAGGTAATCTCTAAGGGAAGGTTCTAACATTGAGGTACACACGAAAAGCCCTCCTGCAGGTGAAATTTGAACTGAGACTAGAAGAAAGCCAAAGAATCCCAAAAGAAGAAATGAGAAGGAAAAACATTGCAGGAATTCCAGGGGGACAGGCAATGAAAAGGTAGGGGGATGGACTGGTATATGTAAAGAACAGCAAGAAGGCCAGTATCTATCACTGGATTGTACGTTGTGTAGTGTGTGGAGGGAAGTAAAGTGTAAGTAGACTAGAATAGTAGTGATGGGGCAATGGAACCTGGACCCCTAAAATGAAAAGACCATGTCTTCGAAAGCATCCCAGTTCCTGAATTTTCCCGCAACCCAGTTCTTGGTGTTTTACCTGAGGCATCTGGCCTAAGCCCAGCCCACCTAGATACTCAATAATTCTTTTAACAGCCCTTTCCCTGTGGCCCTCTTGACAGTTTAAGTCCTTTCATTGTCTGCCCCTGGCCCACAGTAGGCTACTTACCAATCCTTAATCCCATTTTTTCACTGACCCTTTTCCCCTTTTTTATATACAAGTATCAGTCCCATCCTTATCAAATCCACAGATTTACTAGGAATCTGCCCTCTGTGCTGGTGTTACAATAACCATTGTTACTTTGACTGAAAGAAGGTTTGAGTGACTGAATTCTTTCTAGACAGATCTCCCTGTACCCTTACATTTCAGGGTTCCCAGAACTTCAAACCATAGCAGTAGGAAAGGACCAGTTTATAAAGGACTTTTAAGGTTAAACAGGGGATTTTTATATTTGATCCTGGAGATAATAGGGAGTTATTGGAGTTTATTGAGTAGGAGAGTGAAATGGTCAGATCAGGCATTTGGGAAGATCACTTTGTCAAATATTCCAAATTCCCTGAAAAGCACAAGAGGTTCTTAACCTGGGGATCATCCTATTCTCTCTCTTTCTCCCCATGTATATTTTATATATATGTAAACATGTAATTGTATTTCAAAATAATTGATTGTATTTGTATTTTATTTTATGAACTTAAAGACATTATTTGGGGAAGGGTTCCATTGCCTTTGCTAGGTAGCTGAAAAAGGTTATATTCTCTGTCCTAAGGCTTCTGAATAGATACCAAATGGAACAGCCTGCCCTTGCTAAGCTACAAAGCATGACTATTTATAAATTTATAGCATCAATTGCACAGTAAGATAAATGAGAATAGTTTCATTTAACTGAATTTGCCATGGTGATAGGTAAGCAGAAGAGAGAAAAGCAACATATCTCACCAAGAGTTCTGGAGGGAAAATGAGTTCCTGGGTTGGGTCCAAGGGCTGGAACTCTTCTTTTGTGTATAGTTGGGTGCAGATCTTTAAAAAGAAAGGAAAGTTGAGGCATTTAAATCTAGGTCTATCTTATCCTAAGTAGCAAAATGAGCATTACAAAGAAATCTCAAATTTCCTTGTGCTCTAGAAGAGAAAGTTCAAAGTCTCAGAAGGTTATTACAAAATAAATGCATTTTAGATGAGAAACTTGATAGTAATCATAGCTAGCATTTATACAGTATTTTGATATTTGCGAAGTTTACACATCTCCTGAGGATCCCACAACAGCCCTGGGAGATAGATGCTATTATCATCCACATTTTATACGTGAGGAAATTGATGCAGATTGGTTAAGAGACTTGCCCAGGGTCATACAGCTAGGAAGTATCTGAAGCCTGACTTAAACTCAGGTCTTCCTGATTCCAGGACCAGTGCTCTATCCATTTTTGCCTCCACATTGCATGAAAATTCCTGAATATAGAAGGGGTATGGATCAGAATATGAACTTATATCAATTAATAGAAAAATCAAAACTAACAATGTCACATTTAAGCTCTGGGTCCACCACCTCCTCAGTCGCTAACTTGTAAGCAATAACTCTAAACAAATGGGGCAGGTAGTTGGTGCCATAGTACATAGAACCTGGGACTGGAGTCAGGAAGACTCATCTTGCTGAGTTCAAATCTGGCTTCAGACATGTACTAACTGTATGACCCTAGGCAAGTCACTGAATCTTGTTTGCCTCAGTTTCCTCATCTGTCAAATGAGAAGGAACTAGCAAACAACTCCAGTATCTCTGCCAAGAAAACCTCAAATGGGGTCATAAAGTGTCTGACACTATTGAACAACAACAAAATAAACAAATAGGGGGTGGTGGTGGTATAACTCACATCATTTTTCTGATGACATGATGAAGTTTGATTTTCTTCTTGATCCAAACAACATTTCCCTATTCCCTTCATTTGACAGCAGTTTGACTCCTAAAAAAAGAGTGAAATCCCGAGATAAAATCATTTATGCATCTAAATGGGAATTCATCTTTAAGAAAACTGAGCAATTTATAATACAGGAACAAATTTGCTTAGCTACTTCTTCTGTAGGAGAACCCATAATCAAAATGACAACCATGAGAGAGGGCCTTGTATTGAAAAATGTAGGGAACTAGCTTTTTATATTTCATAGAACTTCTCTCTCTCCCTCTCCCTCTCTCTTTTCCTCCCTATTTTTCTCCCTTCCTCTCTTCTTTTCTCTCTTTCCTCCCTCCTTTCCCTCCATTCCTTTTTTCTTTTATTTTGCTTTCCTTATTTTTTTCTCCCTCCCTCCATTCCTCCCTCTCTCTCTCCCTTCCTTCCTTCCTCCCTTCCTCCCTTTTTCTTTCTTTTGACAAGGAAGTTTTACAGATCTTTATCTTTATAAACATTTGAGGGAAACTAGTTATAGATGAGTGACTGGGAACAGGTTCAACATTAACAGCTAATGAATGTTAACATGCTGGTCATTCCTTCTTCTTTTTCCTGTCCTGTAACTCCTCACCTCACACATACTCCTGTAAAATGTTCTCCCTTGAACACCTTCTGCCTCTGCCCATAGCTGACCACTTTGCTCAAATGCTCATCAGCACCCTATTCTGAATTCTTTTCAGGGTATGACTTCTCCCAAGACCAGGACAAACAGGACCTATTGTATTGTGTAGTTAGCCTTTTGCAAGAGATAGTTGAGTGTTCAGAGTCTATGTGAATTATTTCTGTAGAAAGAAATCAGATTTGGGTTGATTCAAAAAGTATTTTCTTTGTGGGACCCTTCCCTATGTGGGAGAATTGTTTTCTGCCATTGAAACATCTTGTTAGCTGTGTGGTAAGCAGTAGAACGTAAGCTCCGTGATAGGAGGGATTGATTCCTAGTCCCTTGCATGTAGTAGGCAGAATTACCTAGATTTGAGTGGTAGAGATCTCTAGCCATACTTCTGACAGTATCTGTCAGAATCTGTGCTGCCATTATCCCAAAGTCTGTCCCTAGAAAGGCTATACTATGCATGCCCAGATTTTTTTCCCATAAGGAAGACAGTTTTAAATTTTCTTCATTTCTATTCCTCAGCAAGTACTGTATTGCTTCTATGGTTCAACTCACTGTTTAATGAGGCTCACAAGCTATAAATATGATTACCCCATTCAGTGACATTAGCCCGCCCTAAGAAAATCTAACAAGCTATTTGGAATTCCCAAAGACCCCAGGTTTCTGCCAGCATGCCAACCACCAGCCCTAGGCACCTGTAGAGACAGCCCTGCCCTGTTTCTAAGGAGGAGCACCCACTGGCCACATTTGTTCCCTTGCACTAACAAAAAAACTTAATACCAGAGCAGAGAATGTTGGGCTCCTTTCCTAGAATCAGAAATCAATGTGCTGTTGTGTGGACTGCTGACTTCTACTGGATCTTGAAATCCAGTTCCTGGTCCCCTTTTCAGGATTCCATTTCCCACCTCTTGCCTTTGTGTCTGGACACTTTTCTCTATGCTCAGATAGGTTTCTTTTTGCTCTTGTCTACCTATTCTGGGTCTCTGGCCATTTACATTTACATCTGGTTCCCTCTATTTGAGCCCAGCTCTTGAATAACAATGGTGAACAGTCTACCTAGATTTCCCATCTTACTTGATCCTTCTTAATTAGCCTGATATTAAGGACTTGTCTGCCTTTGGTGTCCCATCTTATGGGAGCACAGGTTCTCCTCCTGGCTCTGCTCTTAACTTGTTATATGATACTGAGTAATTCACATTTTCTTCTGGACTTAACTCTCTGGACAATGAGGGAGTTGGACAAAATTATCTTCTAGGTCTCTTTCAATTCTGTGCTCCTGGGAATCTGTAGCTGTGATCTTTTACTTATAGAATATCTTATTCAGTGTAGTCTGGGGGCCTGACTTGGGTTCAGTCTTGGCTTCCCTAGCCCTGTCCCACTATCTAAGCACTAACAAAGCGCCCCTCCTTTCCAGTTTTAATATCTGTTCATATTCCCTTGGCCCTTTTGGTGGGTCCAACATTTCCTTCTGATAAAATATGCTACCTGCCCTCAGCAAATGGGTAAAGTGTCAATGAATCAGCATAAGAAAACAATTTGGCTATTTTAGTGTCTAAATAACCCTAGGATTTTCAATCCTTTCCAAATGGGTTATCTTTACTATACCTTGAGCAACTGATTATTATGGGTGGCCAGTCTTCAGACTATCCCCCTCCCTGTCAGTCTCCCACTTACTGCACAGAAAGTTTTGCCACTTTCTAGAATTGAGCGATATCCAGTGCATCGGCATAGGTTACCTAAAAGTAGAAAATATAATATGTAAATGGGTTTTATTTTTAGAGGCTTATTTAGAAACTTAGAGCTGATGTGACTTTTATTAGGATTTCTAATGTCAGGAAATAAGGCTTTAATTATGATTTTTATCCAATTAGTGTTTTCTCTAATTAGAACCAAAAAGTATTCTCTCTCTGCTTAGGATTTCAGATTTAGAGTTGGAGGAGACATTAAGGGACATTAGTCTAACCTGATATAATCTATTCACATCAGTGAATCAACCATGACTGGATAAATGCCTACTATGTGTAAAGCTCTGCCTGTGATGCTGGGGATACAGAGACAAAATAATGATAGTTAATAATAATAACAGCAACTATAAAAATTAGCATTTCTTTAGTCCTTTAAGGTTTGCAGGACACTTTACACATGGTGTCTCATTTGGACCTTACAATACCTTTGTAATGTAGAGGCTATTATTATACCCATTTTTAAATGAGGAAACTGGCTCTGGGAGGGATTCAGTGACTGCTCAGGGTCACTGGTAAGTGTGAAAGGAAAGATTTATACTTAGATTTCCCCAAGTCTAAGGCCAGCATTCTATCTTCTATGCCACAAACAGTTCTTTCCTTCAAGGAGCTTACTTTCCAATTGAGAAAACAATAATTACACATAAATACATAAAGTAGGGTCCAGGACTCTTCTAAGACACTGGGCTCACACAGGCCTAGTTCAGTCTTGGGTCTTGACTCCAAAAGAGTCAATTTATCTTCTTTTGGCTTATTATCCCAACTTGGATTAATCCAAGAAAGTTTCCAAATTAAAACAAGTATAGCTAATGTTCAAGACACATCAAATATGGGTAACAGTAAATCTGCCATTTATTTTTTTAATTTAACATTTTATTTTTCTCTGATTACATGCATAAACAATTTTTTAACATTTGTTTTTTAAAATTTTGAGTTCCAAATTCTCTCCCTCCTTTTCCCCCTCCTTGAGAAGGTAAGCAATTTGCTATGTGTTATACATGTGGAGTCATGCAGAACATATTTCCATATTAGTCATAATGTGAAAGAAAACACCCCCCCTCCAAAAAAAAAAGGTAAAAACCAGTATGCTTCAATGTGCATTCAGATTCAATCAATTCTTTCTCTGGAGGCGGATAGCATTTTTCACAATAAGTCCTTTGGAATAGTCTTGGATCATTGTATCTCTGAGAATAGCTAAATTACCCACAGTGGATTATCATACAATATAAGCACCTGCCATCTTTCCAAGCTTCAGATAATACACTAGAGACACTTTAGGTTAAAAAAAGGTTTTAAAAATCTGACAAAGTTCAGACAAAAGATAATATCAACCCATAGAACTATTAAGTAAAGGTATATAGAGCCCTGCACTCTGACTTTTTGTTTCTTCCACTCAGCTGGTACTACTTACATGAGATAATATTTAAAAACACTTAGCATAGGACCTGGCACATAGTAGGTATTATATAAATGTATATTCCCTTCCTTCTTTCCAAGATCAATAATGATTTCTCAATTCCCCAAATTCAATGGTATTTTCTCAAACCTCAACCTTCTTAACCATTTCCTCCTTCTTGATGGTCTTCCATTTCTGGCTAGCTCTCAATCATCATTCTCCTTGATCTTTCAACTGTATTTGACATTGTTGACAGTTTTCTCCTTGACCTTCTCTCATTTCTTAGCTTCCGTAATATTACTCTATCTTTGTTCTCCTCCTATTTGACTATGCCTTCTTAGTCTTTTTTTTTTTTTGCCTGTTTTTCCTCCTTCTATCCCTTTGGCATGAATGTCTCACAAGACTCAATCTTAGACTCTCTTCCTGTCTCTCTATGCTTTCATTCATAGTGACCTCACTTTATTCCATTAATTTAATTATTATCTCTTTACAGATGATTCACATATCTAGTCCCAAATTTTCGCCTTTGTTCCAATTCAACATTCCCAACTCCTTGCAAGACATCCACTCAGATGACCTAAAAGCATATTGTTCAGGTAACTAAGTAGTACAGTATAAAGAGTGCTGGACTTAAGAGTTAGAAAGAACTGAGTTCAAATCTCACCCCTGACACTTAATAGTTTGTATTATCCTAGGCAAGTCATTTAACCTCTTCCTCAGTTGTTCACCTCATCTGTAAAATGAGGGAATAATGGCATTTACATCACAGTTATTGTGAAATTAGTACATGTAAGACACTTTGCAAACTATAAAACCTAAGATATAAAGGCTATTACCACTAAAATTGTATTTCCTTCCAACTACTTGATGGCATCACTATTTTCCCTTTTATCTAGGTTTGAAGCCTTGGGATCATCTTGGACTCTTCTTTGCTCTTTCTCTCATTCCTCCCCTACCCCCATACAAATAGTTGTTGGGTTTCACCAATTCAACATCTATAACACCTCTTAAAGTTCTACCCTTCTCTGTAGTCACAATGCTACCACCCTTATCTAGCCTGGATTAACCCTCACCTGGACCATCGTCTTGGTTTCCTAACTAGTATCCATCCCTGCCTTTAGTTTCTCTCATTTAACATCTGTCCTTTGCATGACTACCAAAAAGATCATTCTAATAGACAGGGCTGACCATGTCTCTCCTGCTCAGGAACTTCTAAATGTTCTCTCTAACCTGTAGCATAAAATACAAATGCCTTAGCCTGGCATTTACAGACCTCTATGATCTGGCTCTAACCCCTTCCAGACTTACTTAATATTTCTCAACTTCGTGTACAACTAGTTAGTCCTTTATCTAGTCCTGCCCTCTCCTCACAAGTTCCATGTTTGGAAGGCACTCCCTTTACATCTTCACCTGTGGAAAATCTTTTATTCTCTCAAAGTCCAAGTTAGGTGCTATCTCCTCCATAAAGTATTCAGCCAGATGGGGGAATCTTTCTCTCCTCAAATTTCCTTAGACTAATTTATCTCATGTATCTTTATTGCAATCTATCTTTGTTTATACTAATCTGTGTATTTGTCATATTTCCCCCATTAGAAATGTAAGTTCCCTAAAGGCAGAGATTATTTTGATTTATTTTTCAATATAGTATTCCTTGGCCTTAGGTCAGTGACTGGTGCATAGTAATTACTCAATACATTTTTTCTGGAATTGAAGAATTTTGGTTACAAGATCTGAATTTAGGTGTTTTTTTTTCCTTTTTAATTCCTGTATTGCTCTTTTCCCACTCTCCCACTCCCCTCAAACTTTTTAGAATCTGTCCTTGTCTCATCTGTAATGGCCAGCAAAGAAGTACTTAGCACCTTGTTTCAGCTATTTAATTATTTGGCACCTTGTTTCAGTTCAAGTTTCTTTTAAGCCTTGCCCACGATTATATCAAGTCTTTGTTAAGAAACAGAAATTGTGAACCCCACAACTTGTGAACCCCAGAACATGTGAATCCCTGTTGCTGATGCAACAGGAAGGGGAGGAGCTAATGACCATATATAAGGAGAAGCCCAAGCTGAGAGAGAGCAGAACTGAGAAGAGATCACTTGTGGTGGCAGAACTGAGAAGGGCAACATGGTGGTGGCCAGACACTCTGTCTGATCTGTCTGTGTTGATTTTTATTTTTGATATTTTGTACAGAAGCCCTGGAACCTTACTGGAAGCCCTGAAAGAGGATTTTCTTATAGTCTGTTTACAGAAGTCCTGGAGGAGGGATTTGGAGGTCCTGGGACTGTACTGATGATTTGTGTTGAGTTCTCAGACCTTGTATGTGGGTCTGTGTTGATTTCACAGGCAGATAGTGAATTGATGATGGTGCCGGCAATGTGTATGAATGTTGTTTTGGCTCTGTTAAGCTTTGTCTTCCCAGAAACAGAAACTGTGAAGGACTTGAGGTGGAGTGGACACTGTGAGCTTCAATATGGAACAGGAACTGGACGAGGAGCTGGATGAGGAGCTGGACAAGGGGCTGAAAGCTGCCTACCTTTGAATCCAAGTGACAGTTGGGTAGATTCAGGCAGGAGCTGGACCCATGGAAGAGGAACCATGAAATCTGAGAGCCAGCCTTGAGTCAAGATGAAAAAAGGTCTCCTTGGGTACTTAATGATGACTGAGAAGACCATGATTTACCATGGGAGAACACAGACCCAAATACAAGGTCCCACCTAGGGGTGGGAGAACTGTACCTTGTACCTCTTAAGGATGATTGATTTCAGGATGGTTGGAAACCAATTGGAGAATTAAGAAGAAAGAAGACTTTTTGACTGAGAGATTAAGACAAGGTGACCTAGGGGTGGAGAACTTTGACCTGTGTACTTTGTGTCCCTTAGGGAGGCTTGCTCCTTAAGGATGACTGAGTTAAGGACTTGCTGAATGATATCTTTTGCTTAAAACTATGTGGCCACTTTGCTGAAAACTATATGACTTCAGTGACAAATTGTTATGTTATAACATTGTGAATGTTGTACTTTGGTTTCTGTGAGTGTTTTGCTTTAATTTACTGCTGAATAAATAGAGAGTTCACTATACTATGTAATCAGAACCTTGAAACTGTTCACAGCAGCAGTCCTCTGGAGATCTGCTCGTGCTTGACTTTGCATCATCTCCCCTGTTCTTGCACAAGATTTGACAATTTCATTCTTCCTCTACTGATTCCCAATAGGTAAAACACTAGGTTACTACTAATAATTGATCTATTTGCCATATCTTGAGGATGCTAGGAGCTCAGTAGTTTTCCTCAGATTTTCCAGTCCAGTAAAGAGCAAACATGGGTTAATAGAAGGTCGAATTCAGAGGCTTAGAAAGTTTGTTCCTCACAGGGTTAAATGTAATAGGCTTTTTACCTGCCCTCCCCACCTCCATCCCAATTCCTCCTTTATCTAAACCTACCTCCCAGGGCTTCAGTCATCTGCTGTGGAGAGGGCTCTGGGTTGTTCCTCAGGAGAGCATACAAGGACATCACCATGCCTGGGGTGCAGAATCCACACTGAGTGCCATGTCCTTTGGCAATCCTCTCCTGGGTTGGTGTACATGTAGGCACAGGATTATAAGAGGCAGAGCAGAAGAGTGCTTAGAGATCATCTAGTCCAGGGCTTCCTAACCTTTTCTGTGCCTATGATGCCTATGACCATCTTGTGATGATCCCTCATCCCCCAATGACCTTTGATGCCTACATTCATAACTGAAGGAAAGGAATTGAAAGAAACAGGTAGAGTTTAGTGAAAATAAAGATGTAATTCCCCTCACATCCCACCCCCATCCAAATTCTTAGATTCCCTGAATTCTACTCATGGACCCCTTGAGGACCCTAGGTTAAGAACCCACGAACTAGTCCAATTCCCTCATTTCCTAGATGGAGAAGTCAATGCCCAAAGAAATGACTTTTTCAAGGTTACACAGGAAGTAAGTTGAAGCAACTAAGTGCTACAGAGGATATGGGTCTGGAGTCAGGAAGATCTGAGTTCAAATCCAGCCTTAGACACTTACTAGCTGTGTGGTCCTGGATAAATCATTTAACCTCTGTTTGGCTCAGTTTTTTTCAATTGTAAAAAGGGGCTAATAGCAGCACTTTCCTTATAGCGATGTTGTGAGGAGCAAATGGGATAATTTTTATAAAGAGCTTAGCACAGTGCCTGGCACATAGTAGGAACCATATAAGTGCTTATTCCCTTCCACTAGTAAGTTGACCAAGCAGAATTTGGCCTAGTTGGTCCAGACCAGTTTTGAATTTGAACCAAGGCCACCTGATTCCAAATCTAGGGCTTTCCCCCCAATGCCATGCAGGCCTTATCATTAATTTTTATTCTGAAAAAAACCCAAACCAAAACCTCACACAGTGTATGGACTGAGCTCCTGGCATTGCCAACCCTGTCTGGTTGCCACTAACACTCTCACAAGATAGTGATAGAGGATAAATGTGTTATCGAACGTGTCAACAGACTACTTTAAAATTAATTGTCTCATTCCTTTATGTATCTAGATTTTTATAAAGTGAGCCAAATGCTGGGAAAATGACTTTTTTTCAAAGTCCTCAATGTTTTGTTGAAGTCAGGAACAGAATCCACCTTAAAGTACAAAGATAAGTGAAATTAAACATGGATTTTTACTCTAGGATTTGTAAAAGGATTAAGCCAAGCTTGCCATCAGTATACTAGATGTAAATAGAAATGACGTACTTCTGTAGCATTTAATGATTTTTTTTTAGAATACTCATAAAGATTATGTATTCTTTAGAACAGTATGGTTCTCAAACTTCCTAATGCTGCGACCCTTTAATACTCATATGTGGACGTATCTGCATGTGGGCAGACCTGCCTGGAGACAAATAGAGGAGCAGTGTCTCGGTTCCTAAGACCATCGGAAATATGTGTTTTCTGATGGTCTTAGGTGACCCCTGTGAAAGGGTCATT
>CM053591.1:133515237-133561274 GCA_028646515.1 Pseudochirops corinnae
ATTGGACTACCTGAAAGCCATCATCAAAAAAAGAACTTAGAAAGCATCCTTCAAGAAATTCTCAAGGAAAATTGCCCTGATATTTTAGAACCAGAGGGCAAAATAGAACTTGAAAGAATTCACCAATCACCTCTTGAAAAAAAAAGATCCCCAACAAAACCAACCAACTAACCATGAACTCTGTAAACTGTGTCTGACAGTACATGCAACACTCTCCACCACATAAGGAAGAATTAGGTTTGGTTGTCTGTTCCCTGGGGCAAAAATTGAGCATGACAATTAATCAAGGTTCAGCTTCCTATGAGTATTCTTTTCATGTGCATTGTTGTAGTAATTGTATATAATGTTCTCATCTTGCTTAGTTCATTCTGCATCTGTTTATGTAAATCTTTTCATGTTTTTCTCACTCATAATCATCATTTCTTGCTGCACTTTACTATTTCATTACATTCATCTACCATAATTTGTTCAACCACTCCACACACAGTGGGTGTCCATTTTATTTCTAGTTCTTTGCTACCACAAAAAGTGCTGCTATGAATATTTTACAATACAGGGGAGAATGCTTCCACTTGATGGACAAGGAAAGTTATCTGTTTGACGACTGGAGAGGTGAAGTCACTTTCCTAAGGCCACATAGAATCATATGGTCTACAGGTTCTTTTATGAATGAAGGGATTTGATAGTAGAAGCTTCCCTAAAGTTCTTTCATGCTATAACTAACTCTCCCCTATAATAAATAGCATAGAAGTCCAGAGATTTTCCCAAGTAGATACACAAAAGCTTAAGAAGATTCCAAGTTGTTTTTTTTTAGGAAAAATTAGCCTTCCCCTGCATATAACCCTGCTGTTAACCTCTATGATTAAATCAGTTGGCCATCCATGTGGGTGAGAAAATAAATCAGGCTCTTAAACTTTCATGGTTGAATGATAGTTTTATCTCCTTCACATCTGGCATTTAAAGTCTGTGGTTTTCACTTTTACAAACAATATAGATAATCTTCATTCCAGGTTGTTAGTTAATTCAATCATGAGTAAAATGTGAGTTAGTACCAGCCAAAGGCTCACTCAAGAATCTGGAGTTTAGGAAAGTTGAAGATATGCGTTAATTACCTATTGTTCAAGAATGTCCAGATTCTACCCTTCTGTTTATTAAGTTAGATCAAGAACCAAAGGACTAAAGGATATTACCTCGAGTCCTAGACCTAGCTTCCTGAAGAAATGTCTTGACTGAACTGAATTTTTTAAGCATTTTATTTATCCCTTTTATTTTATTTTATTTTTTGGGCCAAACTAATTTCTTGATATACACCCTCCCCAACAATGATAACTCCCTTATATCAAAGAAAAACAATCAGGTAAAACCAACCAACAAAAGACTGCTCCTGACAGCATATGCAGAATTCAAGCACTCTTATTTTCCCCTAACCCTAATGAGAAGAGTGTTTTTAATCATCTGTTCTCTGTAACCAAAATTGATTACCACATTTGATCTGGATTCATCCTCCTTTCAGTGTTTTTATTTAAATTATTGCATTCATTATGTCAATCAGTCGATAAATATTTAAGCACCTACTATCCACCAGACACTGTGCTAAACACTGGGAATACAGTGAGGGAGGCAACAAACAAACAGATATGTTGTACAAACAAGCTACATGCAGGATACATTGGAGATAATCAATGGAGGGAAGGTACTGGAATCAAGAGTACAATTATCCCTTCTACACTACAGGAGTTAAGGGTGTGGCACGCTGCAATCTGAAAAATCTGCATAAAAATTTTTTACCCTCTTTTTGTACCAATGAAGGTCTGAATTTTTTCATTTTTTTTATGAGATGTTTACAGTATCTTATTGTAAAATTTGGGTTGATGTTATACAATGCTATATACACATTTTTTGTGCATTTCTGAATTTCCAAACTTTTTCTATGTCATCAGCTGGGCTTCAAGTATCTTTTGCAGTTTTCACAAAACTCCTCAAAAATTCCCCATTTAGTGGGTAGGTGGTGCAGTGAATAGAGCACTGGCCCTGGAGCCAGGAGGACTTAAGTTCATATACAGCCTCAAACACTTAACATTTATGAGCTGTGTGACCTTGTGCAAGTCATTTAACCCCAATTGCCCTGCACTCCCCCCTCCAAAAAGCAAAAAAGCAAACAAATATTCTCTCTTTTGGCAGCTAGGTGGCACAGTGAATAGAGCACCAGCCCTGGAGTCAGGGGGACCTGAGTTCAAATCCTGGCTCAGACACTTGCCCTTCCCACACACATACACACACACACACAAACCTAGCCATGTGACCTTGGGCAAGTCACTTAACAACAACTGCCCTCCAAAAAAAAAAAATTCCACATTTAATTTTTCATGCCAACCCACAACGTATCGAAACTTTGGTAGGGAAAGTCGAGATGTGGAAGGGGTAATTGTAGTCAAGAAAGGCTTCCTGTAAAAGTTGGAATTTTATTTGAGACTTAAAGGGAGACAAGGAAGCTAGCAAGAGGAGATGAAGAAGAAAGGTATTCCAGGCATGGGAGAGAGCCAGAGAAAATGCCCAGAGCTGACAAATGGAGTATCTTATTAAGTGTAACAGCCAGGAGGCTAGTGTCACTAGATTGAAGAGTATGTGTTGGGGAGTAAGGTGTAAGAAGACTGGAAAGATAGGAGGAGCTAGATTCTGAAGGGCTTTGAATCCCAAACAAAGCATTTTATTTTTGATCCTGGAGTCCATAGGGAGCCCCTGAAATTTATTGAGTTGGGGAGTGACATTGTCAGACTGCAATTTAGGAAAACCCCTTTGCTGGCTGAATAGAGAATGAATTAGAATTAGGAGACTTGAAGCAGACCCATCAACAAGTTATTGCAATAGTCTAGGTGTGAGGTGATAAAGATCTGTACCAGAGTGGTGGCAATGTCAGAGGAGAGAACGGGGCATATTTGACACATGTTGCAAAGATGAAATCAAGAGGTCTTCAAAACACATTGGCTCTGGAGTAGGGGAGAGGGGTAGAAATAGTAAAGAATCAAGCTTGACACCTATGTTATGAGCCTGAAGGACTGGAAAGATGTTGTTGCTCTCAATAGTAACAGAGAAAGTGCGAGAAAGGGAAGATTTAGAGGGAAAAATAATGAATTCCATTTTAGAGATGTTGAGTTGAAGATGTCTACTGGTCATTCAGCTCAAGATGTCTGAAAGGCAGTTAGAGATGCCAGATTGGAGGTCAGCAAGGAAGTTGGGACAGGATAGTAGATCTGAGAATTGTCAGCATAGAGATGATAATTTAATCCATGGGGGTTGATCAGATCACCAAGTGAGGTAGTATAGAGTAAAAAGAGAAGAGGGCATGATTTAGATGAAGATCCAGAAAAAGAAACAGACAAGAAGCAGTCAGAGAGGCAGAAGTAAAACTGGGAGGGACAGAGAGCAAGAGAGAACATCAGAGGAAAGAGAGATCGACAGCATCAAAGGCTACAGAGAGGTCAAGGAGAATGAGGACTGAGAAAAGGCCATTGGTTTTATTAAGTGAGAGATGATTGGCAACTTTGGATAGAGCAGTTTCGGTGCAATAATAAATTCAGAAGCCAGATTATAAAGGGTTAAGAAGAGACAGAGAAGAGAGAAAATGAAGGTACCTATTGTAAAAAGTGTCTACAAGGAGTTTAGCCACAAAGGGCAGAAGAGAAAATAAAATGATGGAGGGGAGAGATGGATTAAGTGAGGATATTTTCAGGATGAGGGAGCCTTAGGCATGTTTGTAGGCAGTAAGGAAGGAGCCAGTAGATGGGGAGAGATTGAAAATAAGTAAAAATGCAGAGACGATAGAAGGATAAATTTGTTGAAGGAAAAGGGGTGAAATGGGAGTGCTTATGAGAAGGCAGAGGGGCTATCACTGGTAAGGAGTAAAACCACTTCATCATGTGAGACAGAGGTGAAGAAGATAGTGTTAAAGGCATATGAGTGATGTGAGATAAGGAAGAGGGTAGAAGAGGGAGCTCATGGCAAATAGCCTCAATTTTTCTACAAAATTTGTGGCAAATATCTTAGCTAAGAGGGGAAGCAGATGGGAAGCCATGGGAGATTTGAAGACAGATGAAAAGATTTGGAAGAGCCACTGTGGAGAATATGACAGTGAGTTGATAAAGGAGGCATAGTAGTATTTTCTATTAGCAGTGAGATTGTGTAATACAAATTTGTAGTGGATCCTGTCAAAAGGGTTACATGATTTTCTTCACTTTTGTTCAGCAGCACATGTGTAGGAGCAAAGGCAACAAATGGTGGGAGACCCAAGGCCAAGGCTTAGCAAGGGACAAGTAGTGAAATAATAAGGGGGCTAAGGGTTTAAGAAAAAGACAGTGTAGAGTTGAACTGCATCACCAAGGGGTCAAGATGGAAAAAGAGGAGAGAGCAGTTAGTGCAGAGAAGATGTCGGGGGAGAGAACTGAGGCATGAAGGACTTGGAGGTCACAATGTAGACAAAGAGTAGGGTTTGATAAGGGAAGGTAGAGGAAGAGGTGAAAAGTCAATAAATTAATATCAGATAAGGGGATTTGGGAATTCTTGAAAAGGGGATGGTACAATTATGAGTGACGGCTAAGGTGGTGTAGAGGTATAAACCATGAGAACTGAGTAGATTGAGGAACTGAGTGGTCATGGTATTTGAGGCAGAGTTGGTATGTGTGCTAAAGTCCAGCAATATGAGGGCAAGAACTGAGGAGGAGAAAAAGATTGTAAGCCATATAGCAAACTCACTGAGGAAGGAGGGGGGATGTCCTGGGGGTGTGTAGACAACAGCTACCAGGATTGTGTATGCTATTCTTCTGGTTCTGCTTTCATTATCCTACATTAGTTTTTACAAACTTTACCATGTTCTCTGAATTCCTCATTTTTGTCATTTTAGATGATGTAATAATGAATTATGTCTTCATGTTATACATTTACCCGTACAAGGAATTGATGCAAGAAATATGTTCTGTAACTTTTACAACACTTTAATTGAAGACTTGAATAGATTACTTTTAAGGGTTTGGTTTTTGTTGTTGTTGTTTAGTTCCATCAAAAATAGAGGAATATCAAAAGAATATGATCATAATGGTTGAGATGGTGAAAATTCAACATGGGGAAACGACAAGACTCACCTCTATGTCTACTGTTTTCTCTGTTACAAAGAGTGATCTTAGAAGGAAAACAAAAAGGAAAAATGGTTTATGAGGGAAGTAAGACTCAAGATAAGTAAGGAAATAGGAGAACATGTAGCTGCCCTTGATGAATTCAAGTCACTAGACCCAGGTGATTTACATCCTTGTATACAAAAAAAAAAAGTGCTGGCAGATGTGATCAGCCATTATTAGAGAATTTTAAACAATTGTGGATTGTGGAAGAGGTATTGCAGAATGAGAGGGGAACAAATGTCTTCTCTAATTTCCAAAAGAGAAAGGAGTCTAAGTTATAGGCTTTGAAATTTGATTCAATTACTGGCAAGATTCAACATATTACTAAAGGAGTAGTTAGTAAAAATCTAGAAAAGAAAGTAGTGATCACAAAGAACTAGGACATTTCATCAAGAACATGGTTGTGCCAGGCTAACCTAAATTCCTTTATGGATAAAGCAGACTAGTTTATCAGGAAAATATTATAGAGTTCACCTAGATTTTAGCAAGCCATTTAACAGTCTCTCATCTTATTCTTGTGAAAAAGACAAAGATGTGGGTCAGACAAAATGGGTGAATTTCCAACTGGTTAAATGACTTGACCCAATTAGCAGACATTGATGGTTCAACAATGGAACATATCCAGTATTGTGCCTCCTGGGATCTGACTTGGCTCTGGATTGCTCAACATTTTTATCCATGACTTGGATAAAAGCATAAATGACTTGTTTATCAAATTTTCGGATGACACAGAACTGAAAGAGATAAATAAATACACTGGCAGAATCAGGATCCAAAAAGATTGTAGGCTAGAATCTTGGGCTACATCTAGTAAGTCGACATTAATATGGATAAATAGAGTTGTAGAGTATAGGCCTTAAGAGTCAGGAAGACTTGGGTTCAAGTTGCCCCTGACATCTGCTAGCTGTAAGAATCACTTAATGTCTTAGTGGCCCCAGCAACTCTAAGATTCTAAGTTACAAACCTTTCTAATCAGCATTAGAATGAGGAGTTTCCACACCAAGCATTCCCTGAACTGATGACATCGCACAATAAAATGTAAAGTCGTTCTCTTGAGTTCAAAAAATCAACCTCAGCAGTACAAGATAGGGGAGGCAATACTAGTCAATAATTTATCTCTGTGGATTGCAAGCTCAGTATGAATCAATAGTGTGATTTGATTGACCAAAAAAAAAAAAAAGCTCAGGCAATCTTAAACTACACAAAGATGGTTCTGGTATATATTGCTCTAACCAAACCACATTTTCAGTATTATATTCAGTTCTGGATGTCACCTTTTAGGAAGGACATTGATGAACAGATAATGACCAGAATAGGTGAAAAGCATGAGATGGACCATAGGAGAATGCAGTAAAGAAAATCAGGATGGTTAGCCCAAAGAAGAATAGACTTAGAGGGCACATCATAGCTGTGTTTTAGTATCTAAAAGGCTGCCACGCAGAAGAAGGATTAAATTTGGTGTTAATTTATTTTGCTTGGCTCCTGAGGTTAGAATTAGAAACAATGGGTGGAAGTAACAGAGACATAATTTTGGCTCAATGTAAGGAAAAACTGTCTAATTATTAGAACTGTTCAAAAATGGAATGAGTTGCCTCAGGAGGTCATGGGTTCTTTTTCTAAGCCTTTTCATGAAGTCTGAGTGATCACTCTGAGGAGTCTTTATTCCAGTAAGAGTTAGATGAGCTGAGCTCTGAGGTCCCTTCCAACTGTAACAGTCTGGGATTCATTGACACTGACCACCATTAATCAACATTCTTTATATAAGGATGCATGTAATAAATAATAATGTCACACTTATAAGTGCTGTCAGGTTTACAAAGTACTTTCTTCCTGATAATCCTTAGACAGACAAGTTAATAAAATCTCATTTTACAGAAGAAACTGAGCTTCAGAGAATTAACTGGTTCAATGTCACACCACTAGTAAATGTCAAAGCTGATTTAGTGTCCAACAAAAAGAAAAAAAGCTTCCCAGACAACTTTGTTTACTTTCTTTTGTTAGACAAGAGAGCCATGGAATCTAATTGTTTCCCTTTTTGCCCTGGCTGCCAGGAAATTTAGAGGTAACTTCAATGACCAGCTATAGTAATTAGCTCATCTCAGATGATTCCTGGTAAGATCCATTCCTCTGTTCCTTTTGGTAGGTCTTTGTTCTGGTTTTATTCTTAAAAAGTACTGCTTACTTATATGTTTCCTGAAATCCTTTCTTGGGTAGGTACGAGTATATACCCAAAATAAACATATCAACAAAGAGAACCTAGCCGCTCCTTATTTTCGAGAGGTTAAAAATCCACTTACTGTGGTGTGTCTAAGCCTAAATTCAATAACCAATTGAAGAAAGTATCCCAGATAGGGTAATATCTGGCAGTTATCACAGGAGCTGGGTCACTGGCACTTGCAAGACAGGAGCCGTGATTGTATATTCCTTCCCTTCTAGGCCTCCAATTCATGTAGCTACTACCTCTTGGAAGCTGCACCCAGGTAATGTCGTCACAGCACCAACTATTAGGCTTTATAGTATCAAAGATTATAGAATTTAAACTGAAAAGGAGTTCAGGGATCATTTAGTCTTACTTAATAGTTTAGGAAACAGATCCAGAGAGGATGTGGGTTTTGTCCAAAGTAACATGGATAGCTAAGTTACAGATCAGGATTCAAACCCAGCTCCCCTGACTCCAAATTCAGTATTTTCCTTCTGCATTATATTATTTCCCACTGATGTGAATAACTGAGCAATGTTAACATTCTTTCCCATTAAATTGCTTTCTCTACAAAAGCAGAACTCTATTAAAAGACCTGTGTGCACAATTTATCAACATAAAAAGGTATATGGACAGTAGTGCCAGGTGTGATGCTAAAGAGATTCACTTAGCAGTAATTCTAACCACCTCTAGCTTGACCCCCATTATTCTCCCATGGGTTAGCTTTACTCTTCTCAATCACAGTCTTCCAAAGTCACAGAATTATTCACTGTTAAGGGCCATGACTTATTAACACAACCAGATCATATATAAGAAACACAGATAATAAAAAAATGCTTCAAATAGCAGGTTGATTTCCACTATCCCCAGCTAATCTAGGAAAAAATAGAAGGGAAAAAAATACTATTCAGAGTTTAAAATTAGAAGGACCTTCTACAACAAAGCTCTTTGAGGAAGCCAGAGGAGAAAAGAAGCTATGGATTGGAATTCTACTTACTCTCACCAGGCAAGGTAAATCACGGTAAAACTCACAGCTCCCACTGGTGAGAGGGGAAGAGAGCAATCATTTTTAGTGCTAGCATTAGGTGACATAATAGAGTGCCTGGTTAGGAGTCAGGGAGACCTAAGTTCAAATATGACCTAAGAAACTTTCTACTTTTGTAACCCTGGAAAAATCACTTAACTTCTGCCTGCCTCAGTGTCCTCAACTGTAAAATGGAGATAAGAATAGCACCTACTTCCCAGGATTGTTGTAAAGATCAGATGACATACTATTTGGGCTCTTTAAATTTAATTTATTTTATTTTTATGAAATGAAATAAAATTTCCATAACATAGTAGAATTAAAAAAAGATTATTATACATGAAACTGCAAATCTATTACGTAAAAATTGCTATTCCTTTTAAATGTATAATATAGTTATCATGTAAATTTCTTTTTTTTTCTTCCTTCCCACCACCCCAGCCTAGAGGTAGCTACCATTAGATAAGAATATGTGTATATATACAGATATGTATACATATATATGTAAAATTATTCTATACATACTGCTACTTATCAGTTCTTTCTCTAGATGCAGAGAGCATCTTCCTTCATATGTCCTTTGTGAGTAATTTGGGTATTTATTAGTCAAAATTACTTAGTCACTCAAAGTTGTTCTTAAAAAAAATTGCTGTTATTGTGTACAATGTTCTCTTGGTTCTACTCATTTTGTTCTTCATTATCTCATGCAAATCTCTCCATGTTTTTCTAAAATCAATGAGTTTATTATATCTTGTAGCACAACAGTATTCCAATATGATCATATACCATAATTTGTTTCGTCATTCCCCAATTGATGGGCATCCCCAAAATTTCCAGTTTTTGCCATGACAAAGAGAGATTAAAAATCTATATAAAAAAATAAAAATAAAAATAAAAAAATAAAAAATAAATAAAAAGAAAAAAAATCTATATAGGTTCTTTTTCTTTTTCCTTTATCACCTTTGGAAATAGTGGTATTGCTGGGTCAAAGGATACAGGCAGTTCAGTAACTCTTCGGGTATAATACCTGATTGCTCTCCAAAATGGTTAGCTCAGTTCACAGTTCCACCAACAGTAAATTAGTGTCCCAATTTTTCGACATCCTCTCCAACCTCTGTTGCTTTCCTCTTCAACAATTTTAGCCAATCTGATAGGTGTAAGATGATATCTCAAGGTTGTTCTAATCTGAATTTATCTAATCAATAATGATTTAGAGCATTTTTTCATAGGACTATAAATCATTTTTATTTCTTCCTTAGAAAACTGCCTGTTCATATCCTCTGACCATTTATCAATGGGGGAATGACTCACATTCTAATAGATTTAACAAAGTTCATTATATATTTGAGATATGAGACCTTTATCTGTGAAACTATCTATAAATATTTTTTCTCAATTTTTGCTTTCCTTCTGATCTTGGCTACATTTGTTTTATTTGTACAAACTCTTTTTAATGTAATCAAAATTATCCATTTTACATCTCATTCTGTTCTCTATCTCTTGTTTATTAATATAATATTTGTAATGAACTTAACACAGTACCTGGCAGTGAGGAATCTTTTATCATCCCTAAAAGGTATCAGTTCATGTCTTACAGACTGTCCTGGAACTGTCATATGTTAGGGTCACACATTTTTCTTCTCACATGGTCTGGTGAAATCTGACCACAGCAGATTATGGACAGTGATACAACAACCCAACCCAGAACATATGGATCATATGATATGCACTAATCCTGTGGTCTTCAAATTACATGAGTCACTGTGGGTGCTAAGAGAAGATGAAGAATAATATATTGACATGTTTAGACACTCTCCGGATTTCGAAACATAATTGGAATATATAATTAAATGTGGGTGTTTGGCTTATTAGGTCTCAGGACTATTTTTTTAAGTCTTCACATTCCAAAGGGATGAAAAATTAAATTATGGCCCTTGAGGGCTCTAATCAAAATAAGTGAAGAAATAGTAACCCCAATTTACCACCCTAAAAAGGATTATTTTTTTATGTCACACATGTAATATGCAAACTCTACCACGTAAGTCCAGACTCAGTTAAAGCTTTTCACAACTCTTTTTCCTGTAAATGGTTCTTATACAACTAATTTATATGTTAAATTTATGAAGGATTCTTGTTCTTGTATGTATATGCATAATATGTCCAGAGTAATCTCAGAAGAAATATTGGGCAAGTGGGCTGGAGCCTGGATAAGGAAAGGCCTCTGGGAGAAGATAGGAATTGAGCTGTCTTTTTTTAAATTAAATTTTGTCTTTACTAACAGAAAGCTATTTTCTCTCTCTCCCACCCCTACTCCTTGCAACAAACAGGCATACTCAAGCAAAACAAATTTCCTCATTGTCTGTGTTCAAAATATATTTTTCATTCTGTACCTTAAATCCGTTGCCTCTCTGTCAGGAGTTGGATAGGAGGCTTCAGCACAGGTCTTGTGGAAGCTCGAATCATCATTCGTTGATCAGAGTTTTTAGAGCTTGCAAAGTCATTTGTTTTTACAGCATTGTTTGTTATTGTATAAATTGTTCTCTTGGTCCTACCCATTCCATTCTTCATCAGTTTACGTGTCTTTGGAATTGTTCATTTTTATAATATTGATGCTAATAGTAAAAATTATTCTTCTGGTTCTACTCACTTCACTCTATCAGTTTGTCTCTCTAGAAGAGTCAGTGGTGAGTGGGACAGTGAGTTAATTAGGGAAATATAGTAGGATTGCCTAGCAGCAGTGAGAGCCCAGTCGAAGTAAAGTGACATAAATCTGTAGTAGACCCAGTCGGCATGGTTTCATTATTTTCTCTATGTTCATCAGTATGTGTTTAAGAACGAAGGCAGCACATGCTGGGCATATCTAACATTAACACTTGGCAGGGTAAAATTGGCAATAGGAAAAGAGAGCAAAGGACTCCACAGAAGAGGACGTGTTGAGCTGAACTGATTCACCATGCAGTCAGTATGGGGAATGGAGGAGAGTGTGGCTTGTACAAGGGGGATGACCTAGAAGAGAACTGAGGGAGCAAAGGCCTGGAGGTCATGGTGTGGACAAAGAATAAGGTTTAGGGTTGCAAGATGGAAGAGGTAGAATGTCAATAGATTGTCAGATAAGCAAATTTCAGAGTTCATGAACATGTAAATGGAGCATTGGTGGGTGGTGGAAAGATCAAGGTATGACTATCTTTGTGTGTAGGTCATGGGAAATTAGTAAGATGAAAAACTATGAGGTCAGGGGGCTTGAGGGAGCATTAACTGATACGCCAAAATCCCCTAGTATGACAGTAGGAGTTGGGAAGAAGAGAAGGACAAGGAGCCAGGCACTGAACTCACTGAGGAAAGTAGGGGTGCAACTTCCTCCTCTTCCCAAGGAGACACCTTGAAATGGCATGCACTAATATTGGTAAAGAGCTTAGCACAGTGCTTGGCACGTAGTAGGTACTTAATAAATGATTTTTTCCCTTTACCCATCTATATCTCCTCTCACAACAAAAGTGAAAGGGAGTATGATGTAGAGTCAAATAGGGATGAATAAAAGGATTGTCATGAGGTAGTGAGAGAGCAGTTGAGAGATTAGAATGTGTAGAACAGAGGTGTAAAATTTTGTAACACTCCCTAGTATAGCTGAACCAGATTAAAATGTAATTGAGAAATATTTTTAAAAAACAGAAATACAACAGAACATAGCTAATATTAATATGTGGTTTTCTATGTCAACGTACACCAGCAGGGATCCATATATAAGGTTTAATGCCACCACTTCTTCCTCCCCAACCCCCCCACCACCTTTTCCCACCCCCACACTTTCCATTTGAGTCTGACACCACTAGTGTAGTGCCCTGTTCTCCCCCCTCCAATACAAAGTGTTCCCCCAACCAAGTTCACTTCTGGGTGTGGCCTAGTTAGTAGATGAACTGCTCCCTCACTTGTAGGACCAGTATCTTAGCTGCTGGGTTTATTCACTGCTGTTTAGGGTAAAGTAGGTTGTTCCTCAGGGTAGCTAGGTATCACAGTGACTAGAGCACCAGGCCTGGAGTCAAGAAGACCTGAATTCAAATCCGGATACTTACTAGCTGTGTAAACTTGGGCAATTCACTTAACCCCATTTGCCTCAGTTTCCTCATCTGTAAAATGAGCTTGAGAAGCAAATGGCAACTCACTCCAGTCTCTTTGGCAAGAAATCCCAAATGGGGCCACAAAAAGTTGGACAGGACTGAAATGACTGAACAACAACAAAAGGTTATTCCTCAGAGCTGATTCTCCACCAGGTTTGGCTGTTGCAGCTACCAACAGACCGTGCTATGGACTCCTACTGCTGGACTTCTAGTGGTTCTTCAGGCATTTAAAAGTTCTTAATTTGGTCCATTCTATTTCTAGTATTCATTCGCCTAAGATCTGGAAAAAATAGAACAAAACGGAAAAGAAGAAACAAAGGTGCCATGTGTTCATGACAACACGGCAGCCCAGGTGGAGAGATAAGGCAGCCACAACAGTGCCTGCCATTATTACCTCTACCTCTACCTCTACCTCTCTTCCCACAAGAAGGTCCAAAGCATTTCTTCTTCTTCATTCAAAAGCCATGAGAAAGAAAGAAAGATTTGTTCCTGTTCCTGGCCTTTTTAATGTCCACTCAATTCCAGCCAATTAAAAGACTATAAAAACAAGTAACCATGCTGTAAGCCAACAGGAAACAGAATAATGTTCTGAATCATCTCCCCTTCCTTAACCTTTCCCTCATGAATTTCCAGACACAGACTCACCTAGCCATGTATAGAAGCAATCAGAGAATATTGTACATGCTCTAGGGCCCCATGAGTTCACCTCATTACAGGACAATGGATGGAGTAAAGGATAGGATCTGAGACTGGAGGACAGTGCAGTGTTGAACTGTAAACTATAGAATCAAGACTGTGAAGGAAGGAAAATGAAGCCAGGGTCAGAGGGGCAAGGGGGAGGACATAGGAGAAAGCAGATTGGGAGAGGGGTTATACAGAGGGATGGCTGTTTTGAAATGTTGGGTAGGGGAAAGATGGGGAGAAAAATTTGTAACTCAAAATCTCATGGAAATGAATGATGTAAACAAGAAAATAAATAAATTAATTTATTAAAAAAAAGAAAAGAAAAGAAAATGAAGCCAGGACAAGAGTGATGGACTTGGCCAGCAAGGAAGGATGCAATAACTAGCGATCTGAAGGAAAATTAAGAACAAGTTTAGGAGGAGTGAGGCAGAGGGAGGGATAAAAGGACAGGAGATTCTAATTGTAATTCAAAGTTCAAGATCATGGAAAGTTTTAGATGGCTGAAGTAAAATTCAGGTGTAGGTGATGGGAGATGTTTGAAGGAAGAGCAATGTTCATATTGCAGTACCGAGCATGAGAACATGAGATAAGGGAGAAAAGAAGACTGTGGGCCAGGTTCTCCACTTCTTGGGAAAGAAGGGAGAGTGACAGCAACAAGGATCTTAGGACAACATGGATAAGTGTTCCACATGATTCCTAAGTCACTGATGCTGAAATTTTAAATGAAAAGAACTGACATTTACATAGTGTTTTAGAGACTAAAGGCACTTTACATAAATTATCTCATTTGAACTTCCCAACAACTCTCATGAAGCAAGCACCACAATTTTTAATATCTTTATTTTCCAAATAAGAAAATCAAGGCTTATAGGGGTTATGTGACTTGCCCATGGTCTCATAACTAGTAAGTGTCAGAGACAGGATTTTAAATGGCCTCTAAGTCCAGAACTCAATTCACTATACTATGATGCCTCCCTCTATGGTACCTACCACTATCCTAGGGAAGAAGATACCTGGTGTTACCATGAAAATAGACAGTTTCCAACAAAGTCAACACCAATAGCCAACATGAAAGCTATCTCCACATTTTGCCCCAGGACCTCCACTCTTATCAAGCACTGATAGTACCACTCCAGTAGCTCACCATCAGAATTGTAGAGTCACATTCATTTAATGGTTTCTACTACAACCTACATACCTCCCAGATAAGCAAAGTCGACCTCCTTAGAGCATCACATCACCTACATAAAAGTCAACTGCAATGAATGGAAGAAGGATTCAACCAGAGCCAAGCAACTGATGT
This sequence comes from Pseudochirops corinnae, assembly GCA_028646515.1. Lineage (NCBI taxonomy): Eukaryota > Metazoa > Chordata > Mammalia > Diprotodontia > Pseudocheiridae > Pseudochirops > Pseudochirops corinnae. Next base: position 133,529,732 of record CM053591.1, read on the forward strand.
TTTATGATAAGCACAGAAAGAATTGATCTCTTAGTTGATCTGCCTTTCTCCCAAGGTCTAAGGTTGTCCCATGTACATTTTTTTTAACTTAAAGATATATGGACATTCTTTTCATGGTGAGTTGTTGTTCATGTAATAACACTATAGCATGAATAAATGATGCTACATCTTCTCTTTCTTAGATTCCAATAGATGATGCAAAGACCTTTAAGCCTTGGTCTATCCCTATTGCCTAATATTATCATCATTTCCTAAAAGGTGAGATCCTTTTAGTTCAGAAATTCATTCATTTATCTGTGAATATGAAACCTATCCATTCAGGTATTTATTGGCATGCCAAATAAATTAAAGGAAGGCCTTGAACTCTTTCTTCTATATTTATTCTCTTTAACTTTTTTTCTTTCAGATCCTGAGGAGGCTTTCCATGATTTAGAAGAATGAATTAAATTACAAGGATGGCTTTTTTAACCCTTACTAGACCCAGAAGTCCTCTTCAAATCTATTCTACCTAGCCATGGAAAAACAAAACTGGTTTTAGAAACACTGCTACAGTTCTCATAGTTATTACAGATGATCAACACTTTGATGGGAAATTTGATGGATATCACCATACATTTATCCACAAACACGTGCTTTACAGGATACAATTATATTTCTGATTGATTTTTGACATTTTATAAAGTAAGGCCTTCTTTTACCTCTTTACTATAGTCATCTCTAGTGCTAAAAATGAGATTACCACCTAAGTCTATTTTAAAAATACTTTTGTATTGATGCTTTTTGTTTTGTTTTGTTTTTTGCTTTTTGGAGGGCAATTGGGGTTAAGTGACTTGCCCAATAACTAGCCGTGTGACTCCAGGACCCATGCTCTATTCACTGTGCCATCTAGCCTCCCCTTGTATTGATGCTTTTTGTTTTTATATCAGAAAGACCTCTTCCCTCCTCTTCCTTTCTCTGCTCCTTCCCTCTAAAAGACTGAACCTTCCTTTTTTATACTATCTTTAAAACATTATTTAGTAGTAGTATACTATAATGAGGTTGAGGGGTAGTAGTGGCCTTGAAGTCAGAAAAAACCCAAGTTCCTGGTCCACTTTCCTCACAAAAACATTTGGATGTAAGTACTATTATAACACTCATTTTATGAATGAGTAATACGAGGCTCAGAGACCTTGGCCAACGTCACAGTCAATGAGCCAGGGAAGCTGGATTTTTAACCAAGGCTTCCAATTCCAAATAAAGTGTTTCTGTCACTTACCTGAAAATCTAGGGATGTGGCTTCTTGTCAGAGCTCCACCTGTTCCATGATCTTGGGTTAGTCATGCCAGCTCTTCTCATCTGTAAAATCAGAGGTTGGACTCCATAATCGCTAAAGTCCTTTCCACCTCTAACATTGTACGTACATTAGACAACAAGCAGAGGTTGTGGTTCCCAACAAGTCAATAGTCATTTAGAATAGTTTTGGAGTGGGGAGGGATGCAGAAAGACATTTAAAGATGTTTTAAAATATTCATTGATACAGAATAGCTGCTTTAAAAAAAAACTTAGCAAGTTTATGAACAACAAATCATACGATTCACATTAATATTTGCCCAATTCTCTCCAATACTGAGAGGCACATAAATTTAATAATGAGGTCTCACATGGGACAAAGTAAGTTATAAAGAACCATCATGTTGTAGTTATCTAGCTTACAACTATGTTATAATTTAAAATACCTGTGCTCCCACAGGACCCCATAGTCTTCAGTTTTTCAGTACTTAAAAAGAAAAATTATCATATAAATTAGGCCCAATCTGATCAAGAAATGGGAAATAAACTTTTTATTTGTGAAAGATAGCTAACACACTGGATTAAACCCCCCAAAATTGTTATATGCCAAAACATTTCATAAGATGAAATTTAAGAGGGGCAAACGTAATGTTTTATACTTAAGAAAATCAACTTCGTAAGTACAACGGTCCTTGGGAGACCAAGTTCAGCAGTAGCAATTCTTTTTTTTTTCTGCTTTTTTTTTTTTGGAGTGGGGAAGGCAGGGCAATTGGGGTTAAGTAACTTGTCTAAGGTCACATGGCTAGTAATTGTGTCAAGTGTCTGGTCAAATTTGAACTCAGGTCCTTCTGACTCCAGAGCCGGTGCTCCATTCACTGCACCACCTAGCCACCCCAGCCATAGTAGTCCTGAAAAAGATCTAGGGGTTTTAGTGGACTACAAGCTCAATATGAATTAGTAGTATGATATGACATCTCAAAAAAAAAAAAAGCTAACATGAATTAGGACTACAGCTACATTATAGTAGAGATTACTTTTCAGGTGTGGTTATGAGTAAGTGGCTTCTAAGGTTCCTTCTAACTCTAAAAATCTGTGATTCTGGGCATAAATGGCCCCATGGGGACCATTCATTAGCACTAGAGAATTAAATGACACCCTAATAACAAAAATCAATATAGCATCTGATATAATCACAACAACCAAGTAACCCCTCTCAATTTTTTATGCCTAGATCAAATAAAGAACAGAACTTAGTGAATGAGGATCGCACCAAGAGTCACAGGGACCTGAATTCTAAACTTGACTCTCTCACTATGTGACCTTAGGCGAGTCACTTAACTTCTCTGGACTCAGTTTTGGTAAACAAAGGGGCTGGACTAGATGATCTCTTCTTTAAAGTACTTTTCATTTCTTATACTCTATGATTCTACAGGATGGGCATGACATAAACCCTTAATTCTAATCCAATCCAACATGCACATATTATATGTTAGATATTATACTAGGCAAATGAGATTCAAAGACAAAATGAAAAACAATCTCTTTATATTAACAACTATGGGGAATAAAGACTTGTCATAGAATGTAGGATATGGAGGAAGAGAGGGATTTTCAGAGGCTGAAAAGAGGTAGAAAATCACAGGCAAGAGGGAAAACTGTGACCAAGAAAGCAGGACATGGAATGCCGAGTGCTAGAAAACAGTAAAGAGGCAGGTTTGGAAGAGAGAATGTATGATTCCATAGATTCAAAGTGCTGCCTAAAAGTTGAGGGATAGGAGTTAATAAATTATAGAACAGTGCATTAAATAAGTTTGCCTGATGAGAACAGAGGGCATAGCTATTGTAGAACCCACCAATTCTGAAGGCAATGCACTAGTTTCATTGCTTGCCCCTGGGTAGCAGGAGATAAAGGACTAACACTTGACCAAAGTACCCTGATACCTGGGATGGTATACCTCTGGAAAGAAGATTTCAAAGAAGAAAGGAATTCCAAAGCAGCGAGTTGTTAGAAAAGCAGAGTCTGCAACTTAAGAATCCAGGGGCAGAAGAGAGATGAGACATGAGAGATGTAGGAGTAGACAGGATAAGCAAATACGGGTGGGAAGAGCGGGGCTCAGGGTTAGGGCTAGGTAAGATGAGCAAGCAGCCAGAAATGAAAACAGGAAGGAAACCAACAAATCAGTAAGCCATATGTGCATTTCTGTGCCCTTAACAGTGACTTGAGGAGTCCTAACTAAGCTCATTTTGTCCCTTAAAGGGATAAAGAGTCCAAGGTTCTGGAATTCTAGAAGATAGATATGTAGAAATAGATACAGATATAGATACAGATGTACAGATATATGCCTTCTCAACATAGGTTAAGTAGATGGTCAGTAGCTGAAACACAAAGAACATACAGGTATCAGGGAGATAATTCAAATGCTAATTAATTAAAAGGAATATAAGAATTTATACCTCATCTGATTTTTAAGAGTAAAAATTTAATATACTTAATGATGGAATCAATTGAGAGGGTAAAAACATAATTTTATCATCTGCCTTAATTAAGTTATAGTAAATGTAAGTTAGGGATTTGGGGGAAGCCTAGTCTTATCTAACATTCATTTCATCCTTATCTATTTTGAAAACAATGAGCAGTGGTGGGAGGGAATGAAGGGTTTAAATAAAATTAAGTGATTTATGTGGTGAATTATGCTATTAAATCAAGATTTTCTACTAAACTTTACTAGCATGATTATCAATAAAAACACTAAAAGATAGATATAGATGTTTGGCTAGTTCTTTGGATTCATACAATAAGACTAATGTATTTGGTAATGATACAACCTCCTGGTTTATTTAAAAAATAATTTTGTGTTTATGTTTTTGTCTTTATACTAGAGCCACTTCTGGGGGGCAGTTGGACTTACACACACACACACACACACACACGATTGATCCTTCCCTTATAATAAAGAAAAGCAAGTAATACAAAATAAAAACCATTCAACATATACAACATGCCCCTCTGGTAGTCCCCCATTTCTCTGATGTGAAGAAGGAGATATATTTTGTTATTTCTTCTCCAAGTTTGACTTTTCTTTAAATCATCTTTTCATTGCATTTTTGAAGTCACTGTGGTCACTGTTCTTTTGGTTCTGCTTTTTTTATCCTGCCTTAGCCCATCCAAATCTTCTCATGTTTCCCTAAATTTCTCATACATTTTATTCCCTATTACACAACAATATTCTATTATGTCCATATACTAGTTTTTTTTTCAGTCATTCACAGTCAACAGGCAGTCACCTATTATGAGATATTGAAAACTCCAAACTTAAAATCAATAATTTGGTTCTATCAAGGTTCTAAAATTAGGTAAGAGGAAGTGGACGCACATTTAAGCTTGAGATGCCTAAGTTATATATGTCCTCTACAAGTGAAGTCCTGCCTAAGGCAAGTTCATCATGTACAATTCAATTAGGCAACGCCAGACTCGATCTGACTTCACAATGCTAATCCCAGCATGCTTGTCAACACAATGACAACATGAGGGAGGGGGCCCTAAGACCAATACTGTGAGACCGCTGTAGCCTCCTAGCTCCCGCAGCATCTTTTTTTCTCTTCCCTAGTTCTCAAAAACAAGAAAACACACTCTATTATGTCATCACAAACTAACCCTACCTGTGAATACCTTTCCCCAAAACATGTTCCACAGTGGTAGCCAGAAGTTGTCAGGAAGCATTTATTAAGCATCTATAGTGTGCCAGGTACTGTGCTGTAGCACCAACGTAGTATTTACAGCACCCACTATCACGATAAAGATCGTGACTATAAGTATCGCATGACATTCAATCACAAAATATACCAAACTCTCCAGATAGAGGGTAGAACTGAAGCATTTATTCAGACACCAGAAAACCAAATCCCAAAGCCAGTAAGCCAATTCCATAATAATATCAAAGATATTCAGAAGCCATAATAATGCTGAGAGCCACAGCATCCTTTAGCCTTCCCACAAACCAATACAAGATCAATATTTACTCACAAACCTCTCTATCTCCTTAATGAGCCTCCTCTCTCCCCCACCATCTGGCTAGCTCTGGCTCCTACTTCCTGTGGGCTCTGCTTCTCTTCAGCAAAGTCCTCCCACCACAGGCTCCAATGTGACTACATTCAGCCTATCAGGGGGCAGAGTTTACTTTCAAAGCAGGAGAGGCCTTCAACTACCCCCTAGGTCTATTATGGGTCAAGGAAGATCTTCAAATTCCCATTCCTGTTACATTTGGCCCCAAGATCTTTCATGTCCCTTACATAGCAAAAATACCTTAACAATAAATGAGAGTTTAGGAATAAACTGGTGGAAAAACTGGTGTCAACAGAACTTTGCAACAATATAACAGGGATAATAGAAAAGCTTTACACATATAACAATAGCTTAGGGAGGGGGCTTGGGCACAAGCACCCCATCCTTCCCCCCTAGAACAAGTGGGACTCAAAATCTTGGGATAAGGGACAAAGGTCTCTTCTCCAAAGCTACTTCAAGTTGAAATTGGACATAGAGCTGCTTCTGCCCCAAGAGGTCCCATTTGAGAGTTCAGTTCTTTAGCTGTCATCTGGAGCTTGGTCAATGCCAGGTCCAGAGGTGACACATCAAAGTCATGGACAGAGAGCGACATCTGGCTTAAGCAATTAGGCATCTGCAGGTGGAGGGTACCAAACCTGCAGAAAACAAATCTCACAAACAAGTTTAACAGACAAAAAGACAAAAAGAGACAAATATAGGGTCAGCCATGCTTCTGGAGTCACTATCATAACCTCATTCAGAGTAGAATACATGAGTCAAGGGTACAATTTGACAATCATCTTCTCCTGAATAAACAATAACTACCATATTGTCTTTCCCATGTGCTATAATCTCTGCAGCCTTTGGAACATCATCTGGTTTCTGCTTTATACCCATACTTTAGATCCCAATTTTATTCTATTAGTAGAACTAAATTCTTTAGTTCCTCTGATAATTATTTCAGAAGGAGGATCAGTTTTCACAAGTGGTATTGTTTCACAAGGAATAATAATCACTTGAAATATGCTATCATTTTTACAAAACTGTATGGGTTCTTCACCCAAATTTTGCAATGTTACAATAATTTCTCCTTGATAATTAAAATCTATTACTTCAGCCAATACATGTGTACCTTGAGCTGCTAAACCTGATTTAGGTAATATCTGTCCAAAATTATTTTTAGGGATTCTCATACATATCCCAGTAGAGATGTTTCTTATTTCTTTTCTATCCAACCAAAAGTCTTCTAAAGAATGTAAATCATATCCTGCTGAACCAAGCGTTCCTGGATAGGGTGCTGGGACATCTTGCCTCACAGTCCAATACGCAATATTTGGGATCTTATTTGTCTGTTATTTTCTAATTTGCAAATTTCAGGTCATCATTCTGGCTAGAGGCATGCTTTCTCCCAATGGTCTATTATTCAAATTATGTAAAGCGGTGAATAAATTATCTTTCCAATGTCAATATGAATTACTAGAACTTAACTTTCTTAACTGTTCTTTCAACAATCCATTCATTCTCTCAATTAACCCAGATGCTTGTGAATAATATGGAATATGATATATCCATTCTATATTGTTTAATATACAATATCTCTTCATTTCATTACCTTTGAAATGTGACCCATTATCACTTTGAATTTGCGTTGGGTTCCATAACATAGACTTATGAGATCTAGAGTTTTACAGGTGTTTTTCTGGGTTGCATTCTTATAAGGACAAGCCACCAATACACCTGAATAGGTGTCAACACAAGTACATATAAATTTGCATCTTTTCTTGGGGTAGAGGACCAATATAATCTATTTGCCAGATTTGGGGTGGGACTTTTCCCCTTGCTATCTCCTCAGTTACTACCTGAGGAACAGTTCACTCCTTTTCCAACTGACACGACATTCCTCTTCTATCCATTTTAACAATGAGAGATGCTAATACCTCAATTTTATGCCCACCAGTGTGTGGCCTGGACCCCTAAATGGCCAGCCATTTGGTGGACCCATTTTGCTAATAACAGATCATTCGTTGTTGTTAAAGTAGGGACAATATGTTCAGTAGCAATCTCTGCTAGCTCTGACTACCTAGCTCTGCTTCCCTTTAGCAAACTCCTCCCACCACAGGCTCCATGTGACTATATTTAGCCTATTAGGGGATAGAGTTTATCTTCTGTAACACCAAGCACAAGCAACTTCCAAGGTTCTGATTACAAGCATAGTAAACTCTCCATTTATTTACTAACAAATTAAGGCAAAACATTCACAGAAAATCAAAATACAGCATTCACCATGTGTAACTCAATCATTTAGTAAGTCCTCAATTCAATCACAAAGTACAAAGGTCAAAGTACTCTGCCCCTGGGTAGTACATTCATTTAGTCAATCACAAAGTCTTCTCTCTTCTTAATTGGAGATTAGTTTCCAATCATAAACAAAGTATTCATTTGGTCAGTCACAAAGTACAAAGCTCAAAAGTTTTACACCCCTGGATCACAACTGAATAACAATATCATCAGTTACCACCAAGCACCCTCTCAAAGGGCAGTGGAAAGCACAAAGGCCATCCACCCCTAGGTTATAACTAGGTTACAATATCATCACAGCATTCAATAACCAAGGAGAGGTCTTTTCTTCATCTTGACCCAAGGCAAGTTCTCAGCAGTTTCTGTTCCTGAGAAGACAAGGCTTAACAAAGCTACAATAACATTCATCCACATTGTCAGTGTCCTCATCAATTCACTCTCTGCCTGTGAAATCAACCAAGACCCAACAACAAGGTCTGAGGCCCCCATCAACAAATGAATCTGACAAAATAACATCAAAACAGACAGAAAAAGTACCAGCACCACAGTCATGTCTCCTCAGTTCTCAGCAGCTCCAGGTGGCCCTCAGAAGTCCTGGGCAGCTCCGGCTGACACTCTTGCTCTCTCTCTCTCTCTCAGCATTCTCGTTCCAGGCAGTTCTCTCTCTCTGCCTCCACAATGCTGCTCCCAAAAGTTCTTCTGCCCTCTCTCCACTTGGGCTTCTCCCTATATACAGCACCAACTCCTCCCTGTTCAGCCCCCTGTCGTCACATCAGCAAGTCCATCCTACTGTGGGATTTTTACAAGCTCTGGGTCTTAACACTTAACCCAAAACCAAAGCTAAGTACCTGTTAGCTTACCAATACAAGGGGATCTTCAAATTCCATTACCATTATATCTTCACAGCAGGGAAGTTTCCTGTGGGCTCTGCTCCACCCTTCAGCAAATTCCCTCCATCAAAGGCTCTATGTGATTACATTTAGCCTCTTAGGGGGCAGAGTTTACTTTCAAAGCAGGGGAGGTCTTCAAACTCCCTCCTAGGTGTATTAAGGGTCAAGGAAGATCTTCAAATTCCCATTCCCATTACACATGTTAAAGAGTATTGTTGTTGTTGTATTTGTCCTTCCTGTCTTGCAGTTGACTTTGATTTGAGTGAGAGAGGGCTGTGCAAGGTCACCAGCCTCACTTTTTCCTCCAGAGCCATCTGGGTTCAGTGGCCTGATATTCATCAGGATGACTGGAGATGAATCAGGATGCAATAGGAGATCCTGAACCTTTTAGGCTAAGGTCTTTATAGGTTCTCACTTTGAGTGAGATAATGCCCATTTAGTGAATAGGCCTCTGTAAGAAGTGAGTCAAGGGATGGCCTCTTTAATAAAAGAAAGAGAAAGAAAGAAAGAAGAAAGGAAAGAATGGAAAGAAAGAAAAAAAGTAAAACTGAGGGGAAGGCCCTCAGGGTTGCTGTCCAAAAAGAGAAACAGTTACTATTTACATTCATTCAGAGCCAGAAGGACCCAAAAAATAGCCATTAAGTAGTGTCTGGCAGGGACCTATTGCTATTCAATCTATGAACTCCAAAGTGAAATGGGTTTAAAGGCTTAGTCTCTGAGAAAGAATTAGCCACTAAACCTCAAATTAACTAGTCACTCAATGCTAGGCAGTCCTTTGCCAGTGTCTCCCATCTCATGCAATCAATTCCAAAGTTCATAAGAGAGACTTTGAGAATGTCCTTGTATTGCTTCTTCTGACCTCCATGTCAGTGCTTGCCTCGTGTGAGTTCTCTGTAAAACAGTCTTAGGCAAACATACTTTTGGCATTTGAATAATGTGGCCCACCCATTGGAGTTTTACTCTCTGCAGTAGAGTTTGAATGCTTGACAATTCAGTTCAAGAAAGGACCTAGAGTCTGGTATCTTATCCTGTAGGTGATCTTCGGAATCTTCCTAAGGCAATTCAAATAGAAGGAATTTAGTTTCCTGGCATGGTGCTGGTAGACTGCCCAGGATTCACAGATATACAAAAACGAGATCAGCACAACAGCTCTGTAGGCCTTCATTTTGGTAGATAGTTAATACCTCTTCTCCCCCACACTTTCCTCCCTGAAGCAGAGGTAGGAAAAGGAATGGGTGCCATCTGGCAGCTCTGTCACTCATTACCCATGACAGTTTCAGGGCAGAAAGAAGTGATTTGAGCAAAAGAAGCTCTAGCTATGTACTGAGCAAGGGACAAGTTCCAAAAATTTAGTTGTGTGGCTCTGAGCCCAAGAGCAGAGGTGAGACTCAGTTCTAAGCTTAACCTCTGCACATAAGCCTACAGTTGAATAACCAGAAAAGAAGACCAAGACCATACCATTTGATCCAGCAAAACCACTTTTAGGGTTGTATCCCAAAGAGATCATAGAAATGGGAAAAGGACCCACATGTACAAAAATATTTATACTAGCTCTTTTTGTGGTGGCAAAGAATTGGAAATCAAGGGGATGCCCATCTATTGGGGAATGGCTAAACAACTTGTGGTATATGAATGTAATGTAATACTATTGTGCTATAAGAAAGGAGGAGCAGATGAACTTTATAATAACTTGGAGGGACTTATATAAACTGATGTTAAGTGAGAAGAACAGAACCAGGAGAAATTTGTACACAATTACAGACACATCATATGTGTGATGACTAACTTTGATAGACTGGGCTCCTCTCAGCAATGCAAGGTTATAAAACAACTCCAAAAGACTCATGATGGAAAGAGATATACATATCCAGAGAAAGAACTATAGAGTCTGAATACAGATTGAAGCAAATACTAGCTCTCTTTTTTTTGTTTTGTTTTGTTTCTTTTTTCTCACTGTTCACTCCATTGGTTATAATCCTTCTTTATAACTTAACTAATATTTAATATGAAGGTATTTGGAGATCCTATACTTGATTGCATGCCACCATGGTGGGGAAAAGAGGGAATAGAAGGGGAGGAATTTGAAACTCAAGGGATTATGGAACTGAATGTTGTAAACTAAAAGTAAATAAATAAATTTAAATTTAAAAAAAGATTATGAAAAAAGAATCAACAAATATGTAAAATGCATGTGAAAGCTTATTAAAGAAAATAACCCCTTAAATTGGCTAAGATGACAAATGGGATGTGTGAAAACAGTTAGTAATACACTATTACTACAGTAATACAGTGAAAACAGATAGTAATACACTGTTGGTGGAGTTATAAACTACTCTAAACAGCCAAATGGAAGCTGATGACTCCATGAGACATTAGAAATAACAAAACAAAGTCAAAGGACTAAAAAAAAAAATGGAAGAAAATCTTAAATATCTCAGAGGAAAAACAACTGACCTGGAAAACAGATCAAGGAGATATTGTTTAAGAATCATCTGACTACCTGAAAACCATGAATAATAACAACAACAACAAAGTTGAGACATTATATTTCAAGAAATTACACAAGAAAACTGCCCAGATATCTTAGAACCAGAAGGCAATGTAGAAATCAAAAGAATCCACCAGTTACCTCCTAAAAGAAATCCCAAAATTAAAACTCCAAGGAATATTATAGTCAAAATTCAGAATTCTCAGATCAAGAGGAAGATAATACAAGTAGCTAGAAAGAAAGAATTCAAGTACCATGGAACCACAGTCATGATCAAAAAAGATTCAGCAGCCACTACTATAACATTAGTTTATAGTTTTCTTTCTCTATTTTGAGTCTCCCTGGTTTAGGCATCAAAACCATATTTTTGCCAAATTCCTTCTCTGACACAAATACTGTTTTGATACCTAAACCAGGGACCCTCAAAATAGAGAAAGAAAACTATAAACTAATTTTCCTAATGCATATTGGTGGGAAAAAAATTTTAAATAAAATGCTAGCAAGGATATTACAGCAATAAATCACAAAGATCATACACTATAACCCGGCTGAATTTCTACCAGGAATATAATATTGGTTCAATATTAAGGAAATGATATGGCTATTATTGACCATAGCAATAATAAAAAACAACAAATATAATATGATTATTTCAACAGCTGTGGAAGAAGCTTTTGACAAAATACAATAACTATTCCCATTAAAAGACATATTAGAAAGTACAATGGAACTTTTCTTAAAATGATAATACTAACTAAAATAACAATACTAACTAAATTAATTTACTTATTCAGTGCATAACCTCATCAAAGAATTATTTTTTAAAACTAAAAGAAATAATAAAATTTATCTGGAATTTTAGTCATCTGGAAGAACAGAAAGTCAAGAATATCAAAGGAATTGATTATAAAATATATAGGGAACTAAGTGAAATGTGTAAGAATAAAAATCATTCCCAAAATTGATAAATGGTCAAAGGATATGAATAAGCAATTTTCAAAGGAAGAAATCCGAGGTATCAATAGCCACTTGAAAAAAAATTGCTCTAAATCAATAATTAACTGTTGTTCAGTCATGTTCAATTCTTCACAGCCCCATTTGGGGTTTTCTTGGCAAAGACTATGGGGTGGTTTGCCATATCCTGCTCCAGCTCATTTTACAGATGAGAAAACTAACGGAAACAGGGTTAATTGAATTGCCTAGAGTCACACAGCTAGCAAGTATCTAAGGCCAGATTTGAACCTACGTCTGATGTGGTTACCCATAAAGAGGGTTAGGGGTGCTCTAAACCCCAAAATACCAACATGCTGGGTCCTGCCAAAAGAATCCAACTCAAGTCTTCTCTCAGCCAAAGAAAAGTAAAGTTTATTGAAAGTTCATTAAAAGTTCACCATATGGGGTGGGCTCTTAAGGAGCCTAGGTATCTGTGATGCTTGCATTGGGCAAGCAGGCCAGAGCAAGTCTGACACAGAGTAAGTCTGTGCTAGGTCATTCTATGGTGCTCTCACACCACATGGGAGGAGATGGGGTCTTATGTACAGAAAGGTTGTGGGAATCTAGGGGTGGTCTAGAGGAGGAATTTGGGGAGAGTCTTCAGGAGGGGTCAGTTGAGGTCAGACTCCAATCATGAGTGATTAAGGGTGGGAAGTTGCTGGAGGCTACCTGGAGATCACAGACAATGGTGGGCTAGGCCAGTTCAAGGGTAGAACAGAAGGATCAAGGGTGGGAAATTGCTGGACAAGAGGGCTAGCTAAAGACAGAGCCACAATGAAAGGCCTATGGCCTCAGGCAAATGCCTTATATAGGAAGATTCAAGAAGAGCTCAAGGGGGCTCCCAGAGCCTGCACCTCATCAGATCTTCCTGACTCTAGGCCTGGCATGCTATCCACTGGACCACCTAGATGTTACAATAATAGAGAAATGCCATTTAAAATCTCTGAGGTACCACCTCAAACCTATCAAATTGGCTAAGATGACAAATGGGATGTGTGAAAACAGATAGTAATACACTGTTGGTGGAGTTATGAACTACTCTAAACATTTTGGAAAGCAATTTGGAACTATGCCCCCCAAAAGCTATTAAAGTTACTCTTTGACCCAACAATGCCACTACTAGATCCACACCCCAAAAAGATCAAAGGAAAAGGACCTATATATACAAAAATATTTACAGCAGCTCTTTTTGTAATAGCAAAGAACTGGAAACTCAGGGGATGAGCAGCAATTGTGCAATGGCTGAACATGTCATGACATATGAATATGATAGAATAGTATTTTGCTGTAAGAAATGATGAAAGGGATGGTTTCAGAAAAACCTGCAAAGACATGTATGAACTGATACAGAGCAAAGTGAGCACAACCAGAAGAGCAATCTATACAATAACAGAAATGGTGTAAAGAAAAGCATCTTTGAAAGACTTAGTAACTCTGATCAATAGAGTGAGCCACCATGATTCCAATGGATTCATGATTAAAAAAAATGCTCTTCCAGTTAGAGAACTGAGGGATTCAAATTTCAAATTGAAGTATATTTTTTCTCTTTCTTTTCTTTAAATATATGTTTTTTTAACGTGGCTAGTAAAGAAATTTGTTTGATATGACCAGACATGTTGGTAATGGGTTCTGTTTTTCTTGTCTTCTCAAGAGGTAAGGAAAGAGTTAGGGGTAAGAAGAGAATTTGGAACTATAAAAGTGAAGAATTTTAAAAGCCTCTACAATTGAAAAAAAAAGTACTGGCAGCACAAGTTTGGGCATTCAGTTATATTCTGGTTATTAGAGAATGGGTACTAATGATACTTATATTCTGGCAGATAAAAACAACTAAATAAGTAAGAATAATTATTTAAAACAGGAAACTACTAGATGGCATCTCTTCACATCAGTACCTACCATAAGAGTGAACTCTGGATTAGCAACTTCAGGATTGTGACTTCTCTATTCCTTCCACTAACAGAGGTCTTCTCAGCAGTGACTGTAATGTCCTCAGACAATGTACTGAAGAGGTATAAGTAGGGGGGATTTCTATTGAAATCCTTTCTAGGTTCTTCGTCCAAAAAGAATTATCAGGCTTAAGCAATCTTGGCAGTTTTATAAAAGTTTATTACGCTTATCAGCGGACAGGAAAGAGTTAAGAAAAAGCCTGCAAAGTTCTAGGAGATTTAGTGTGACACTCTACAACGGGCAGATAGCCTGCAAGGAGCAAGAGTAGGGATGCAGTTTTTAAAGACACAAAACTGTCAGTCACAGCGTCATTAGACTAACGAGGTGTACAAAGGTGGAGTTAGGGAGGGGCCTGGGAGTGACTAATACTTAAAGGAACACACACCTTTCACATCAACTGCACATGTGTTTTGCCCATAATTCACTGGCAGAAACTTCAGGGGGCTAGGAGCAAGAGCTGTGGTTTTTGCCTTGAAACGTCATAAAGTCAACCAGAGGTCAGATTTTAGGTCAAATTTAAATGAGGAGTACCCATCCAGTTTGCAAATGGATGAGTCTTTGTTTACTAGAACAAAAGGAGGTAAGGCTTTTAAAAGACTCTTGTTATCATAGCTATAGAGTCAATGGTTTCAGAGAAAATACCTCTAGGCTGGAGGCAGGGAAGGGACATAGTTAATGCTTTATAGCTTTTACAACTTAAGCTGATGTCACAAACTGATGGTACATACACAAGACTGAAGTTACAACAATATTTCAAAATTATAAAATCGCTCCAAAAAATATTACAAAGGCCACTCAGTACTGCCTCAGTACCACCACTGGGTAACATTTCTGGTCTCTCCCAATCATGAGGTCTATGTCCTGAGATCTCACTTTCTAAAATATTACGATGTTCAGAAGTTGCAAATTAAGAGCAGCAAAATCAGAACTGTGTACACATGGACTATATTAAAAACACACCAGTGCAAAGAAAACAAAGGCAATAAAACTTCCAGAGGACATAGAAGTGGACATAATGCAAATGCCATTTTTGTTTGGTTTTTGGTTAATTAGTTTGATTTTACTTCCTTACATGCTTAGGTCTTACAAATATTTTATTCCTAATTTTTTATTTGATTGTACATTTTTGTTTATGGTTATTAAATCTGTAATAAAAAAATTTGAAAACCATTGTTAATTTGATTTTACAACCCTCATCTCCTTTCTCCTAAAAGTATTTCAAAGCATGGATTTAATTTTAAAACTAAAGTTAAGTTGAAACAAATTTGATTTGTAGAACCT
Organism: Pseudochirops corinnae; assembly: GCA_028646515.1. Taxonomy (NCBI): domain Eukaryota; kingdom Metazoa; phylum Chordata; class Mammalia; order Diprotodontia; family Pseudocheiridae; genus Pseudochirops; species Pseudochirops corinnae. The sequence continues at coordinate 133,544,940 of CM053591.1, forward strand.
TCAGGGAGAGGGACACAACACTCTCAGGATCTAGGCCTTCCACACTGGTGATCAACTCAAAATCAACACTTAAAATTTTTTTCAGAAAGAAGTGTGGGGAAGTTTCCAAGAGAATTTTAATGGTACATTTTAAGAGAAACATCAGAAATATATGATAAGAAAAAAGAAAAGGTGGTAGTACTAGGCACTAGATGGTAAATGAACATGACAGTAAATGCACTTAAATGAAATTTCGGAAGTCACTTCTGGAATAATAATAATCATCCACCTACGATGTGGTTAGCTTAATTTAAAAGTGAGACAACATTTTAAAATTAAAATAGAGGGTGAAATTGTATTCTTTGTCACTTCATTTTCATTCCAAGTACATAAATTCCAACGCAAATAAATGTATGTGGGGAGACCACGAAGGTAGGAGGAAGAGAACTTGAATTAACAGAGAATTCTTCCAAAAGTGCAGCTATGTAACCACAGGAAAGTCATCTTTTTGAGCCTCAGTTTGCTTGTCCACAAATTGAAGCTAAAAATATTAGTACTCCCCACCTCACTGGGTTATTAGAGGGAAAGTTGTTTATAAACCTCAAGGTAAATAACTTATTACAACATTAACCTCAGATCATAGGAGAACAAAACTTAAAACAAATGTTTCACACTTCAAGAAATACAAAGTATGTTCATTTTTAACATAAGGATTGATAACATACAAGCTCCTTATGGGCAAGGATCAAAATTTATTTTCTTTGCATCCTGAACAGCTAAGTGAAAGTCTTTCACATAGCTGGAGGTAAGGAGAGAAGGGGGAGGAACCCCTTCATAAATGTTTGTTGCCTTGAATTGTACTGAACTAAATTGATCAGGCAGAACTATTTTCTGAATATTTAAATACCAACTAGCTCTTGAGATTTTACACACCAATCAATTACTGTATTTCTTTTTCAAAACAAAACAGAACAAAATGTCCTTATGGTTCCCAGCAAATTATTTCAACCTATTCACAAAGTTCCAAAAGCCAGAGTAAGTTTGTCTTTATTTTATGTTTTAAAATTCTGTTGAAAAGGATAACCTATGTATTTTTTATTTAAATGTTAGGTAGTTAAATTACATACATACACACACACACACACACACATATATACACACATTTTTTTAAACTTATAATTGGTCATGACAAATACAGTATCGTCATTCATGCCTTGTCTTGCCTGAGCCTAGGCCTCCATGCCTTGTCCCCACCTGCCCTAACTCCACTTCCTCCTCCTCCCTGCTGGTAACCTGGACTCCTCCTCTGGGTCCCTCAGCTTGGATGGGTCTGTTTCTGCTTTATCTTGCAGGGCCCAGGCCTCTCTACATCACTTTTCAGTGTGCTCCAACCATGCCTTCACGAATATATCCCTCATTCCAACTCATTTTGGGGTTGTCTTCCCCCATAAGGATATAAGTTCCTTGATGGCAGGATCTATCTTGCTTGTTTATAGTTGTCTAGTATACTCTGCCACAGTGCCTGATAGTCAGCAAACAATAAATGATACATACGCCCATAATTTTAAAATACTCATTCTAATTTGTCTGGGTTGCAGTTGAAAATGCTCTATTACAAAATTTGCATTATATTAATTTGGTGTGAGTTTTAAATTCAAAATGATAGGAAGGTGATTTAATGCTATTCTACACTTCTTTCAAGCTTGCAGGGGATTTGTGCAGCTTCTTTGACCCAGATATTTCCTAAATGTCATCCAGCACACAAAGAACCTGTCTTCCACAAAATCTATAGCACACTTGCACAAAGGATATTCTTGAATCACTGAACAAAGAAGAAAAAGACTATATCAAAAGGCTCCAAAATCCTACTAAGCATTAGAAATTCTATAGTTAACCATCTCTAAAAATGAAACTCTCTTCTATTTCTTCCACCAATCTGAAATCAATAAAAATTGCATTCTTTGTAACTAGTCACCATTTTCATGAGAATTCAGATTCAGGCCAGGCAACTCTGGGTTTCCAAGGTCATTTGGGGAAGAAGGGTGTTTCATAATTTTGAAAGTTAGAAGAGACCTTAAAAGTCAAATCTTTTCATTTTATAGACATCAAACATGGCCCTGAAAAGTAAAATGACTTTTCCAAGGTCAACACAGATAAGTAGTTAAATGATATGAGGTTAAGAACTTCCTATTTTAATCATGGTCCCACCAAATCCTGGATTTAGGCCTTATAATTTCAAATGCAGAGCTCTTTCTACTATATTATGCTGCTATAGACTTTATTGTTTTAATTATTCAATAAACATTTATCAAGCTCTTATTATAAGTGCAAGCTTTTATATGGTACAAAGAGCCAGGATTACCAAGACAAAAACAAGTCTTTATCCTCAAAGAGCTTACATTCAAAATTTTCTTGCCCTCATTATCAACTGGGTTTTCAAATACATAATCTCCTTTTATGCTCCCTAGACCCTATTCCACGTTTCTCTAAAAACTGGTAGGGTCGATATACAAATGCCTTTCACAGGCCCATCCAAATGAAGACAATTTTAAGGGGCCATTCACATAGTCCATTGATGTGAAGTCTCAACTCTAAAGATACTTTGTATTTCAAAATGCCTCCTACACTTCTCCTTCCAGCTGGGGATCTCTCATCATACTTTAGTGAGAAAATAAGGGGCAATTCAATGTGAGTTCTCTCTTCTCCCCTACTTTTTCTTTCAAAAGCCCTAGACCTCATACTCCATTCCCTACTACTTTTACTCCTGTCTGATAAAAAAGATGACCGTTTTCCTTCCCAAGACCCACCCTTCCTACTTGTATATCTGATCCTAATCATTCCTGACTTCTCTGGCAAATTATCCCCCAAATCATCATCTTTCTAATCTTCAGTCTCTCCCTATCTACAGTCTCATTCTCCGAGGCTACAAACACACTTTAAACTCTCATTAATTCCTCAGGATATACCCCATCTCTCTCCTTCTCCACTACCTCTCCTCTTTTCCACTTCTCTGCTCATTCACTTCACAGTCTCTTGTAATCTGGCTTCAGACTTCATCCCTCAATTTAAACTGCTCTAAACAAAGTTATCAATGATCTTTTAATTACCAAATCTGATATTCTCTTGTCAGTCCTCATATTTCTTAACTTCTCTGCCACATACGATACTATTGACACCCTCTATTTACACTCCTCTATGGATTTTCATAACACTACTCTATTGATTCTTGTTCCTACCTGTCTGCTCAACATCATCATCCATATCATGCCCCACTAATTATGGCCCCTTTTGCTCTTTACTTTTTGGTGTCCTCATCGGTTCCCATGGGTGTAATTAACATCTCTATGTCCTAATCTCTCTCCTGGGCCCCAGTCCCCTATAATCAATTGCCATTCATCTCAACATGTATGTCCCAGAGGTATCTCAAATGCAATATCTTCAAAAACAACTTACTCTTTTCCTTTAAACCCACCCATCCTTTCAACTACCCTACTCCTGTTATGGATGCAATCATACTTCTGGATTTCCAGGTTTGTAACTCTGGTATTATTCTCAGCTCCTCACTTCCTCTCTTCACAGGGCACTACCCTAGCTCAGAAGATCCTCATCCCCTTTTGCCTGGAAATACTGCAGAAACCTCAAAACTGGTCTCCCTGCCTCCTCTCTCCCCTCCACTCCATCCCCCACATAGTCACTAGAGTTTTTCCTAAAGTGCAGCCCTGACTATGTCATTCTCCTGTTCAGTAAACGCCGGTGCATCCTTCAAGAGCCAATACAAACTTCTGCCTTTATTTAAATGGAGGGTAGGGAGCCTTCCTCCTTCAGGTTACATGTGACCCTCTAGGTGCTCAAGTTCAGCCCTTTGACAGAATCCAAACTTCACAGAACAGACCCCCTTTATAAAAGGATTTGTTCTGTAAAACTTGGACTCAAAGGGTCACACTTGAGGACCTAGAGAGCCACCCCCGATTTAAAGCCCAATCTATCTTTCTAGCCTTAATATATATTACACTCCTCCTTCCCCCCACTTCATACACTTCTAAGTGCCACCAGACAGGACTCTTGTTCTTCATACACAATATCCTACCTCACTTCCTCAAACGGTCTTTGTACAAGCTATCCTGGGATGAATTTCCTTACCTCTGGCTCTTAGCATCCCTAATTTCCTTAAAAATTCAGCTCAAATGCCAAGCAGGAGGCCTTTTTCTGATGTCTCCTCCCCATCCCACTATCTACTAGTATTTTCCCCATCTGCCCACCCCTACAGCAACCTCTCTTAATTCCAGTGCTTTCCTTCGAATTATTCCCAATTTATCCTGTATGTAGCTTACTTTGCATATATTTGTTTGCATGTTGTCTCCCCCATTAGACTGAAAGCTTCTTAAGGGTAGAAACTATCTTTTTCTCTTTCTGTATACTCAACCCTGGAAAGAGTTGGCATTGGAGCTAGGCACCTGGGTTCAAATTCTTCCTCTACATACTGGCTATGTGACCCTGGACAAGTCCTTACATCTCTCCGTGTCCCACGCAACTGTAAGAGTTAACTCTTTCAAGTATTTAAGTTGTAGCACAGGTCACTGACCTGCAGTGGAAAACGAAAATTTCCCCATTGGGAGTTTATACCAATGACAATCCAAATGAAAAGTCATTTTGTATGCATTTCAATGTTGCCCAACACCTACAGAAGTCTAAGTTTATTCAGAGCAGGGAATTTGGCTTTTGTCTTTTTTATCTCCAACACCTTACACAATTCCCCAGACATATAGCAGGTATATAAAAGTCTTAGTTTTTTTTCAGTCTTAGCTCCCTCCTAGAGGGCAGGGGTTCTGCCCAGTTAGCCCAATTTGGACAACCCAGTGCTTTGTAGACAGCGGGTGCTCAATGACTGAACGGTCAAGTGGACAGACTGGCAGTCTGGGCAACCCGCAAACACGTCTATTTTCTCATCTGTAAAATGGAAAAATTGTGCCCGTGAGATTAACCCACGTTATTTTACAAGCGGAGCGTGTCGAGCTGCGGAGCGCGTCGAGCTGCAAAGCGCTCTCTAACTGTCGGGTGATGGTGAGAAAGTTCCGTGGGTCAAATGCTGGGAAATTTCTCACTGGGGGCCCCGGAGGCCCATGGGAGGTCGAGGGCGACTCTTCGGCAGGCCCTCCAGTGGGTATGAAAGGAGACCGGCGGGATCAAGCCCACCACCGACCACCGTCCCGGGGGGCGTCCTCCACGCCCCCGCAGACTCCAAAACCTAGCCCACGTCATTTTCCCCTCTGCCGCGCCCTCCTCCACTCCCCACCAGCGGCAAGCACCCATCCTGCAGAGTTCCGGTCCCGCAGCTCCCTAGCCCACGCCGCACGCCTGCAGCCTACGCTACTCCGCTTCCGGTGCCAGGCCGGGGGACGGAGGGGGGGGGGGGTGGAGTCAAGGCGCTCCCAAGTGGACGCGTCCAACGAACTCCAGCCGGGAGGGGTGGAGGCGAGTTCAGAATCCCCCAGGCTTGTAGTAAAAGCGCGGGGAACAGTAGTGCCAAGAGGTATCATTCGAAGAAGAGATGTTGGTAGAATTTCATTCAGTTGGGGTAAAGAGAAAAATGAGAAAAGCTTTCTTCCTTCCTTTTACGCTTACTCTTCTAACGATGCCTCCCGCCGCCGCACTGCGAATGCAAAACGCCGGGCTGGAGGACTGCTGGGTGGGAGGGGGAAGAGGAGAAGAAGGAGGAGATGGAGGAGGAGGAGGAGGGAGAGAGAAAGAGAGAGGGAGAGGAGGTCTCGCGATATGAGACGGACTGAGGAGGGGGGTGGCACCTCCTCCTCCCTCCTCTTCGCGTTAGTTCCGGTCGCAGAGGAGCCACCGCCGCAGTTACCGCCACCTCTGGGATTTTTGGCTCTTTTCTCTCCGCCTTAAATTCGGTAAGCGGAGGCCGTCCTCGGCCCCTGGGGCAGCGGGGCAAGCGGGAGGCAGGCCGCCTAGCCCTTCCGTGCCTAGGCGGGAAGGCGGCGAGGCCGAGCCTGCGGTGATGAGGGTAGTGGCGGCGGCCGCATGAGGCCAGGCCCGGTCCGAGCCGGGACCTGGATTCGGAGCCGCACCTGGGGAAGGTGAGGCGGTGGGAGGGAGGGGGCCGCCAGCCGGAGCCTGGCCTGGTCCCCATCGCCTGGCCCCGCACTGTGTGACCCCGCCCGGGACCAGCCTGGGTAACAAAGCCGCCGCGGCCTCTGTTGAGTGTCGTACGCGTGGGGGGTTCCGGGCCGGCGCCGCCGCCACCGCCGCCGCCGCCGCTGCTACTGCTGGAGGGGAGGCGGATGTACGGGGCGGCGGGGGCCCCGGCGCGGAGCGCTTCGGCGCCTGTGATCCGCTCGCTGCGGCGGCCGCCGCCGGCTACGGGGTCAGTGGGGGAAGGGGGAAGGGGGCAGTGGCGTCGGTTCGGAGGCGGTGACCAGGTCCCCCTGCCTGGCCCTAGCTCCGTGTCACGGCCTGGGAGAGAAGGCGACAGACACGTGCCGTGCCTGGAGAGCGGCAGGGGGTGGGGGCTTCCCGTCCCCAGCTGCAGGGAGGAGGGGAGAGATTCTCAACTCGGGCGTGGGGTGGGGGGCGTGCATCCAGCTGCGCTGACCGGGAATGTGCTGCCCTAGGATGGCATGGCAGGAAGGAACAGGCCCTGCTCCTGGGGGCCAGATTTGCCCTGATCCATCCCCTTCCTGAGCCTAAGCGTCCTGAGAACGCCTGCCTCCAGGCTGAGGGCGAGGGGGCAAACTGTCCGAGTGCTCTCCGAAGCGGCCCGGCTATTCACCCGGAGCCCCCGGGTGGTGAACAGTCTTAAAGAGAAAGTCGAGCCTTGTCCACATGTGTGAGGCCTAGTGCTTGCACGCCCTGGCGAGCTAATCTGCAAAAGGACTATTTCACAATCTGCCACAAAGGACTTTAGGAGCTCTGAAGTATACGTGCATACACAGCCCCAAACTCTGCAGGGGTCTCCTTTTCTGTCGGTTTTTAAATGGTTAAGCCCAGAAATATCCTCTGCCTTCTTTTTTTTAAAGGAAAATGCTTGTTTGTCATTTTGAAGAACCTGTTTCTCTTTCCCAGGGTGTCTTTTATGAATAATCAAAAGCAGCAAAAGCCAACGCTATCAGGCCAGCGTTTTAAAACTAGAAAAAGAGGTAAGTGTCGTTAACGTTTCCCTGTATCTGGCTTTTTGTACTCCTTTTAACATTTTCATCCTCACTTTTTTTTTTAAGATTTGATGCAGATGTTATTTTTGGCTCAATTCGACAAATACTGTAGGTTTTCTTTTTAATCTGAAGTTCCTTGTTGACTAATAAACAGACTTTAGGCATATGCACAGAGTTTGCATTCTGGTTTTCTTATAGCTTCTTGACTTTTTATGTATTGACAGATCTAAGGAGTTCAGTTCTCTCTCATATGGTCCAGCTGACCACTGCTAGTTTTGTGTGTGTTTAAAATATTTGTGAACTGTATTTTTTTAGCTAGGAATTTCAGTTTAGATTATTAATGTTACTCAAACTTAATACAGTATTTGGGTGGGATGCTCAGATGTATAAAAATTCTGGGGTAGATTTCATTCTCAGGGAAGTACCACTCTTGTGCTGCTGTGATGAAATGTGTTGTTTAATCATCACCCAAAAAATTTCGAGAATTCTACAGATACATTTTCATTTTATGAATTGTAATGAGCATTTTCTTTGATTTCATTTGCCACTAAAGATCAAACAAAATAACATATAAAATGCTTTACAAAGCTTAAAGCATTGCATAAATGTGAACTGCTACAATTAATAGTGTAGTGTAGTGGTCTTGGACTTTTGCTGGCAATAGAGCAATTCATATTTGAACTTCTTTTCTAAGGCCAGCTTGGTTTCATGGTGGATTGAGCATTTGGCCTGGAGTCAGGAAGACCTGAGTTTAAATGTGACCTCAGGCATTTAACAGCTGTATGACCTTGAGCAAGTCACTTAACCTCGTTCTCAGTTTCCTCATCTGTAAAATTGGGATAATAGTGGTACTTGCCTCCCAGGATTGCTGTGAGGCTCAAATAAAATTAATCATTGTAAAACGCTTGGCACATAGTGAGCGATATATGAATGTTAGCTATTATTATTATGAAGCACTTTTATATATATTATCTCTAGATAATCCTATAAAATAGGTAGGTAGGGCATATGATATCCCCATTTTAGAGATGGAGAATCAAGGCATAGAAAGGGTAAGTAGGTGTCTTGCCCGACTCAGTAAATTAGTGGCATGGATATGAATCTAGAGCTTTGTCAAGAGACTGTAGTCATATTTTTCTTGGTTTTGTTGGGTATGTGTAGTAAGTGCAAGTTCTGAACATTATGTGAAGGGATGCTTTCCATTTTATGGTACTTTTGATCACTAGTTTTTTGTTTTTTGTTTTTTTGGAGGGGGGAAGGCAGGGCAGTTGGGGTTAAGTGACTTGCCCAAGGTCACATGGCTAGTTTAGTGTTAAGTGTCTGAGGCCGGATTTGAGCTCAGGTCCTCCTGACTCCAGGGGTAGTGCTCTATTCACCGCACCACCTAGCCGCTCTGATCCCTAGTTCTTTTGTGGTGGTACTAGAGACCAAGGTATAGGTTAGATCTCACCTAAGGTCTGTAAAAGTTTATTCTATTCTGTGAACAGAATCAGTATCCCTAACTGACTGGGGTCTCTTTTCTCATACTTTAGGAGAGGAGAGGCAGATAAAAAAGTATTTCAGAGGAATGAAACCTAAAACTTGTTGTTGACTATCACCACTAATGAGGAAAGGAGCATGCAAATTGAATAAATTGGTTATATAGATGAATAGTATCATCTCTATATAAAGAATAATATATATTATTCCTAGAATGGGGGTGCACATCATTTACTTCAGTTGGTAGGTCCTCTCATATTTGAGGAAGGTAATAGTGTATTATATATACCCTTGTCATGATATTTTACAATATTAGTTACTCTGCTATTCAGAAAAAAAGAGTTGGGTTTTGGAGGTTTTTTGTTTGTTTTTTAGTTTATGGTGGGCTTTTCCCCAAATACTGTATTTTCAGATTTTACCTGGAACAGATGTAGCCTTAGAATAATACCAGTGCTTGTAAAAAGTCAAATTGCAAGAGAGGGTAGCTAGCTAAAAAATGACATTCTCTGCCTTGGGAGGAGAGGGATATAGTAGGTATGTTTATAAGGCAGACTATAAGTACTGAATGAGTACTGGCAGTGAAGTTGGAGGGCTTTGGTGGAACTCTTAAGAACTAGGTTGGTCAGAGCCAAGTTAAGAGTTCTGCCTCTTCCCCCAAGGTTAACTAGGATTTAACCAATAGGATAAAGTCAGAGGAGGTCCTCCTAGGTGGGAACTATTACTAGCAAAGACTTCGGCGTTCTAGGACAGAACAGCAGGCTTAGTCTCGTTGGGTTTCGTGGAGGAGAGTAGTGAGAATAGGTTGGAACAATGTTGTGAATATTATAAATATAGAGGACTCCGTTTGTTAATTTATTTTGGAGGAGAGGTTTGCTGCATTCATTGTAATTTGGGGGATTTCTCTAAACTGGGTGTTTTTTATTTCAGATGAAAAAGAGAGGTTTGACCCTACTCAGTTTCAGGACTGTATTATTCAAGGTTTAACTGAAACTGGCACTGATTTGGAAGCAGTAGCAAAATTTCTTGATGCTTCTGGGGCAAAACTTGATTATCGCCGATATGCAGAAACACTCTTTGACATTCTGGTGGCTGGTGGCATGCTGGGTAAGTGGTTCTCTTGGATGGCATCAGTATATAAACTCAGATACTCAGAACATGAACTTTAAAGTATTGCAACTCTGTTTAATGCTTTTGATGACCCTTCACCGCTTAGCCCTGTTCTTTTCATGCTCGTATTTTTTCACTATGTGCTTAGACTTATTAGTCCTTTATCAGTTACTTATAACAATCATAGTTGGAATTTATAAAGTACTTTCCATACAGTCTTATTTTAAGTCTCAGAATCCTTATGAGGTAGGTACTACAGGTATTGTTGATCCGCATTTTACAGATAAGAAAACTGAGGTGCTAGGGGTGGCTAGGTGGCACAGTGAATAGAGCTCTGGCCCGAAAAGAAAACTGGGATGCATGGAGTTTTCATAGGATTCAAACCTTGGTCACCCTGACTGCAAATCTCGTATTCTGTGCTTTGTTAAACCATTATGAATTGGGGTCATTTTTAAAATTGTGGGGTAGGTCATGCCTTTCACTAAACAGAATTGACTCTTAGTAACTGAGTTTGTCTGTTAAAAGTACCCCACACATAGGCATAGTGACTACTTGGTTTTTTCCTTCCTTACTTATGCGAATTGATCTACTTGGTTTTTACTTCAGGCACTTCATAGTTAATATTCTTTACCAAGTATCCAAAATTAGTGTTTTCAGCTTTCATCTGGAAAAGTAGCTGTTTCATTCTTTTGTAGTCCTTTTCAGTTCTCATCTTTTACTAAAATTCAGTGTATTATATCCATGCTGCTTCTGTATATAGTTGCCTGGTATTGATGGACAATATAATCTATAGGAAGGATTGTGAAGTAAGTGTAAACTGGAGGGTCAGTTTTTGGTGTAAAATGCCACATGGTTTTGGGTTAATAATAATGTTTTTTATTTAAATTTTCATTTTTAAAATTAATGTCACTCTGAAAGCATACAGGAGGTTTTTAATAATTAATTTTTAATATTAGTAAATATCTGAACTTTTCAGAGTGCTTTAGTCAGCTTAATGAAATTTCTATGCTTAAGAAAATCTTTAGTTCATTAATACTATGATAGTTTAATCATTTTTTAATGTAGAATTGGATTCCTAATTAGAACATTGCATCTTCTAGCCTTCAGGTTTCTTGCTTATTCAAATTTTAAAGGTCCCAGGGTAATTGATGTTTGAATTCCCCTAAGAAGTTTTTAAATTACAACCTTTTCAATTTGTAAAAGTTCTATTTTAACAAATTGCTTTTATTATTGCTTTTTCATCCAAATCTAACTCTGTCAAAACTAGAATAGGGTAGACTCCACTGGTCTTTGTCATACTGATCCATTTACATGCAGGCATTTAATTTGCCAAAGCTAGGGCTCAGTTAGCTGTTGTCAACCCTACTATTACCACATAGTTTTGTGACTTTTCTTTTCCCTTTATATTTTTCATTTTCCTGCTGCCCTTTAAAAGAGATTAGAAAATTTTGTGTAAAGTTTCTTTAATCTTTATTTAAGTTACCAGAATTATGTTACATGTGTTAAATATATCTCAGCCCCAGGTGGTACACTGGCAGATGACATGATGCGCACAGATGTCTGTGTATTTGCAGCACAAGAAGACCTAGAGACCATGCAAGCCTTTGCTCAGGTAAGAATTTGCTCTTTATGAATCCACAAGTTAAATTCTGTTGTTTTAACTAATCTTATTGAGTCTGATTTACACTTAAGGGATTCCCTATTTTTAAGGAGTTATTAACAGAACATAGATGTTTGGAAATAGTTTTTCAGTGCTAGATTAGTATCTATCAAATTTTTTTCTAATTTTTGAGAATTCATGAAGAGGTAAAATTTTTAAAGGCAGAAAAATCTTTTTTAAAATACATTGGTTGAAATAGTGGGAAACTATACACTTTCTCTTTTAACTCTGGTATGGTCACTCACCCCAGTTTCCTTCTAAGTATTATTTTTCAGGGTGGGATTTATTCTCCGTGTAACTATATTTTACAGTTATTTTTGGAAGTATCTCTAATGGATAGAGAGGTGAGCCTGGGGTCATTCAGGAAGAAGAGGACTTGGGTTCAAATAGTGACTGTTGTCCTAGACAAGTCAAGAAAATTAGCTCTCAGTACCACAGACAAGCAGAGCAGCTGCTGAACCATTTTAGTGGTAGAAGGAGTTTCCTCACCAGATGGTTTTTGAACTAGTAAAATCTGAGTTGCAGACCCAGTAAATGTTTTTTTGGTGCCTTTTAAAAATGAATTGCTAACCACCAGAAGTTTTCCTCTCAAAGAAGTAAAACCTGACTCAGAGTATTGATTCAGTTATAAAGCATACATATTTTAAAATTTTTTTTAAAATTATTTTATTTTTAAAAGAAAACCCAAGTTCTCTGACCCTCTCAGTAAAGAAGTCCTGGGCTAGATAGATGGTCTGGGAGGCCCCTTCCAGTTTGTTGGTTCTATAAGGGACATAGGTGGGGGACAAAAAGTAATATTAATCCTGTTCACATTGGTATTTATGAAATTATACTACTAATAATAAACAACTAATTCTGTTAATAGGTATTCAACAAGTTAATCAGGCGATACAAATACCTTGAAAAGGGATTTGAGGATGAAGTTAAAAAGGTAGGAAGAACAGTTTTGATATGAAAGTATTTTCTGTGACTCAGCAAGTTCTTAGAGTTTAATACTTTTCATTCAAGTAATGAAATGAATTTTGCTTTATATTCCAGTTTATCACTTCAGTACTGAGATTTTAGTTTTGGGAAGTTTATACAGCACTTATATGGTTGTTGAACTGTCAGAATTACTAAGTAAAAGGTTTTTTAGTGAAGGAAGACAAGGAAAAAAAAAATGAAAATTGTTATCTAGAACCATGCTACTTTAGCATCTAATTCTTCATTTGTCATATCTATTTTAAATATAATTTTGCTTCTGTTTGCTGTAAATGTTTCACAGAATTAAGGGAAAGGAATGGAAATCCTGGGGTAGGCTTTGGTAAGAAGAATTTGAATGGGGAACCAATAGGAGCTCAGGGACTCAAACTTAACATTTAATGCAGCTGTAAGGAAAGTTTAGCAGACTTATTCACAAATTTTACAGTTGTGCATTTAACAAATAATCCCACTCCCATTTCAAATAATGAGATTGTACTGATTGTGATTTTTAATCTTTATCATTTATTCCTACAGCTGCTGCTATTCTTAAAGGGTTTTTCAGAGTCTGAGAGGAACAAACTGGCCATGTTGACTGGGGTTCTTCTGGCCAATGGGACACTTAATGCATCCATTCTTAACAGCCTTTATAATGAGAATTTGGTTAAAGAAGGTAATTTATTTTACTTTGCAATGGTCTTTCTGTTTCACTAAAGGAATGAGGTTTATGAGAGAGTGAGAAGTAGGTGCCAGCTGGTTTTAGAAATGTGTTTGTTTTTTCTAAGTATGGCATGTTTAACTTTAATAGTTTTCATGCTTTAGCTGTTTCTGCTCTGTAATCTTTTATTCTTTAATCCTTAGTTTAAGGAATACTTTTCTCTTAATTCTTTGTAGGCGTTTCAGCGGCCTTTGCTGTAAAGCTGTTTAAATCATGGATAAATGAAAAAGATATCAATGCAGTAGCTGCTAGTCTTCGAAAAGTCAGCATGGACAACAGACTGATGGTATGTGGATTGTCCCTATTTTCAAATGAATATAAATCAGTGTAAAGATTTTTTTTTCTCTTATTAGTCTTAGGAGGCAAACTCAGGGAAACTAATAGTTGATTTAACATTTTATTTCAGGAACTTTTTCCTGCTAACAAACAAAGTGTTGAGCACTTCACAAAATATTTTACCGAAGCAGGTCTAAAAGAACTTTCTGAGTATGTTCGGAACCAGCAAACCATAGGAGCTCGTAAAGAGCTACAGAAAGAACTTCAAGAACAGATGTCACGTGGTGATCCATTTAAGGATGTAAGTTATCTCTGGTCATCCATTTGTCTTTGAGAAGACTGTAGCTTTAATTCTGGTGGTTCTTGCCTTAGTTTTTGTGAGTATATTTCATTTGATCTTGTTTCTGCTTCTTATGTTCTCTATTACAGAAAAATTATTATTTTTCCCCATTTTAATTTTTATAATATCATTCCTCTATCTGCTAAGAGTTCCATTTCTCTGGAGCTAAGAATTCCTTAACATTAAGGAATTCTATGACTCTGTTCCATGATTGTATCTATCACTTCAACAGTCAACTGCTATTCTTATGTTCTTCACTCCTTTTAGTGTAAGTAATTAAGAACTGACTTGAATTTTTTTCCTAATTAACTCATATCTCCTGCATATTCAGTTAGTGTCTTTCTGAGGGCCAGTGTGAACTTTAAAGTTCTAACAAAAACTTTTTGCATTTTATTGTTATTTAAATTTATCCCAAATTATATGTTTAAAAAAAAAACCACAACTTTTTAACCTTAATTTTTTTTAAATTTTGAATTACAGATTCTTTTCCTTCTCTTCCTCCCCCCCTGCCCCCCTTCCTTGGAAAGGCAAGCATTTTGATACAGGTCATGCAAAACATTTCTTGCACACCCAAACTTTATGTTTCTATCAGCATGCAAACACTCCATCAGTTTTTTCTCTGGAGATGGATAGCATTTTTCATCACGAGTCCTTTGGAATTGTCTTGGGTTATTGCATTGCTGAGAAGAGCTAAGTCAGTCACAGTTGGTCATCCTACAGTATTGCTGTTATTAGAGACATAATGATAAAAGAAGGCTCAGATTTTGTCATGGCTTTACTACTTACTTATAACTGTGACTATCTTCAAATTACTTGACACTTTGTCCTAGATTTTGAGAGAGGTGTTAGGCTAAGTGATCTGAGGTTCCTTCTAACTTCAGAATTCTATGAAACATGGTGTGTGTGATTTTACACTTGCCTGGAGAACAGATACAGGAAATCTTCAGATTTAAATAAGCAGTTTTGAAACTAAACATATTTAAAAGCCAGACTTGATTTCTCCTACTGAACTTGGGATACTTTTGCAGATAATTTTGTATGTCAAGGAGGAGATGAAGAAAAACAATATCCCAGAACAGATCGTTATAGGCATAGTCTGGTCAAGTGTAATGAGCACTGTGGAATGGAACAAAAAGGAGGAGCTGGTAGCAGAGCAAGCCATCAAGCATTTGAAGGTATTGACTTAAAAACCTTAATTAAAGCCATTGTTTATGTAACTTTATTATGATATGTTCTCATTGATTTAGGTGACCTTGCCCTTTCTAACTTTTACTTTGATTTTGTTCACCAAATAAAAATACAATATGGACTGCTGTGGGAAAGATTATCAAGGAGAAATTTATTGTAAATACTGACTTTGGAACTTTCTTTGACTTTGAAAAGTTTTGCTGGTTTTAAAGTAGGCAAAAAATGAGCAAAAGCGGCTGGTGTTCTTTCAAAGTTTATTGAACTTTGGCAATGGAGTGGACAGCTGTTATAGCATAGCTTTTAGAATGTTCAAGGATTTAGAGCAGGAGAGATGTTAGAGACAATTTTACAAAAATACTCTGGTCTCTGTGACCTGTAAAAAAAATTACTAATTTGAGTTTTGTTGACAGTTTTCAGAAAAAATATACACATCTATTGTGAAGTACTAATGGTGTGTCCAGCAGTTTTTAATGTTTGAAATTGCATTATTTTAACCTTCTCCATGCCTTGTTTAGACTGCAGTGTTGCAGTCTGGCAAGCTTATTTCTCTTCACTGTTTTTGAAAGTCACAGTCACTGAATTGCAACTTATGTTATTCAGCTATAAATTTGTATTTTAGTATCTTTATAACTTTTCTCTTTTCCTTTTAAAGCAATATAGCCCTCTACTTGCTGCCTTTACTACTCAAGGTCAGTCTGAGCTGACTCTGTTACTGAAGATTCAGGAGTACTGTTATGATAACATTCACTTCATGAAAGCCTTCCAGAAAATCGTGGTGCTTTTTTATAAAGGTAATTTAAGGTCTTGAGAGGATATATTTAAAAAACCCAGTGAGCCCATTTTTAGTATTTGCTCATGATCTTAGGATTTTAGCAACATTTGTATGCACTTGAAAAAAATTCATTGAAACAAGAGTTGAGAATAGAGGGAAAAAAAGCACTGGATTCGAGTTAGGACTTGGCTTCAAATCTCCCAGCTCAACCACTTCTTCTCCTGTGGCCTTGGGCAAGTGACTTCCCTATCTGGATCTGTTTTCTTCTCTATCAGATGAGAGAGTTGCCTAGATGAGCTTTAAATCTAGGATCCTACAAACGGATTGTACCCATGATGTCACCTATATAGACAGTTCCTCAATAGGGAAACTTGCCCAAATCCATTCAGGTTGGCAGCTTCTCTGCATCTTATAACCTTGAAGAGTTTCCTGGGGCACTGAGCTTAAATGACCTTGCCCAGGGTCACATAGCAGTCATGAGCCAGGAAGTCTTGCCCTGCCCCATGCCTTGCTACTTTTTGATCCTATGATGTGTTGTTTAAAAGTGTTTTTTCTTTTTTAGTTTTATTATAGTTTGCATCATTCATTTCCACAAGATTTTGAGTTACATATTTTCTCCCCCTCTTTCTCCCCACCGCCCCAAAACAGCCATCCCAGTGTGTCCCCCCTCCCCCAGTCTATTCTCTCCTGTGT
>CM053591.1:133561774-133575441 GCA_028646515.1 Pseudochirops corinnae
AGAGTCTCTTCTGGCCAAATCACACAACTCTTCTCAAAGTGAGCCCCAAACCAAAACCTCACATCAGGGCGTATATATATAGCTTTCTCCTGGCTTGGAGAATGTCACAGCCCTCTAGACCCACTGCCCAATCACAAAGCTACAAGGCACGGGCATTCCTGGAAAACAAGCCTGGCGCCACAGGCTTCACGGGACCACATTGAGCCTATTAAGGAACAGAATATACTTTCAAACCTGGGAAGGTTCTCAGAGTCACGTAGCCACTTTAGCAAAGGGCCTAGGGGCAGGGAAGATCTTCAGATTCCCATAACAGTCATTAAAACCAAGCTACTAGTATACATAACTATTATAGTTAGGAAATTCTGCAAGATTTTTTTTCTGCTAAGAATAACCATTGGGGCAACTGAGTGGCACAGTGAATGGAGCACCAACCCTGAAGGTAGAAGGACCTGAGTTTGAATTTGGCCTGCAACACTTAACACTAGCTGGGTGACCTTGGACAAGTCACTTGACCCTAATTGCCTTGCCTTCCCCTCTCCAAAAAAAAAAAAGAATAACTATCAAGAGAAGCTAGGGTTTCCATTTTACCAAACCTTTTAATGAATAGCAAATCCTCTTAGGGATTGAGCACTGTTTCATATGTTAATTTAGGTGGGCACTAATAGATTTCCCTGATAAGGCCAGTTGATACTATCTTTTTAAAAGTATGCAATTCAACCTGGTTTTTTATACCATCTTTTGGTGTGTTCTGCCAGGTTCAGATAGTACAAATAATGAGTCCTTTGAAGTGATCACACCTATTTGAATTTGAACTATTCAGAGTTAAAATTATATTGAATATTATAAGTGGTTCCAGGCCAATGGAAATACTGCGTGAATTCAAATAATGTGACCACTTAAAGGAATTCTGCCACACTCTTTCTTACTCAGTTGTGTCAGTTGTGTCTGACTCTTTGTGACCCTATTTGGGATTTTCTTGCCAAAAATACTGGAGAGGCTTGCAATTTCCTTCTCCAGTTCATTTTACAAACGAGGAACTAAGACAGGATTAAGTGGCATACCCAAGGCCACATAGCTAAGTGTCTGAGATCAGATTTGAGGTCGAGAAGATAGTCTTCCTGACTCTCCACAAACACTCTGCCTTTTCTGATTGTATATAGCAGCAGCTCTCAACCTGTGGGTCACAACCCCTTTGGGGGTGAAATGACCCTTTCAAGGGGTCACCTAAGACCATCGGAAAACATGGTATTTCCAAGGAGACACCCCTCCTCTATTCTCCAGGTGGGTCTGCCCACATGCAGATATGCCCACGTTACGAGTATTACAGAGACACGGCATGAGGAAGGTTGAGAACCACTGGTGTATAGAATTTTATTCGGTAAAGATATTTAGTTTAAACTGTTAGCACTTGGAAATAGCCAGAATCTTTTTTTTTTTTTATCAATTTTTATTTTTAGATCTTTACTTAGTATATGGTTTTGAACCCTAGAATACAGTAAAGTTGTTAAGAGTTACCCCCTATCTAATACCTAACACATCAGTAAAAGTTGTCAGCACGCTGAAGCTGAAAATCTGCACGGAGAAACGGGGTGTTCAGAGTCAGCTGATGATGATTAACTTTGGTCTCTCTGTAGCCGAAGTCCTGAGCGAGGAGCCCATTTTGAAGTGGTATAAAGACGCGCACGTTGCAAAGGGGAAGAGCGTCTTTCTTGAGCAAATGAAAAAATTTGTCGAGTGGCTCAAGAATGCGGAAGAAGGTAATCCTCACGGCGGTTTGTTTAAAGTTGTCAGTGAATGAATGTTTGCTCGCGTTGTTTTATATAGGATTATAGGGTGCAGAATTTTTGCTTTATTCAAAACTTGTGAAAACAAGAACTGATATCCTTAAAAATAGCCTTTGCTTCAAAAAAAATAGGTTTTTTTAAATCACATTTTATTAGCAGGAAATCTTTTAGCATGAGGCGGTAAGATGGAAAATTGTATAACTTTGCAACTCTTAAGACTTTATTATTTATAGTATAATTTTTCTACACATCAGTTTTTAAAAGATAAATTAGGCTTGTGACGAGTAAGAAAATTTACAGAAAATAAAAAAAACAAGCCTGAGAATAGAATAGGCATTATAACTTTGTTTTGTCTTTAAATGGTGCTTTGCAAATAATTGGTGATCATTTTAGTTTGAAAATTGACATGGGTTGGCACTTTTAGGAAGTTACAATAGAAAAAACATTGGTTGGAGTCAGCACTTAGCTTTTCTGACCCTGATTTTTTTGTTTCTGTTTTGGTTTTTTGGTTTTTGTTGGGTTTTTTGTTTTTTGTTTTTCGTTTTTTTAATGTTTATCCTTCAGAGAGTTATAGGGAAGGTACTTGGTAAACCTTAAAAGCACCCTAGAAATGGATTCTTTTCTGTTACACTGGCATGCTATCTGAAGTTAAATTAGAGTAACAATATGCTGATATCAAACCCTAATTTTCTCTGCCATGACAACTTACAACAGACTCCTCATGTCAAATAGTAGTAAGAAGGCTGGTACTTTGCAACTCAGAGATAGCAAAAGTTCTTGTTGCTTCATTGCACAAAATTACTGCATTTGTTATATGCCTAGGAATTAGACTGCAGTTAGTAAAAATCCAAGGTTTTAAGGTGCAAGCTTTCTATTTTCTGTCTGACTCTTGTTTTGACCCTCTCTTTTTTCTTCCTCCAGAATCTGAGTCTGAAGCGGAAGAAGGCGACTGAATTGTGAAACTACAAGCTCAGTAAAGCAAACAGGAGTTGTAGATAAAATGTCATGTCTCATGTGTCCTTCTGGTTCTTACATCTTCCTACCTCCCTGTATCAAGCATGATATAAGGGCTTTCATGGCAAATTTATTTTAACTGTTTTCTATGGTTACTGAAAAATGTTGGGTTTAGTTTTTAAAACCATGTTTTAAGTAGCTACAGGAGCTATAGATTTGAACCTAATGTTGCATTAGTCTTTTCAGTTATCTTCTACCTCCTGTATTTTCTACTGTAATAATGTAATTTAAGGCCTTCCACAATGAACAATTCATTTTATCCCTGGGTTTTCTATAAACAGTTTACAAGACATGATTTGGTTAAAAACAATTTGTTATGGAAATTCTGTTTGCAAATTAAACTGTACAAGTATCCAAAGTCAAAAGGCAAATGACTTGTGTGATAATTTGGTATGAAATGAGAAGGCAGCATTAAATGGTGTTCAGAGCCCCCTACCTCCCCCCCATTCATATATAAGACCTTATAGGTTAATTTCTGAACATTGATTCTAAAGTAATTGGCTCACTTTTTTGTTTACGAAAGAGTCTGTCTGTTGATTATTAGTTTTTGGCATTATTATTAAAAGTTTAAGCAAAGAGTTTCCAAGTAACCTATAGCTAAAATTTCTGTTAGCCTTGCTCCCTGGTTTCTCACTTGTAAGTAAAGGAATTAATGGGAAGCAATTCAGAAAAATGAAGGCAGCACAAGTGACCAGGGAGGTGGAAAGAAGAAAATTAGGATCTCTCCATTGCATTTTTTTCTGCATTCAGTGTTAGTTGGTCAAAGTAGATGAGTGTCTGCCGTGCCACCATCTCCAGGTCTACTTACAAATGTATTATGACAATAGCCTTGCTATTCCCAGTATCTTGCACTCCAGAGAACCCTAAGTTCATAGGATAGGAATCATTCGAGGGAGTGCACGTAAGGGAATGACATATCCTAAACCCAGTAAGATTGTTTAATATGTTAAGTGACCCGTGTGTTACAGATTACAGAGAGCCCCTTTGGGACTCCAAGCATAACTGTCAGATCTGTCCTGCTGGCTTGCAGTCATCCTGTTTGTTGTATTGAAATGCAACGACGTGATACCACTTGGCCACGCTGGACTGATGACGGAAGCATTTGCCTGATATCTGCCCCAGTTGCCGTTTTCTTCTTGCCACAAGCCAAAAACATTTCCTTTCCAGCTCTCAATCTTTTTATTCTGATGGCTTACCTTTTTACTTTATCTTTGCTGATAATTTGTCTACATACCTAGCATAGCCATTAGAAGATGAGAAGGTGATTGTTGCCTCATTTTTTGGCAGCTAAACTTTGTGGTAGGGAAAAAAATATTTTAAGTGACCATTTTAAAAGAAGGTGTTCTTAACTCTTCACCAAAGCTGGAAACAGCGTCACCAAGACGTCAGTGAAATATGCCCTATCTTAGCATGTGCCATTAAGAGCCAAGAATTTGGTATGTAAAATGAACAGTACACCTTGAGGAAATGAAGTGTAATATAATTTGAAACTATATAATAGCCTTATAAGGAAGAGCATTATAACTGATAGTCTTGTGAGTGGAGTGTATGTTAAGTTGTCATACGTAGATATTATGTATCTAATAGGTTTCTACTGTAGTGATCTGCTTCCTTTGTAATTTGTAGTCCTAAAGACTTTTTTAAAAAATAAAGGCCATCCTTAAACTTAGATTTAACAGATCGTTTTTGTTCAATTGGAACTTTAAAAACATTCATGCCTGAATGGCTGGCATTGTATAACACATCGAAAATGTCTTTGCAGTTCATAACTAATCTAAATGTTGCTTTCATCTGAGTATGTCCCAGACTCCAGGTACCATACCCCAGAGGACTCTCATCTAGATGAAGCTAGAGTAACATACCTCCGGTGAAGTTGCATGTTACTACAGTACAATCCAAATTACTTAAGCTGTTTAATTGCATACTGTGTACATTTAAAAGGGGCATGGGTGTATGTGTGAATGTGAACAAATGACCTTCCAAGCTATCTCTTCGATGATCCCAGATGTCCTTTCCTACTAGTGGTATAAGGGTCCATTAAAGTTATTATAGTATACAGACCAGTCCCAAAGTAGTAAAAAAAAAAAAATTGTAAATGAGTTTGAATGGGGACTTACTTAGGTGTTGTAACTCCTTTATTGCTAGGGCTTTGTACCATCAGGTGCCAAGATTCAATATAAGTGGTTTTTATGACATTAAAAGTATGGAAAATTAAGAAAAGGAATCATAAGATGGGTTTGCCTATGGCAATCAAAGAATTCAGCTGCCAGTGCCAACCCTCAAATAATCCCTAATGGAAAGGCCAAGAATTATGTGCTTTCAATAATGAATAAGTGTTAGCAATCAAATTTTGTTGTTGCTGGATGTCAGTGTGTCCTAGCTGGTGATAGGAAGATAAAATGTCAACTCTGCCACTCCTAGAGATATTTGAAATACTTGAGTCTGGGTTTCTTAAGTATTAAGAGAAAATGTATTCAACATTTTTCCCTTTCTGGTTTATTAAAAATGGAAAGTTAAATTAGCTACAGAGCTTTTTGACTTTTTAAAGATTAATCAAGTATTTGGGTAAGTGGAAGACATTCACTCTTTATCAAATGAAGTAGTATGAATGATTGATTCCTTACCCTTAATTCAGCTTAGAGTGTTGGTCTTCAGTGAAAGTAACATGGGCTTTGCATCTTCTGGTTTGTAAAGGTCTTTTCATGAGCTGGCTTCGTATTCTCATGCTCCTCATCAAAGCTTTGTGAGACAAGGGTCTACAGACCTTTAACAGAAATGGTTTATGATTATATAACCAAATCATTTTTTGCCCCAGTTCTCTACGAATAGCTATTATGAATTTCATGTTGATGACCATCCTTTATTGATAAAAGTAAAATAGAATTATGGTTGTGTTTATTTTTGGGTAACAGGACTTGAAATTTTAATTTGAGCAGTCTTGTCTTAAAAACAATTTATTTGGCAGCTGGATATCTGCATATAGGGTGTGTGCGTGTGTGTGTTTACTTGGATAGAAGCAATTTTAGCCTTTTACATGAGGGGGTGATTTGCTATTTTTCTCTTACCCACTGTAAAAATTATGGTCCATTTCTGAACTGGATTATACATGAGGTTATTTCATAGCTGTATGTCCACCTATTAGGTTAATCCTTCCTTGTATGCTGTGTCCATGTAGACTTAATGTACTACTGTCAACTGGTATTTTAAGTGTGTTAAGCTAGTGTGAATACTTTGCACAGTTGAATTTCATGAAATGTATGTATTGGAAATAGAGGATTACTAAATTTTGAGCACAAATTTATTCCTTCATTAAAAAAGCTGCCAAGAGCTATCGAACAAGTTTTTAAAGTGATTTCAAATCCAATAATGAGTATATTTATACTGTTGGTTAAGCAATACAGAGAGGGTTTCTGGTAAATAGCCACTTTTCTACATTAGCCCAAATTGCTTCCTTTTTGCTTTTTTTATTAAAATCACAGACTTGACCACCTAGCATAACTTTGTTTTCTGACGGTATCACTATCCACATATAGCCCTGTTGAGGGTACAACTTTGATGGAACTAAAAGGTTTGTTCAAATGAAGATATTACAAGTTGAAACTAGAGGTATGTGCTAACTACCACCTAACTAACTTAAGGTTTTGTCTAGGAGTTTATTAATACATACATTAGTGTGATCTTAAAGATAACAGGAGAAATACTGTTTTTGCTTAGCGTTGCTTAAGTTTTTTTTTTAACTTTTTGACTTGTAGGCATCAAATTAACCTGGAGTTAGCATCCATATTAACTGAAGTGATTGTTTTATATTACAGTTTGTAGGTGCAATAATAGCCCACCTGTCCTACCACTTATATGTAAGCCACAAATATATGCTTCCAATTGTCCTATTTTCCTAGATTATCTGTTACAAAAGGTCAGCCATTTTTTGGCGAAATGTGTACAGATGGTTCTTTACAAATGGACTCACTGTTAATCCATATTGTAAGCTATTTTAAACACTGCATCAAAACTGATTTTTCCAGTTTAGGAATCTAGCTAGATCACTCCATTGGGACATCTAAAGTATAGGTTTAAGTGGGAACAGTGAGCTAAAAAAATTTAGAGACTTTCCTCCCACGGATTTAATAAACAATTTATTAAGAGTACAGATTCTGGGATTATACCATAAACTACCTATATACAAACATACATATATAGATATTTACATATAATGAATTTGGGGCTCAGCAAGGTGATCTTAATGAATGACTGTAATTATCTAAAATCAAGCAGTTGACTTGTAAAGTATGACAATTTCAGAGTGTCTTGTGAAGAACTAGTCAGGAGCCAAGCAGTGCTGGTGCTTATATTAATGGCAAAAGTGGCTTGTACTAATTAATTTTTTTTCTTATTTTTAAGCTGCCAGACCCCAAAAGCTCCTTTAAAAGTTAAATTTACTTACAGGTAAATAAATGTTGGCAGAAAATACCAAAGCAGCCATTTTTTGTTTTGTTTTTTTTACTGGTCCTTACTTGGCAGTCTAAATATGTCAGAAAAGCTTTGTGCTGCCCTACCTGATTTCTCTAGCATTTTAAAAAGGTCTAAATATCATGTAAGTGCAGTAATGTTCCAAGTAGGAGGAATGTCAAAGATAACATTTAAATGGTGAGTGGAGAAGACTGGCAAACTAGCTCTTGGCACTCTGGAACATGTCCACAACCTAACGACAGCCATCCAACCCAGTAATTGTACTGATGCCTATTACTATGTATAACTGTGAAACTTGCTTCTTGTCTGTACCCTTGAAATTGAAATAAAATTTAATGAGAATCTTTGTTAATGTAAAAGAACATTGATGACTGGCTAGTATCTGATTTAGACTAGTAATCCCTGACAAGATTTTGCATCTGCAATCAACAAATGTTTTAACTGATTCCTTAAAAATACTCCCCTAGTAGTCTGTTGATGTATTTTAACCTTAGCTGATGGTTTGTATGAGGTTTAGTGGTATGTGAGGGAAGGGCTTGGAAAAGCCCAATTGGTCACCAGCCAAGAAGACATATTTGTAACAAATATGTCCAGTTAGCAAACTAGTGGACTAGAATGACCCCCTGCAAGTGACATGTAGCATTTTAGGGATGAGGGAAAAAGTAGGCATAGATAAATTATTTTTTTAATTGATTTGTTTATTGTAGTTTACAAGATTCAGTTCCACAATCCCTTGAGTGTCAAATTTTCTCCCCTCCCCCTTACCATGCCAGCATACAATCAAGTATAGGAGGCATAGCATAGATAAATTATTAATCCTCTAGTCCAGCAAAGTAAAAAAGTGCTTCATGAATTGGAACTGGTTACTAAGCTCAGCCCTACCATTATAAATAATGGGCTGGGACTCAATTGGAATTCATAGTGTGGCTGCTTGCAGTGTACAGATGCTCTGATGAAACAAAGTTTAAAACCCCTCTTTTAAGAACTAAAGCTAGTGGTCAGATAAGGTTAAGAAGGGCAATTTCAAAAGATGCCCATTTAGAAATGGGCAGTGGGAGGGAAAGGATGTAAATTGAAGCTGCCTTTGCCTGGTAATGCAAGTGGGGTAGATTCTACTTCTTTATCATACTTTACTTCCTCTAAAACCCTCAGTTTACTGAAACAGCCCTCTCTCTCCCCACAGTGACTAGGTATTGAATTCACAAAAAGTCCCTGCCTTCAGAACCAGCTACGTAGAGGGCGCTGCAAATAGTGTGAGTATAAGAAAGGATATGAACCCAAGGTTATTATTCCAGAGAAGTATTCTTGGGAAATGTGGGACTTGCAGAGAGCTTCCCACCTCTGCTTGAAAGTAAATTCATCCCTGAATAAGACCAGCCCTGGTAAGCAGGATCAAGGTTTATCAGTAACCCAAAATTAATTTTTGGTCATCTTGTCCTTCAGTTTCACTCCCATGAGGTAGCACTTTTTTCACCCGCACCTCTCCTTTTTTGTTTTGTTTTCTTTTTTTGTAGGGGAGAAGGCAGGACAAATGAGGTCAAGTGACTTGCCCAGGATCACATGGCTAGTGTTGTGTCTGAGGCTACATTTGAACTCAGGTCCTCCTGACTCCATGGCCGGTGCTCTATTCACTGCACCACCTAGCTGCCCTAGACCTCTCCTAAAGCAAAAAAAAATACCTCCACACAGCTGCTCCCACGATCATTTTAACCTTGATGTGCATGCCTCAATCAATCGGAGCATTATTTTCTGGATGTCGATTCTAAAGCTTGATTAGGCATGTCAAGTCTAGGATAACGTGGCATTGAGTTTTTGTAGCAATTTTTTTTAAGATCGGGAGTTTGGAACTGGAAGATCCTCAGGAAGCTCACCCCAAGTGAACACCCACTTGAAAAATTTGCTTTTTAGGGAGAGCACTCACTAAAATCAAGAATAGAAAGAAAATAATTTCTGATAGAACTTAAGAAAAATCAAAAGGAAAGAAATGGTACACTGCTATCCCTAATGAATATGGCCAAAATGGATTGTCTTTCAGACCTCCCCAATTCATTTGATCTCCATTCTCGTCACTATGATGGAAACTTCTCATGCTTCCCTCTAGGAAGGCAAGAGTGATCAAACAAGCACCTATAAGGCACTGGCTTTTGATGAAGATTATCCCACTCCATGTAGAATCATTTCTGGGATACTCAAATGGACATTATTCAGTTCCATGTAATTCTACAGGTCAACAACAGGTAATTGTCAGTTGCACACAAAGGCAGACTGGAGACTGGGTAGGTGACTGGACAGCTAGCATTCTAGTTGAAGAGTGATGAAAATAGCCTATTTAAGAACATCTGGTTATCTGTGGCTGTAGCTACACCATCCCAAGTGTGGACCTCCAGAGATCATACTCTGGAAAAACTTATATCACTCAAGATTGAGAAGGGTTATGCTGTCCTCACTGGTGAGAGCCTGCTATACATAGTCCTAACCCCAACCATAATTGCTTCACCTATCTCTCGTGTCCTCCTCCGTTCCACCTTATTCTTGAGGACAGTAATCAAATCAGCACTACCATCTTTGCTGAAAAGGGCAAGTCACCAGTTGTCCTATGGTTCCTCCCACCACGCTCTATTTAACCAAGATCCTTGCCCTGGCAACTACTCAGTGTCTTGTCTCCCTCATTAGCAAAATAGCTCCTTAGTCAAGAGCCATTTCTCCTTTAAAATTTGCATCCCAAAGCTGTCACACAGCAATTCTTTTTCATTTGTTCATAAAATTTAGCATTTGCAAAATTCCCAAAAATTTAATGAGCCAAGAATTTACAATATTCTCAGGACCTCCATGAGTTGATTTCCTAGTCTAATCTATGGCTAATCCATTGATAAAATTCCTAACAAATAATCATTTAGCTAGTTTCAAGTCTTCCAGTCAACACCTCCAGAGGTTTGGGGGATGGATCATCAACTTCCTTAGGCAGCAATTGTTAATTTTTAGTCAGCTCTGATGCATTTTTTTCTTATACCAAATAATTTGCCTTTCTGCAATTTCCACTCATTACTGGGGCAACCGAAACAAACCTATGTCTCACAACAACAACCTTCAAATACTTGGAATACCTGACAGCTTCACTACCCTGGTTATCTAGATCTTCTGCAGCTTATCATTCTCCTTTCTAAAAGACGGCAGTTAGAAATCAGTATTTTAATGAACTTCATAATCTTTTATTATTTTCTTCCACCCAGAGGAGGTGCTTGTGGAATTTTAACCAAGGTCACAAGACTAGAAAAGTGGAAATTTTATTTTCAGGATTCCAACTGGGCAGGCAGAAGAAACCATTTCCAAGCTTTGGAAAATAGGGCATTGACTAGGAAAACTGTTGTTATTCACCAAGCTATGGTCCTCTCCATCCCTCTTTTAAGTTCCTACATTAAATTTTTAAAAACCCTTGGTTCTGTGTCCTGCTTCTGACACTCTCTACTCATCCATAAAATAACTTAGCTACATAATTTTTTTTAAAACCCTAAAATTTGCTCTATCTTCATGCAGGAAATGCCCAGATTTTTGTTTAGTTTATAAGAGCCTATTTACTGTTTCCCTGCTCTGAGATTGCCAAATGAAATTCAAGTACAAAATATAATTTACCCTACAGGTTCCTTGCTACTTGTCAGAAGAACAAAATCTGAGAATGAAGGTACTTGATCCAAGTACCATCATGATCTTGGGCATGAATATCTGCTTCAATTTAAAAGGAAGCCAAGAAAATCTAACACACATTACTTTACATTGTAATATCACAAAACCCCTTATTAACTGGATTTGACTTAAGATGACTAGATCACTCTTCTCATAGAGAAAAATATGGAGCATCCAATTAAGTTATACTGAAAACACATACTGATAAAGGATGCTGCTGTGTTGCAGCTGTTTTTGAAGGAGGTAGAATTATTTTTTGTCTAAAAGAATTTTCAGAAACAAAAAGTACCTAAGAAACTAATGCCAAATAATTATAAAGGAACTTAAATCTCCACTAAAACTATAAAAATGAAATCATAATTTAAAACTACTGTACATGTTAATGTCAAGTGAACACTTAAAAATCATGTTTGCAAGCAGTTAAAAAGGTTTTCATAAATTTATTTAGATACTCAACAAACCAAACTGTTCAAACAAAATAAACATGGCAGTGATACAAAAATTAAGAATTTTACAAAGCTAACTGTACAAAATAATTTAATACTTAAAAATTATGTTGACTGACACAGTCTATATAATCTCCTTTGGAGAACTGTACAAATATAGATTAAACACAGGTCACATATTTTCTTTCTTCAGTGAAAAAAAGAAAGGATGCTTCAAGGCTTCTTTGAGAGTAATTCTTTCAGATGGATCATACTTCAGCATTTTCTGGATGAGGTCAAAGAGAAGCTCATGGTCAGCATCTTGGGAATGCATAAATTCCTAAAACCAAATCAAGTAATTAATAAAGGGAGATCTTTTCTTCCAACCTTTGCAAATTTTTAATTTGCTTTATTTATCTTTTTCATAAAACAATCTCTTACCTTAAGTGGTTTACAGCGTCGCTGAACGTATCTACCAGCAGAACTGTGCTCATCCCAATCTAATTGGTAATGACGGAAATATTTTTGTACCCTAAAATAAAGTAGAACACCATTGTGGAACTCATCATTTGATCAAAAAAACAAATAAAAAGTTAATGAAGCACCAAAAAAAATCTTTTGGCAGATGTGAAACAGAAACTATTGGGATGGGAAGAAGCCTACGATCAGGATATCAAAAAGAGGGCAAAGGTAACAGCCTGGTACCACAATGATGTTTTCACACAATCTGATTAAATATCAAAATTTGAGTTGAGAAGACTTTTTTTTTGCTTTTTGCAGGGCAATTGGGGTTAAGTGATTTGCCCAAGGTCACACAGCTACTAAGTGTCTGAGGCCGAATTTGAACTGGGGTCCTCCTGACTTCAGGGCCAGTGCTCTATTCACTGTACCACCTAGCCACCCCAATAATTCAGTCATTAAAAATAGTAACCTAATAATTCACTAAAGTAATACAATAGCACCTTTTAAGGTCTGTCAAGTGCTTCTCAAAGTTAATTTGATGTTTGACAACAACCCAGGGAAGGTCTTATGGATGAGGAAACTGAAACACAGGTTAAGTTACTTGCCCAGAGCCATACCGCAATTAAATGTCTCAACTCGAGTCTCTTGGATCCCAAATCCTACATTCTGTTGCCTAGTTTGTAGTTACTAATTTTTCTCAAGTTACATTCAGTCTTAATAGTCATTTAATATATTTGCAAATACACAAGAATGAACATGTGGGAGCCATAAGACCTGGTTTAACCTCACTTTCCTTATCTGTATAAATGAAGATACCATTATCTTCCTCATAAAGTAACTTGGAGGAAATAACTCCATAAAGTCATAAAACGTGGGCCATATTACACATACCTGGTTTTCTGAATCATATGTTTGGGTAAAGGTCCTAAAATCCTTTCCATCATTGCCAAATGTTCCTTACTGTCATGTGTCTGAAATAAAAACAAATAGCAGGTTTGACAATGAAAAGACTTGTATGAAGAGTGAAGAAATAACTAAAAAAAAAATAAAAATACTAATATATTGGCCAATGCTAGTTCCAAATTATTAAAGTGAAAGCACTATTACTACTGTCTGTTAAGAAAATGTAAACTACCAACCCCGAAAAGACATTTATTGTCAGCCAGAATCAACCCATTAAACAACTTTACTACAGTTGATTGTAAAGAGGATATTAATACTTAAAATCAAATGTAACTCCACAGTTCATTAATATCCCACACATAAAGATTCTGGTCCACAAGAAAACTGCTAAGCTATGTAGTTTACAGTCATCAAGGATGCAATGAAAAGAAACAATAAACAAAACTGAGTGACCATATATACAACAAATGAGTCTACACATCCAGGCAAGGTCAAGTGTGATAAGACTACTAGATAGCTTGTGGAGCCTAAGATGAAGTCTCATGCAACAGATGGAAAAAAGTCACTAAACTATGTGGACAATTAAAAGAAAATAAATTTTTGAACTTGTACTGTAAAAGAGGAATAGAAGAACCTGAAACAATTTCTGGTTTATCAACCTCCTTTTTTCTATCCAATTAACTTAAAATAAAAGTGTTCAATTTATTATAGAATACCTACACGTTTATTAAACATTTCATGGCTGTTTTAGCTTTAAGTTTTCACTCTGATCTGTTTACCTACAACTAGTCTCACCTAAATTCAATCTCCCAGCATTCTAGATTTGGAAGTATACACAGGGCAGGAAAATTGACTAGGCAGCCCAGAAGTAGGATCCACACATTCAAGTTTTGTGATAGAAAACATATTTTAAGAAAACTGGGGGGGGTGG
>CM053591.1:133575541-133592855 GCA_028646515.1 Pseudochirops corinnae
AAGCACATACTCCACAAGTGCATAAGAATATTCCTTCAGTGAATGCAAAATTGAAAATGGTTAAGCATCTGATAAGAATCCAGCCATTAAAATTGCCACAAGGACTTCCAACAGAAGAAGAGATGTCAGAAACTTGCCTCAAGACCACAGGTGAATTAGTAGTACGGTGGCGTCTAAAACCATTGGGACAGAAGGCAATTAAGGCCTAATTGCTTTTTCACTTTCTTTAAATATTCTTCATGTTTTCATTAAAATGTGTTTTAAATAAAAAAAAAAAAAACTGGGTATTATAGCCCTGATTTTTAAAAAAATTGATTTTACTTGTAGTGAAAATACCTCATTTCTAATTACTGTGGATAACTGAGACTGGCATGCAAAAAAATTGGCTTAAAAAAATTAAGCTTGTTGAAGCAGACTCTCCATTTACTCCAGCCCTCCTTGACTATAATCTCTTATAAACTATAAATGACCCTTACTTC
This sequence comes from Pseudochirops corinnae, assembly GCA_028646515.1. Lineage (NCBI taxonomy): Eukaryota > Metazoa > Chordata > Mammalia > Diprotodontia > Pseudocheiridae > Pseudochirops > Pseudochirops corinnae. The sequence continues at coordinate 133,576,021 of CM053591.1, forward strand.
CTCCCCAGAAAACTTAGTTCTTGAATTGTTAGTTTTCATCTAACCAAGATTGAGAGTCAGGAACTAGTAAATATTCAAAAATGATCCAAAATATAGAAATAGATATGCCCCGCACAATACCAGCAAGATTAATAAAGAAAAATTCCTCAGTTACTTACAGGAAATATTGTGAATCCCAAGTAGTACTCAATGAGAATGCATCCTATACTCCAAACGTCACAAGGCTGAGCCCATCCTAGAGCTGTAAAACAAAGCTGTTTGAATCACCAAGCCAATTTAAAGTCAACCAGAAAACAAAGTAATAATCAAAAGAGAAAATGAAATTTATAACAATGTTTCAGGAATCCAAGTGGACAAAGATTATACAGATATGTATAAAAAAGGACAATCCAAGAGATTCACTCTTATATGTAATTTAAAATTTTCAAATCAACAATCTTTAGTTCTTACTCCAATTATAAAAATGAAAATCAAAATTTCTCAGAACATGTAATTAAAGACTAACCTAAAATAACTTCAGGTGCTCGATAATGTCTTGTAGAAACCAAAGTACTGTGATGTTCATCATCATATGTTGCACTCCCAAAGTCTACAACTTTAATATCTGGATTTTTTACTGTACGCTCATCACGTCTCTGAAAAAAATATATCAAACATATGTTTAGAATAGAATGATTGGGGGGGGGGAAGAATGAATGTACCCTAGAATATCCACACACAATAGATGCTTACCATTTTGGGATTATACTCTTCTGTGTAGTCTGACTGCACAAACAAAATATTTTCAGGCTTCAGGTCCGTATGAGTTAGTTTATTACTGTGCAAAACTGAGAATGAAGAAAAGAGAATTTGCTTTAAAGTTCTCGTCTTACAAGTTTCAACAAACAAAGCAAATACATTCTAAGCACTTACAGTTAACAGATTTGCATATCTGATATGCCATTTTCCTGATGTGATCCATTCGAAATGGCAAAAAGCTATTTTCTTTAATGAAGTCATAAGTGCTAAGTCCCAGAAGTTCAAACACAATGCAGACATGACCAAGATGCTCAAACCATTCCAACATCTTAACACAGCGACTAAAATAGATTAAAACAGTACAAAAATGTCAGTAATTTTTAGTGTGTAATTAACAAATGACCTCAAATTTTAATTGGATACTTACAATGTGCTGTTAGGATCTGTTGAATTTATGTGTTCCAACACTTGTATTTCTGAATGAGCTGCTTCGGAGTATCTATCCACGTTTTTCACTATTTTTACTGCTACACGCCTACCTCCCCTGGAAAGAAAGTAATTACTGGGTGAGCTGTTTACTACAACCTCAAATTATAATTTAATATTTAACAATTTATACCTCTCCTCTTTAAAAATCTCTGCCACCTACTACTCTAAAGCCTATTTCTCTTTTCTTCGATGACTTTAGTATCCAGATTACTTGATGTGAACCATTATCCATGTTAACTGCTCTCCAAATCCTATAGAGCTCTTCACATTTAATTCCCCAAGTTAAAAATTGTTAATTATCCACCAATTTGGGCACACACACCGATTAAAAGCCTCTGTTCCACCTCTTACCTAAGTTCTACCTCAGCATACTCCTAAAAGCAAAAACCACCTTCTCTCATAGTCTCCCTTGCATAAACACCATGACACCCAATAAGTTCTCAAATGGGTTTGTCCTATACTCCACCTAATCCATTAGCCCTCTATCTCATTTACACTTTCCTGTTCTCAACTCGACTAGTCAACTACTGTCACTGACTCAGCACATGGCCAAGACCTTAAATTTCCAGTATTCCCACAATATTTCTTACATAAGCTCATCTATGTCTTCTTTCTTTACAACACCTTCTTAAGGCACATAACTTATACTTTGTCTAATTTCAACCCAAATCTTCTTTTAGTTTAAAAGAATTTCTAGGACTGGGGGCGGCTAGAGCAGTGAATAGAGCACGGGCCCTGGAGTCCGGAACACCTGAGTTCAAATCTGGTCTCAGACACAACACAAAAACTAGCCGTGACATTGGGCAAGTCACTTAACTCCAACTGACCTCCAAAAAGAAAAAAAAGCAAAAAAAAAATTTGTAGGACTACCATTCAAATATCTTTTTCCCTCAGACTTCAACTTTCTTCCCACTTTCCTTCAGTAGATAACTTCCTACTTATGCCAATGGAAGACACCAGCAGCACAAAAGTACACCAATTAAACCTATTAATTCTTCCAACACTTATTTCTCATGCTTACCTCTTGTCATAAAAGAGATTCTATTCTTCCTCTCCCTAAAAGCTAACCTATCTCTGGGATCCCCCATCCTTTTTCCTTTCCTCAAGTCTTTATGTTCGAACTAACACCCGACTTGAGACAACATGGTATAGCGAAAGTACTCAACTAGGAGACAGGAAAAGAACTGGGTTCTAATCCAGTTTCTGATAATCAGTTGCTATATAAACATGGTAAGTTATTAATCACTTTCCTTTGCCAAACCTTTAAGTTGATATATATAAATTGTTAAGTACTCCTCAACCCAACATATTGTGGCAACTAGTGGTACACTAGATCTGAAATCAGAAGATCTGAGTTCAAATCTGGCCTCAGATACTTACTAGGTATATGACCTTGGGCAAGTCATTTAACCTCTATTCCTCAGATTCCTCATCTGTAAAATGGGGGATAATAATAGTACTTACTCAAAAAGTTGTTAGGATTAAATAAGATGTTTGTAAAGTGCTTAGTACTATCATATAATAAGTGCTATAGAACTATAAGCTATTATTTTACTTACCTGAGAGCAAAATTTAGACACAAAATGCCCATCTCAAATCTTGCATCCACACATTACTATGAGATTAGTTATTCTTTTATCAATAACGATTTGCTCTCACTTGACTGATACTACCTTCATATAGCTGACACCCCCTTTATCCTGGAAATTCATTTTTCTCCTGTGTTTTATGATAAATCTTGTGAATTCTCCTTTAATACCAACTGCAACCTACCATCCTACATACTAGGCTTCCTGGGAAAGGTGCCACTTTTTAATTCCTACTGCTGCTGCCACCACCAAACCCCTAAGACTAGCAGCCCATTACTTTATCCTGGGATATCATTTTAGCCTTAAAAATTTTCCTTTCTAGTCATCCTGGATTTCTTCTACCAAACAATTGTCCTTAACATGAAGTTCTTCATATATACTACCTTAATAGGAAACAATTGACATTACCCACACTATCAAAGAGCTCTTGAGGTTCTCTATTACTTAGACTCATACTTCCCAACACATGCATCAAAAATTTTTCTCCCATTCAGGCCAGTCTCTTTGCTGTCTTATCCCCCACCCTCTTCATGCTATTGCCTTATTTAGAACACCTCTTTTCTCTTCTACTTTTCCAAATGCTAGCTGTTCTACCTGCTGCTGACATCCCTAGTCCAATTTTCCTCCTTCCTCTTAACTCTTACTGTACATTCAATACCATGTAATTCAGCAGTTAGCTGTGTGAAAGCTGCCCCAATGCTTCTTCAGAGAACGAAATATGAATCATGTATACTCATGTCCTAGTATGATGCTAAAGACATATATTGACTGTACATGTTGATTTAGCAATTTAAAGTTCATGTTTTGTTTTTTTCCCAATTAACTTTTATTTTTAGTTTACATCATTCGTTTCCACGAGATTTTGAGTTACAAATTTTCTCCCCATCTTTCCCCTACCCACCACCCCAAAACAGCAATTCCACTGTATACCCCCTTCCCCCAATCTGCTCTCTCCTATCCTCGCCCATCACCCATCTGACTTTCTGGTAGGGCAAGATGGATCTCCCTACCCCAGTGCCTGTATATCTTATTTCCCAGTTGCATATAAATAATAATAATGATAATAATATATATACACACATATATGCACACACGTATTTTTAACATTTGATTTTAAAACTTTAAATTCTAGATTCTTTCCCTTCCTCCCTTCATCACCCACCCCGTGTTTTGTTTTTTTAATATGTAAGTCCTAAAATGGTAGGTACTATTACAACTTCTATTTTATGAGTATGTTAATTCTCATTTTCCCTTCTGGGCAAAAGAAAAATGTGCTTGTCTTCAAAAAACACTTGGATTTCATTTGAGTCTTTCTCTTACAAGGTATAAAAAAACTTTCATGAAAAGAAGACTGAATTTGTCTATTATCTGTCCAGGCAGTTTACTATTTGTTGTTCAGTGATTTAGGGGTAAGGCTATCAATTCTTTAATCATCTGCAATTAGTAAATGCAGGAGAAAATGCAAAGTAAGTCCAAGGACAGACATGTCTTTTCCTACCACTAACCAAGAAAGTAATGATTCCTTAAGACTATTCCAAGGGAACCATCCAAAAGCCAAAATGATGGGTATAGGAAAACTTCTACCCCAGAGCAACATTTCAACTGGCTCAATTCAGAAGATTTACCATTAATAGCCCAAACTTAAAAGAAGTGTGGGGGAAAAAAGCTCCAGCAATTTGATATAATAGCAATCATCAGGTGAACTTGTCTTTCTCAATGTCACTATCTTTCTACAGAAGCTAGGGAAAAGGAAAAACAAAGGACAAAACCAGGTATTTTAGTTCTCTTACAACTATAGAGAAAAGTTGCTTTTCCTTATCCTGTACAGAAATGTTCCAATTTAAGTCACAGCTGCAGAAGAAAAATAAGATGGCAGAAATGAAGATAAAATGGTATTGTTATGTCTCAAAATAGCTACTAAAAGCATTCAGCTTCTTTCTCCAAAGCAAATTAATTGCCAATACGTGGGAGAATCATTTTAGAATGGTTAAAAAAATATATATATACAATAGAAGCTTACAATACTCATGTAAGATTTTAGCCATGCTCTAAAATGAATATATTGGTTTATATGACGGTTAAAAAAACTTTAGTATGAACTGAAATACATTATTTTATAATGAGATTTCACTGTATCACAGGTAAAGCCTGTCTTCTGTGACCTTTTAACAAAGGGCATCAGCCTGTTAACAAATCTGTCTGTTTTCTACATCATACCTAGTAAAAGGCTAACTGTAACCATACTTCATTGTTTTGGTTTCAGATCCTATTTAAATAGGGATTTAAACAAGAAAAGTGATACATTCACAAGTCTCTGTGGTAATGTTTGATTTGTATTAAACTTGCCCTGCTTATACAATGCAGAAAAAGGAACGTGCTATTATATAAGTACTAGTTTCCCCCTCACTAATGGTTTTCAAGACCACTTACTGGGTTTGTTATAGAGATTTCTTGCTCAGATATGGGTTGGATTAGAAAGCCTTCTGGTATCTCTTCCAACTCAAAATCTATAATTAAAATACTAGTGTTTTGTGTTCTATATGGTAATCTCTTACTGGCTAACAAAATATTGAAGGGCAGTTTGCAGAACCACTGAAAGAGTTATTGTCTTTTTTTAAGGTTTACAAAGAATATACAATGAAGCTTATTTATAAACCATTGTACGTGGTTATATAGATTTGGTTGAAATATTAATTTGAATGTAATACAATTCATCTTTGTTGCAATAGGCCTTCATACTTAAAAAGTTGAAGTAATATCAGTATCCTATTTTTCCCCCTTACTTGGAATAGTTCAATTTAAATGGCCTATTTATTAAATACTAAATATCTGTCTGTCAATGTAGCACTTGTTCTAATAAGAGGGTAAAGATGGTCAATTAATTTCAAACATTATTTTTCTGTCTAATCATGAAAAATGTCCTTATCAATAAGAAATGTATTATCTAGGGTAAAAATGATCAGAATAATTACTGGGTATAGGTGATAAAAATTTACAAACCACCAGTAGTAGAAATCTAAGCCCAACAACTCTTACAAGTCAGTAGCCCTGGGTTAAATTTCCTCTTCAAATAACTTGATAGCCATGTGACCATGGGTAAACATTTCTTTCATCTGTGGAAACCCCTACACAGGGCTGCTTTGGTGGGAAATACTTTCTAACTCTTACAAAGCTAAGTTACCTTTATCAGAAAATAGACTGTCCAAAACAAAAAGCTCCTTAAATTCCCAAAAAATGAAAGCTATGACTTGTCAACAGTAGGAAACCAAGTATAAAAAGACACTTGTTAGTTTGACTATATTCTATGTGGGGTCACAAACCCAGTTTAAGAAGAGCTGAAGGGGTCTTGAGTGGAAAAAATTTAAGTCCTGTTCTAAAGTATCATATATAATACCCAATTTCTCTTCTCCATTAATAACACAGTATGGACAAATGATCCTAGACTTATTTAACCAGGGCAAGAAAAAAAATTAGGCCAAACACTTACGCTTTATGATCGATGCATTCCACAACTTTTCCAAAAGCTCCTTCGCCTAAAGTATCAACAATTTCATCTAAAAAAGAGAAATAAATCTTACTTATACAAGAAATGGCAGCATTTTACTTATTGTTATTCATGAGTGATAAATGCTATTAATGTAGATTGCCCTAGATACTACTTATCACTAGACATTTATTTTATTGGATAACTCTCAAAACAATTAGTTTTTAACTATCTTTTGGCATTCTGAAGTTAACTAACATTACTATCTTGGAAGTGCTGAATAGCAAGCATTTAATTTTCTAGGGAAAGCAAAAAACAGTCCCCCCACCAAAAGAATACAAAAGGAAAAAAAGGAGAAAGAAAAGACTTTCAAAACCCTGACATCTTAGTCTAAACAGATTATGCTATCTGAAAAGTTAATAAGTGTTGAAAAATATTCTATACATCTTGCACTTAGTACGTCTCCACTCTGACAGATCAGGTGACCCTCCTCATCATCCTCTACACTCCTGGATCTTTTCCTTCGGTGACTCTTCTGGAAACGTCAAGTGGGCCGCACCAAGATCGTCCAGCCAATCAATAAACCCGAGTGAATTCAGGGCAGAATACGAAATTCATTCAGCGGGGAGATATTCAGGCATTCAGATACACGCCAGGCCACAAACGGTTGGCAGGAGCAATTTCAAATTCAGTCCCCAGAAATTCACAGGGCACATAGTTTATGTTAACAGGAGAAAAACATGGCAAGGAACAGATTTTCAGATAAGATACTTAAAAGTGGCAAGGCAACAAAACATAATACAATCTTTTTTCCTTTAAAAAAAATTAATTGATGTACTGAAATGTAATTTAAGTCTCTAGTGTCCTTAAATCAATGTTGTAAAACTGATTTGCTTGTCTGACACAAGTAGCCTTTGTGGCTAAGTTAAAAGTTTCCTAGTTAAAGAATGTTTAACAGTTAAACAAATAAAATGTAGTAATAATTCCTGAAGAAATTGATAAAAAGCATAAAATGTGCTGATATAATTTGTAGTGTTCTTAGAAACATGTCAGCTGTTCAATAAGTTAAAATATCACAACAGCTTCATATAAGGAAAAAAAAAGATCAGACAGCATGCCCTGCTAAATGAATACAGGTTAACAGGCATATCTGATCCTCAAACTGCAGTCAGCATTTGTTTATTAGATCTGATTAACTAAACTATGTGTGTATATATAAACACAGCTACCATAAACTTAAATTTTTTAAATCTATATTTACAACAAAATGATCAAACTAGTTAATTTTGAACAAATGAATTTTCTGAAAGTGGCATAAAACTATTTGGAATATATATCTTTAAATTATCTGTATAAACTATCTTAAATTGAACTGTCTGTCTGTTATGTCTTATGTTAATTTGAAGGACAGTCTAACAACTACTGTCAAGAAATCTTCTAAACAAATGCCAACTACAAAAACTAAACTATTAATATGCATTTCAGGAATCTCCCATCCAAGGCCATTAAAAAAAAATTTTAAGCAGGTTAAAAAACTCATGCTGCTTCATCTATAACATAACTGTCCCAAACTGTCAAACATGAATCCAAGTTTTCCTGCTTAGAAGAGAAGTTAAATTTCTAAAATAGTGAAAAATTGTTCATACCACATGTGAACGATGATGTGCTGTACTGCGGTGACTCTTGTGTTTTCTTTTATAATGACTTCTTCCACTTCTACCAGAGGACTTGCTACTATGATTATAATAACCACCTTCTTGTTCTCTATGGTGATATCCGCTTTCATATCCTTGACAGTAGTCATTTCTATATTCATCAATGTAGCGTCGATTGCGGTGATCTCTCTCATTTATACATCTGGCTTCCAAATAATGGCTAGAAAGAAATTAGAGAATTCAGTCACCAACTTCTGAATTGTTTTAAAACCCTTCCAAAAGCCTCTAAAAGAATGATACCAACAAGTAGTCATTTGCGACATTCCCTCCCCCCCAATATTATAGATTTCTTTCAACAAGGAACTAAATAAAGATCAGTGTACTTGACAAAGAAAATTTGCTCTCAAGAGCTTTAACTTACAAAAACCTTCAATTAAAAAAAATTTGTCTAATATGATTTACATAATAGTGTATACTCCCTTACCGATCATAAATTTTCAAGTGATTGTGCTTGCAGCGCTTGTTCTCCCGGGAACTGCTATGAGATCTCTTCCTTCGCTTATGATCACTAATACTGCTACTCCATTTTCTGTGATCCCAACTTTCCTTTTCAAACCAATCAGGACAATCTGTTCTCTTTGAATGTCGCATCTATTAAAAAAAAAAAAAAAAAGAGTTCCCTCATAAGTTACACTTTATATAACAAAAATTTTATCACCTTGAGAAAATATCTTTACTAGGTTGCTTTTAAAAATTCCAAACAAAATGAATAACAATGCCAAACTACTATCAATATCACAATTTTTCAAGTCCAGTAGTAACCACCCTCAGACTTAACTTGTGAAAGTTCCCTACAAACCCCAGCCAAGTACTGTCATAAAACCATATTATATTTCAGAAGAGGGAAAAGTGAATGTTAGAACTCAAATTTGAAATATCGACCTTGACTTATAACAATATAGCAATAATTTCCTCTCCCCTCACTATACACTCAATATGCCTCTACTCAATACACAGCACAAAGTGATTTCTTCAAGGTTATATAAATGGAGTAGAAAAATGCAATTGAATTGTATTAACTGTCAAGCAATAAAAATACAAAATAAACAGTCCCTATCCTCTAAGAGCTACTTAAGATTCTACTTATGGGAAGGGAAATAGGCTAATTAAATACAAAATAAATTCAAAGATCAGTAAATTGCGACGATAGGTGTGTGAGAGAAGGCCACAAACAGGAAATCAGTAGTGGGGATTAAGTGGACAAGATTAGCAAATGGCAGGAATGAACTCTGGCAGGTCCCATCTCAAACTGGAAGTGTTTCATGTCCAGGCCAGTATCATGCAAGTTTGGAAGTCTGTCAACATAGCCACAGCCAACTATATACTAATAATGCTATTTTTAACATCATAAATGCTTGAAGTAACAAATTAATATTAAATTTTTATGGGTACTATCCAAAAGCAGATGTTTTAATTACATTATGTGACTGAACATCGCTCAATATACTAAGCACTGAGAAAACAGACAAAATGTTATTAGTTAAGAGTTTCCATGTCTATTAGACTTCGATGAACTTGAAAAACTTCTATTCTCCCATTTTCAAAGTACACCTACCTTAAAGTTCATAAGTCATAAAGCAGAAAATTACATCTATAGCAAGACTGAGATTGTCTTACATCCACAAACACCAAAATTTTCACAATGAATTTAGGGAAATTTCCAAATTATTCTACCAAAGAGCTGTAACAATTTTAACTAGAGTAATTAATTTGGGGAAACACTTTCAGTTTAAAAAATTTTTTTTTATTTCAACTTTTTTATTTATTTATTCAATTTTTTTATTTTATTATTTTTATTTCAACACTAAGCATTCGGCAATGATGCAAAGCATGTATAAAGTACTATTAAAGACAAGGTAAAAATCATGTCTTTTTCTCTAAGGTTAAGTAGTTATTTACATGTTGTTTTCCCAGTTTGATTATAAGCTTCCTGGTGTCAACTAATTTAGCTTCTTCATTATACACTAAGTCTCAGCAACAAGCCTAGCACAAGCAACTGCTTCTTGATGAAGTTCTAGATTGACAGGTCAAGGGGGTGGGCTTATCATTTCAAACACTGAAATCATTCAATATTTATTTAGTGTCAACTAAGTTCCAGGCACTATGTTAAAGCACCGGGAATACAAAAAAAAAGGCAAAAGACAATCCTTGCCTTCAAGGACCTCACGATCTAATGGTGCAGACAAAATGCAAACAATTATATACAAAGCAAGCTATATACAGAATAAATAGAAAATAATTAACAGAGGAAGGCACTGGAATTAAGGGTTGGGGAAGACTTTCTGGGGAAGGTGAAATTTTAGTTGGGATTTAAAAGTTAAGTCAAAGGGAAAACCCAGATCAGAGGAATGAAGCATGAAATGAGATGAAGTTTGGGAAATAGCCAGGAGGCCAGTGTCGCTGTATTTAAAAGTAAATATTGGGGAATAAGGTGTAAGAAGACTGGAAAGGTAAAGATGTAGAGTGGGTTGTTAAGGACTTGGGATTCCCAAAAGAAAATTCTGGATTTGCTCTGAGGTAAATGAAGCCATGGAGTTTGGGGGAGGGGGAAGAAGGAGAGCATCTGCACTTTAGAAAAAAATCACTCTAGTGACTGAACTGAGAGTAGCAAAGAGACCTGAGGACAGGCAGACCCATGAGGAAGCTATTCCAATACTCCAGGTCTGAGGATATGATGGCCTACACTAGAGTGGTGATAGTGACAGAGAGAAGGGGGGGTGTATTTGAGGACTGCTGCAAAGTTGAAATTGACAGGCTTTGGCAACAATTGGGAGAGCAAGTGCCTAGAGAGAGCAGGGAATTCAGGATGACTCCTAGGTTTTGAGCCTGACTGAAGGACTGGCGTGATAATGCTCCTAGGAGGAAGGTTTAGGAAGAAAGAGAGTAAGAAAATGAGTCTGGCTTTTGGACATAATGAGTTTAAGATGTCTACTAGACATCCAATTCATGGTATCTGAAAGATGTGAAACTGAACATCAGCAGAGAGGTAGGGGCAGTTTAGGTTGATCTGAGTATCATCAGCATAGAGATTAAATCCTTGGAAGCTGTTCAGATCACCCACCAAGTATGGCATAGAGAAGGCCCTAGAGAGGATTTAGAGGGACAGACCAAAGATAACACAAGACCAGGAAGAAGTTCTAAGTAATTGCCTTCCTTCAGGCCCTATTCTAGAACCATACCATTTATGAAAACAGCCATATTAAAACGAGATTCTTCAAACTACTTCAAAAATACTAGGTGCAAATGGAAATCAATTTTCAGACTTGTGAAAAAGGACTTGTTAAAATTCAGTTTTGGTAATAATCTTTAAACATTTTCCTCCCTGAAACTTTCTTTCCACAACTCAAAGTTTAAAGTTTTAAGCTATTTTTCTCGGTTACCTTTCCTCATAATCTTTTAGTACTGATATTAGTATTGATATTACCAATTATCTAATGCCCAATTTCCCTCAAATACTAAATGTAAAGGATCTTTTTGGCATTGTGCTGAATTAAAATAGAGACGATAGCATGGTGGTACACTTTCCAAGCATATTTCACCAGTTTCTCTACCCCGTAGGCTGCTTTCTTTTCCAAGTGGCATCACTCTCTTCCGAAAACTTAATTGTTGCGAGCAAAATGAGACTTATGGGGTTGCGCTTAATCTTGTCTAATCATTCTGACCAGCCTACGTGATTTACTATGATCCATCCAGCGGTCCTGTGTTAACAGCTGCCCAGACCATAGTTTTCGAAAGAGAACCTCGGAGGCCGAATTAGGGAGAAAGGTCAAAGAGAGTTACTGTGCTCAACATCCTCATCCTCTCCAGAACCTATAACGACTAACGACTGCCATCAGATACAAGCTACCCGAAATAGCCAAACGCCGGGGACGTTAACAACAACAAAGATGGCGGGGCTTACAGTCTAACAGCTGCGTTTTTACCGTTATCTCCTGGCCCACCTTTTTCTTCTTTGCTCACTTTAACCAACAATGACTCCATTGCTTTAAAACAGAACTAGTCTACTAGTATTCTTACTTTCTCGGGGGTACTAAAATGAAGTCGTCCCCGATTTTCCTTTCCCCGTTTTCCTTTGTAAGATCCAACCAGACACGTCAGCACACTCGAGGGAGTAAAGACGGACAATCCGGGGCAAGCAGACGCGTTTCGGTCCAGAAACGTCCCCTCCCCCATCCAGCGCCGGGGCGGCCACGGGCAGCGTCTCGCGTCTCGCTTCCCCTCCCCCACTCCGCCATTTTGCCGCGGCCGAACGAGCCCCGGAGAAGACAATATGGCGCCCGCGGCCTCGGTCTCCGCTCCAAAGCCTCCCCTTTCCAAAGGAGGCCGCTCTGGGAAACCAGAGCTGAGGCCATTCCTTGCCTACTACTAAACCTCTCGCCCCCGAGGCGATGACAGCGAGCCAGGTGGAGCCCGGGATCGCAGCGCCACAATCCGGGATCTTAAGGGTGGCTGGGGCGGTGGGGGGGGCTGGAAGGAGGCCACGCTTAAGAACAAAACTCAAAATCGCCGAAAGGACTAGACCGAGAACGGGGATGTTGCCAGGACACTTAAAAAAATACATCCGAGAGTAAACTTACCGTTTCGACCACGGAAACGGGATACGACGTGGCAAAATTAGCCTCCCAAGCGGACGGAGCAACAGCCAACCGCTACCGCTCGCGACGGGTTCCGACAGGCAGACTGGCGCGGGGCGTCAGGAATGTTCTCGAAAACATGAGGGACGCATGCGCATTGGCCCCACCCCACCCCCACTCCAGGGAGGGCGGGGACGCGTAGAGAGGCCCCGCGGTGGGGACGTGAGTGAAGGGTGGTGGTTCCAGTTTAGGGAGTAGGCGGAGTCTATAGACTGAAGCTGCGCATGTGCACAAAGAGTTTCTTGTTCTTGTCACTTTCTGCAGTTTTTTGTCTCATCGATTAGTCTGTCGCAATTTGAGATTAGCCTAGTACTTGGCACGTAGCTTAATAAATGTTTATTGATTGAACTGGCTAGGCTAGGAAAACACTCTCTTGCCAAAGAGTTCCGCTTGAAACTGATATTTTCCTTGCAGGGAGTCGTCTCGCCCTCCTAGAAAAGGATCAGTCAGATCTTAAACTATGTAATAGTCATCATCAAAATTATTTGGTACAGGCTAGTCATTACAGAGGTCTCTTTTGCTAGACATACGTAAGCAAATGAATGCAAACCCAAAGACGTCAGCTACTGGGATAAGAACTCACTACTTGACAAAAACTACTGGGAAAAGTGGAAAGCGGTCTGTCAAAAATCAAAAAGCTCTAAATCCATACGTGATTTATAAAGAGTTATGTCATAAATTAGAAGAAGGAGGAAATTACCTCAGAACTATCGATCTGGGAAGAGTTCTTAACGAAGGAATTAAAAAGAATCATGGAAGATTAAATGATCGATATCTGATTACATAGGATTGAAGTAATTTTGTACAAATACAGCCAATTTGGGGAAAATTGGGGGGGGGGTCTTTGCAGTAAATTTCTCTGACGAGAGAACCACTTCCCAGGATTAAAGTTTCTAAGAGTCATTCCCCATTTGACAGATTATTTGTCACAAGGATTTTTTTTTCAATGATGGTGAAGGGGTGTAGTGAGAGGAAATAGATTTTTGTTCATTGGAAAAATAAAATTTAAATTTAAAAAAGTTACCAGAGAAGGGGCTTTGCAGTTGTTTGGATATGAGAGGGGAAGATAATGGGAGGTAAATAACAAGCTGAAGCTGAAAAGACTAATCACAAGCTCAGGATGGAAGTGACTGGGTAGAAAAAAGTGCTGGTTTTAGGGACTTTTGGCAATGAGAGACCTCAGACTCAGGAGCAGAGAGATATTTAATAATTTATATTAAGTTGTTAACACAGCTCCCCAAAGTTCTGACTCTTTGGAAAGTTTCAAGCACCCATTCCAAGGTAATTTTAGTCTGGAAAACATCACAGTTTTGCTTGAAAGCCAGGAGTTAAAGAGTTTAACAGCACCAAAATGTTTACCTTCCAGAGGAGCCCAAGTCTTGTACTTGAAGACTTGAGGAAAGAGGACACCACATAGGAATCTGTTGGAGAAAAGAATCACTGAAATGTTAAAGGGTTGCCTAGCCTATGCCAAAATTCAGTTCCCTTTCTAGGGGAGCTCAAACAAGGGTGACCCTAATTCTGCATTAGTCTTAGTCTCTATGTAAAAGTAGGAAAGGTTTGAATGTTGTAAACTAAAAGTAAATAATTTTTTTAATTCATTAAAAAAAAGTAGAAAGGAACCATATTGATTGTGTTATGAGCTAGTATGATTCTCTTCCTGTTTTCCTCATTAATTTAAGACCTCCAGTAAGGTCTTTGTATCTGTCCCTCTTCTTATTTTCTGCAGGCTGTGTTGTACTGAAAAAAATGCATGTTACCTTTAGCACTTGTGAGAGAACTGGGTACTTTGAGACATAGAACTGAGGAATAGATAAAAATTTCTAATAGTAAACTGACAGGGAATCTTAAGCCAGAACTGATTTTTTTTAAATCTCCTTTGCCAGAGATTACATAATTACTGCTGGTGGAAGACAGCCTATTTTAGCTCTGGTAACTAGGAAAAAGCCATTTTTCCATTGAATCAAACTTTGGAATTGAGTATGAACAAAGTCTACATGCTTCTTGAATTGTGTGTCCTAAGTAATTTGTATTAAATGAAAAAGCTATCTTAGCTCAGAAGACCTAGCCAGGGGTGGGGAACCTGCAGCCTTGAGGCCCCAAGTGGCCCTCTAGGTCCTCAAGTTCAGCCCTTTGACTGAATCCAAACTTCACAGAACAAATCTCCTTAATGAAAGGATTTGTTCTGTAAAATTTGGACTCGGTCAGAGGCTGCACCCAAGGACCTAGAAGGCCACAGGTTACCCACCCCTGACCTAGACTGAATTAAGTCCCCAGAAAAAGTCAGCTCTTTCTCCAAAGTTCTCTCTTGATATTTGTCTATCCACAATTTGCTGTTTTGTTACTCAATTACAGTAAAATTTTGCCTTGACCACAAAGGGGCCAGGGGTTAATGAATGTAAGGCTAAGTAGAGAGCTCAATCTTTAACTAGGTGTCAAGAACAGCCAGCATTTATTAAGGGCTCAACATGTGCCATGTAAGCATTAGTCAGTGAAAATACAAATAAAACAGAAAGATAGTCCCTTCGCTCAAGGAATTTACATTTTTTAAAAAGAATATTTAATTTTTTCCCCAATTATAATATTCCCAATGTAAAAATAATTTTTAACATGTTTTTTAAAAAAGTTGAGTTCTAGTTCCATCCCTTCCTCCCTCGCCTAGAAAGCAATCTGTGTGGGTATGGGGACCCCAAAAATCCCCTCCCCAAGAAAAATCAAAAGTCAGAGGCATCTTGAGGAAGGAACAGCAAGTTTTATTCTCTTCCCCCTGCCCTCCCCACCACAGGAAAAGGCCGGTAAGGAGAGGAGGCCCGTTACAAAACACAGAACAAGAATTTATACCCTAACACAGTCAAGCCCCCTTCCCCCTGGCTGTCCCTTCTCCCATTGGCTAGGAGGCAGGCTCTCAGTCTTAGCACTAAATCTAACCCAATGGTGGATAACAAAGAAGCCCACCACTATCTCCTATTGGCAGGGAGGTGAGACAGTAAGCCAAGGTATCATCCATGGCCTTATTTGGTAAACAGCCAAAGGAAGGGAGGGGAAAAGGTCACAAGTAAGGGTAGAGGTCAAAAACTTCTGAAAGGGGCCTAATGACAACAAGGGAAAGGGGGAAGGTCCTAGGTTGTGTAAACCCAGGACTCAGGTCTGTCCAGTCTTACAACAGTCTGTCTCTCATTTCCAGATAATTTCTCTCCCTTCTCATTCTGAGGAGTCTTGACAGAGTGTACAGAGAACATACCCCACTCAAATCTGATATAGATTATACGTGTGAAGTCATATAAAACATTTCCATATTAGCTATTTTGTGCAAGACGACTTAGAAAAGATGAAAGAAAGGGAGGGAAGGAGAAAGAGAAAGAAAAATAGTATGCTTCAGTCAGTATTCAGACATCAGGTTTTTTTCCACTTGATGGTATTTTTTTTCCAATTACATGTAAAATTAGTTTTCAATATTTCTTTTTTTTATAAGATTTTGAGTTCTAAATTTTTTTCTCCCTCCCTCTCTCCTCTCCCCTCTTCGGAAGACTGCAAGCAATCTGATATAGGCTATACGTGTTTTGTAGCTTGGGGTACTGGGAATCCCTGAAATGGAAACCCCTGGAAAGAATTCAAGCACTCAAGCCTTCTTTCAGTCAAGGGAGCAGTTTATTGTAACACCAATAAGAAAGGGTAGAATTCCCTGTGAATCTGCAACTTAATGGGGGTGAGACTGATACTTATATACAAAAAAAAGGGTGGGGAGATCTAGATGGGATTAAGAAGTAATAAATAGCCTCGGGTGGGCTAGGTGAAGATGAAGAAAGGAGTTAAGTGGCCTAGAGTCAGTTGGAGAGCCACAGTGAAAGGGCTGTTAAAATGACTATTTTGTATCTAGGTGGGAATGGTATGGGCCTGATGACTCCCAGAGATACCAGGGACCAGGTTCCTTTCAAAAACATGGCCTTTTCCTTTTAGAGGGTCCAGGTCCCATCACTCCATTACATGTACAATCACATTAAACATATTTACACATTAGACATGTTGTGAAAGAATAATCAGAACAAAAGGGATGTAATGCCATGCACCAGCAGATTCCCAAAGGAATGCTACTGTGAACAGCTTTTAGAGTTCAGATTACAAAATATAGTGAACACTCTGTTTATTCCATTACAAATCAAGACAAACATTCAAAACATTATAATAT
>CM053591.1:133593355-133618100 GCA_028646515.1 Pseudochirops corinnae
TCCAAGACTGAGGCCCAAGACGACGATCCGGATCCAACGCGAGAGCCCTGGCCTAAAAACAATCACTCAGTCCCCCTGCTGTCTGCAGGCCGCGGGCGGGAAGCTACAAAGCGGAGGTGGGTGCAAAACCTCTGCCTTTTCCTTTTCTGCTCTGGAGACCTTTCAGCTGGACTGCTTATCTCCCCCTTTCACAATCCCGACGCGCAGCTGGTGCTAATCTACGCTCACCTGAGAAGCTTCTCCCGCTCAGCCGCCCCCGGGGCACAGTCGCAGCTTCAGGCCAGGCTGGTTTCAGTTAGCAGTGCTGATATGGCTCCTCATAGCCAAGCTGACTTTAGTGGGAAGTATCCTTCTGTGCGTTTTGGGGTTCTAGGATTGGTTTAGAGTCCTATTTTATGGGTATTTTGGGGTGGCTATGTGAGAGCTGCGATATGTTGCTGCTGCTACGCCGCCATCTTGGCTCCCCCCAAAAAGCAAAAAAATTTAAAAAAAAAAGAAAGAAATAAGGAAAGCTGTTTTAATGTCTCGAGAAAGTAATTTAAGTTGATAATTTTTTTTTAAGCTGACAAGAAGATAAATATAAATGACTACATCATTCATATAAAAAGCATCATTAAAACTCTTTGGGAGTAACATTGATGAGGACAGAAGACTACCATATGGCTCACAATCACCTCTTCATGCTCCAAGAACAATAATGTAGTATTGGTATTCCTCAAACATAGCCCTAACAAATTCTAGGCATATGATTCTTTCTGGAAATAACCTCCCATTTACAATACAGGTGGTAGCAATTAAATCTTCCTCTTTTCCCAAATCTCTGAGAAGATCATGGTCTATAATCAGTGAATGTAACAATTCTTTCCAAGGGCCGTGTTGGACCGTTCCTTCTCAGTTTCTTCTGCTGAATATTCACCTAGGTAACATTGGGAGTGTTCCCCAAAGCTAGGTCCTGGACTCTCCTTTTTGCACTATTTGGTTTGGTAATCTCATCAACTCCCATGGATTCCATTATTATCTATGCTGATGATTCTCATATCATCTTATCAACCTCTAAGGTCTCCTAATATCTACACTCTTATCTTTAACTGCCAGTTGGACTTCACAAACTGGCAGTCTCCTAGACATCTTGAATACATATCTAAAACTGAACTTTTTATCTTTTCCCCCCAAACTTTCTGCCCTTCTAAATTTCCTATTACTATGGCAACACCACCATTCTCCTATTCACCCAGGCTGTCAAGCTAGGCATCATCCTGGACTCCTCACTCTCTCTCATCCTCTCTATACAATCTGCTCACTGCTAATCCTACCTCCCTCACATCTTTTGTATATTCCCTCTTCTCTCCTCTGACAGGGGTCCTCCCTACATCATACCTGGACCATTGTAATAGGTGCTGGTCTCCCTGCCTCAGCTGTCTCCCTGCTCCATTCCATCCTCCACTTAGCTGTCAAATTGATCTTCTTAAAGCACTGATCCAACTACATTATTCCTCTATTCAATAAATTCCAATGGCTTCCTATTACACACTCCAAGATCAAATATAAAATCCTTGGTTTAAAGTTCAAACCCCTTCATAACCTGGCCCTCTCTTACATTTCCAGTCTTCTTACACTTTGCTCCTCCACCCCACACACTCCACAATCTGATGAACTGGCCTCCCCAATGTTCCTCAAAGACACCTCCTCTTCTGGGCCCTGGGCATTTTCAGTGACTAACTCTCATTCCTGTAACTCTCTCTCTTCTCATCTGTGCTTCCTGGCTTCCTTCAAGTCCCAGCTAAGACCCCACCTTCTACAAGGAGACTTTTCTAATTGTCCTCAATGCTAGTGCCTTCCCTCTGCCGATTACCTCTGATTGATCCTTTATATCCTTTTTGTACATGATTGTTTGAAAGTTTCTTTCCCCATTAGATTATGAGCTCCTTAAGAGCAGGACTGTTTTTAGCTTCTCACTTAAAGTGCCTGGCATACAACAGGTGTTTAATAAATATTTCCAGACCAACTTGTTTTACTTGGGGAATATAACTGTGCTTTTAAATATACAGTCACCTCTCTCCTTTCCCCCTCTCCCCCATGCCTTTTTTCATCCTCTTTTCCCCAAAGCCTGAAGGAGCAGACAGGAGGAAGAAGGTCCCCAAAGTGCTGTACCATTGCCATTCTTCCCCGCCTTGAGGGCCCACTCTGGAATCACCTGAGCCAAAACAAAAACTCAACAATTAAGGTTGCTATAACTTTCTATTACTTATATTTTCTGCCCCTCTAATTCCCTCTTTCTATCCCAACCTGTAACAAATATAAATAAAGAATATTTTGTAGCTTTTAATTCTAAAAAGGGGGAAAATTAAGGAAAAACTGAAACAGTTATAGAAAGTTTAAATGTTACTTATTTAAACTTTCTGCTACTGCCTAAAAACACTTCTGTTCCTGCCACATTCACATCCTTTCACTTTTCCTCTCTTTAATGATCTACTTTTCATGAAAATCTATAGCTAGAGTTGCCAGTTTTATCCCTATAGAAAACAATCAGCGATACACAAATCATTATGCCATTCCAGAGAACATGCTATGTTGAAAACACTATGGATATTCAAGACTGTCCAGAAGAGAGGACCGGTGACCATGCCAAAGATTTGTGGCGTCACAAAATCAAATCAAAAGGATGGAAGTGGAAAAGATTAAGTTCTGGGCTAGAAGTAACAAGAAGGGCCCCTAGCTAAACAAAAGTTCCACAATCATTCAAGTAAATACTAAGTAAGAGAACAGGCAAATCCTAAAAATGGCTAAAATGAACGTTCCTTAAAGAATAAGGGAAAATAGAAGGGAACTCTCAAAGCTCTGAAATAACCAGAGGATCAAAAACTGTGACCACTCTGTGCTAGAAGGTTAAATAACACAAGGAATTTAACTTTGCACAAAATGCCTCAGAGAAAGGAATTTTCTGGCAAAAACATGCACATTTACAAAAAGTAACATTAAAAAGTACTCCCTGTGTATCAAGCCCAGTCTGCTGCCCACTTTGTCTACTCCTATCCTAGCTCTGTTAAAAAGCATGAAGTCTCTCTCCAAAGCCCAATTATATACCATAGGCAGTTATCAAATAAACTAAATAGAATTACCTAAGACCAGTAAGATTGAACAGACTGAACTAGATAATCTCTAAGGTTCCATTTAGGCTCCTTAGGTGCTAAAATGACTATAATTCTACAATTAGTTTCAAGGCTCTACTTTTAGAAGTACTATTTTAATGCATCTGAACTCTTCAAGTTAAAAGTTAAAAAGAACAAAAAAACTTTCTTAAGGAATCTATGAAACTCACCATCCTGCTACTTGGGGATTTCAGGCAGTCCAAAAGAAAGCTGAAAGGGAGGAAAAAAAGTATAAACTTTTCCTTCCTTATTTAATTCAAATATATCTATTTAATCTAAACAGCATATTTACAACAATCCTAGTATGTCATGGTTAGAGGGAAAGGGCAGTAGATGTAAAGAAAAGACCACAGGCAAGAAGAGGAGCTTTGAGAGCCATCCTCAAAAGCCAATCCTACTAAGCCTTTCCTTTATTTGCTTTATAATATGAGCCAGTTGTGTTTGTGTCTATGTATACACGTGTCCCCAAAGAAAGAAACTGTTAATAAAGATTCACTTTAAAGGAAATAATTTTGCTTTATCTTTTAACCCTCCAATATTCCTTTGTTCCAGACCTGTGATCTCTTGGTATAAGTAGTTTCGAAGTGAGGAAATTCCCTCCATTCTATCCACAACTGTTCTCCAACTTATTAATCACAAAGCATTTATTAAGCATCTTTTATGTGTTTAGGTACTGTGCTAGGTGCAAGAGATATAAATCTTGCCCTTAAGTTCATATTCTACAGGGTGTCCCTAAAGTCTTTATTTAATTAGCATAAATTTTAGCCATAACAATTTCATGTGGAATAAAAGCTTTCATTAGGTATTGGGGACTGTTTTCCATATTAATGAGATTAATTTAATTTATAAGATTTCCTATGTCTCCTACGTCTTCCTATGAAATTTCATTTATGCTAATTAAATAAAATGTTGAAAATGTCATTCATTTCATTTCTTGAAAATATGCACAGTTAATGAGATTTCCTATGTGTCCAGACTTTAGGGACACCCTGTACTGGGTAAGACCCTATGCGCACATATAAGTATAGGAACAGGGAAAGGGACTAGCCTTGTTATTTCACTCCTCTAGGGAATTCACTAGTGAAGAAAAGCTCTATTCATGCAGGTCAGCACGTTCTCTGTTTTTAGTAGTTTTAGACAGTTGCTTAGAGTACTGGGAAGCCAAGTCTCTATTCAACAAGTTATTCTACTTTTCACATAAACATAGACGAATGCATACAAGGTAATTTTGTGGTGGAAACACTGGCAACTAGGGGGGAGTTAGGAAAGGCCTCAAGGAGGAGGTATGGTTTAGTTTTTAAGGAGACCAGGAAAACTGTGTAAGAGAGTTTCCTGGTACACTGAGACACTAAATAACTTGCCCAAGGTTACACAGCCAACATGGTAGTAGGAGGAATTAAACCCCTGTCTTTTTGAGGCCAACTCTCAATCCACTATACTAGAGGCTATCGAATGAGGTCTTATGGACCCAGGCATTACTTAAGACATTTCAAAAGGTTCTGCAGTATCAAAAATATTTTCATAATAACAGAAAGAGTTATTTGCCCTTTTTCCTTCTCATTCACTCATGAGAATACAGTGGTATTTTCCAAAGGCCTGTGACCTGTGAATTAAAGATCTAGCTGCAAATGCAAAACTATTCATATCTCATCTGCCACCATAAGCTTGACAAATTCCCAATTCTTAAACGATTTTCTGATGAGAATGCTGGTGATATTGCTGATGTAATTTTTTAATATAGTATGATGAACTGTGTCAGCATTTGGAAGATCTGCATAACTTACTGAATCAATATTTTCCAAATGACCAAATTCCCAATGTTACAAAATTATGGGTAAAAGATCCATTCAAAGTACAAGATTCAACCAATGGATTTTATTGTAACATTGTTCAAAAAGGAGTCACTGATACAGTTTTAGATTCCTCATTGCAACTAACCTTTAAGAAACTACCCCTTAGATCAGTTCTGGTGTAGTAACAAAGAATAATCCCTAAGCACCTGAAAACACCATTAAAAAAAACTCTCCCTTTTCCAGCTATATATCTGCATGAAGCTGGATTTTCCTCACATACTTTAACTGAAAAAACATGTCATAAAAGACTGAATGCAGAAACAGAGAGAAGATCCAGTTGCCTTCTATTAAGCCAGAAACTAAAGAGAGAGGCAAAAATGTAAAACATTGCCATACTTCTAATTTTTTCTGTTTTGGAAAATACAGCTTTTAAAAAAAAAGCCATGTTAATTATGTTAACATGTAACAATTTTACTATTATTTTAAAATGAATGTTTTAAACATTTTTCAGTTTTAATTTCTAAAGCTGTATTATCCATAACTATTAATGCACATAAACAAAAGCTCTTTGGAGTCCTCAATTTTTAAAAAGTTTTTAAAAGGGTCCAGAGACCAAAAAATCTGAGAACCATTGCTCCCTTAGACACACCAAAAAGTCTCTAAATATAATGAGGTTGACTTTAACGGAGTAAAGAAAACTCACTCCTTTATCCAGACTTGATCCCTACTACAGCCCATTCCTACTAAAGACTTGATCGTTTAAAATTAAATTAACCGGACGTCCTCCTGTCCTATCCAGTCCCTTCCCACTCTCAAACTGTCATTTTGCGATAAACCACTTTTTATTTTACTTGCTTCATCATTCTACGTTGTCACTTTTTATCTGATACTCCAGCTGAGTCAGGATTCCAGAAGCAGCACCAGGTAGACGTAAAAAGACCACAGGCAGGTAAGGGATGAGTTTTTACAGCTGTACTGTCTTTTGCCTTTCTGCAAGCCTGGGATAGATAGAGTGGGCTTGCTACATACTCGCTGACCTAACCCAATCCCTCGCGACTCATCTTTGTCCTCAAATGACAGCAAACAGGTGGTGGTTGTTGCAGGCAGTGCTGACGGGCTGGATATGGTGTTGGGGGAAGGAGAATGAGAAGTTAGTACTACTACTAGCACTGCTCAGGCCAACCCAGCTCCAGTTAGCAAGGACTACAAACTGAAAGTCTCTGACCCTCCCTCCTCAGACTACAGAGCAGCACTCAAACTTCACGTTTAAAACATGGGAACGCGAAGCCAAGTCTCGCGAAACTCTCGCGGGGACTGGGGTGGAGGGAAGGGGCCCGAAAATTAAGTTCCTCCTTCTCCTCGTTGTGTGTCTACGCAGACCCCTCGACCTCCCGCTCTCTCTCCTTCCCTCCGTCCCCAACCCGCAGCCTTCCTCCCGAGACTCACCCCACTGCTCCAGACTTCCAAACACGAAAGAAGATTTTGGACCCCAAAACAAGCTGACCGGAAGAGAGTAAATCGACGCACAGGGGAGAAAGAGCTACTTCCGCTCCTGCCCCAACGCGGCGGAAGTACGTCAGTAGGGCGTGGAAGCGGCTCCCAGGTGGGCGGGCGTAACGAGAACGAGGCTCAGGTGAGGCGTCCTGGTCCCAGTGACTTCTGGGTCTTGTCGCTTTCCATCTAGGGCGTGTTGACAGATCTGGTAGGAGTTTGCAGCCGAATCGGGTGCAGCCTAGGCTTCCATTCCGAGTCTCCTGAGGCTAAATTGCAAAACTGTCAGAGGTGGAAGGGGTCTCGGAGACCTAGTGGAATCTAAACTGAGGCTAAACCATTTTCAACTATTTCAAGGTACTTAACAGATAGAAGGCAACTTTAGAAGGGAGGTTCTAGCATTTGGGGAGACTGGAAAAAGACTCCTACAATAAATAGCATTTGATATTTTGAAGGAAACCAAAGAATCTAAGAGGCAGAGTTTGTGAGGAGGGAAAACATTCCAGCTATGGGACACAGCCAGTGCAAAGGCATGGAGGTGGGAGATTGGGTATCCTATGCAAGGAACAGCAAATAGAGCATGATGGCTCGACTGTAGAGTTTGTGGATGGGAGTCAAGTCTGAGAAGACTGGAAAAGTAAGAAGAGGTCAGATAACTGCAGGGCTTTAAGTACCATAGACTTTATCTTTGATCCTGAAGGTCAGAGGGAGCTACTGAGTTCACTGAGGGAGTTTCCGGAGTGGGAATTGTAGGTAGAAGGAAGATGACACAGTAAACTTAATCTTTAGGAAAATCACTGACAGCAGGTTGAGGATGGGTTGGAATGGGGAAGCTGAAGTAGGGAAATCAACTAGGAAGTTACTGTGATGGTCCAGGCAACTACTGATTAGGGCCTGAACGAGGAGGGTGGTTCTATGATTCAAAACAAGGAGTCATATATTGGAGAAATTGTGAAGGTAGAAGCAGCAAGATGTGGAGACAGATTGGGTTTGTGGGGTAAGAATTGAGGATGATAGCAAGAATGAAAGCTGAGTGGCTAAAAGAGATGGCAGAACACTCAGTAGTATATAGGGAAGTTGAGAAGAGAGATGTGCATGGGCAAAAAAAATAAGCTTTGTTTTGGATATGTAAAGTTTGAGATGCCTATCTTGGGAGAGACCAGAGCTGGATATAGAGCCCTGGGACTCATCTGTATAGAGAAGAAGGTGAACCCAGTGGAAGCTGATTGAGACCACCGAATGAGATAAGATTGCAGGAGCTCAGAAGAGAACAAAGCTTTGGGCAAAACCCTTTTTAGTGGTTTGACATGGATCTGGATCCAGTCTAGGAGACTGAGAAGCAATAGTCAGGTAGAAGGAAAACCAAGAGAACTCTTTCTTTGCAAATTCCCTGTTTTTTTCAAGAGCACTATCATCCTGCAGTCACTCAGGTTTTCCAAGTAGGTGTCATCTTTAATTTCTCACTCTCTGGGCCCTCAACATTTCCAATCAGTTGCTAAATCCTGCTGCTACTACCTCCTTCACACCTCTTTCATCTATTCAAGTACATGGCCAACCCTTAGTTAATTTCTCCCTGCCTCAGGCATCTCCCACTCCAACCCAGCCTCCTCACAGCTGCCATTGTATCTGACCACACAGTAAGCTGTTGGGCTCCCAGGCATCGGTAGGATCAAATATAAACTGGCATGTAAACCCTAAACAGCTTGACCCCATCCTACCTTTCTGGGCTTGTTACACATCACTCTCCTTCACACACTGTGGTTTATCTAGACTAGCCTTAGCTGTGGACTGCATTCCCTCCTCACCTCTTCCTCTAGGGTTCTAGTTTCCTTCACAGCTCAGCTCCGGTGCCAGCTCCTACATGAAGCCTTTCCTGATCTTCCCAGATGCCTTGCTTTCACCTAAATCATCTTCTGTCCATCTTGTACAAACCTCTACATATACATGTTTTCTCCCCTTTCAACTGTAATCTCATGGGCTGGAACATAATAGGGGTCTTACTAGATCAATAAGCATTTATTAAGCATCTACCAAGGGCCAGGCACAGGGCTAAATGCCAGGGATAAAAAAACAAAAGACAGTCCCTGCCCTCAATAAAGACAAATGCCCAAGGAAGCTGAAAAGGAGGGTGGAATGGGGAGGTGCCTGGGGGTGGGGGGAGGGGTGGATGTGATAGTGATAAAAATGTATGGAGAAGTGGACCGCCAGGTGGGAAATTATAAATACCTATTGATAAGCAGAGAGAACTTACAAGATCCAAAGAGTTTTAGTCTGGAATACTGATTATTATTTACAGTTTGGATATGGGCCAGTAGAAGTATCCAAAGGTTAAAGCAGTGTCTATGGATCCATTTGCCCAGTACCATCCTTAACAAATATTCATTGCATACCTATGTTTTCAGTCATCCTCAAGACTTAGGGAGTGGCACAAAAGATTATATCTTCAAGAGGCTTACAGTCTAGTTGGGGAGATCAAATACATATGTAACAAGAGAACAGTAATAATACGTGGTAGAATTTACTAAATAACAGTTGACATTTCCATAGGATTTTAAAATTTACAAAGTGCTTTATATTCATTATCTCATTTGAGCTTCAGCAGCCCTCTGAGATGAGTTTAACAGGGATTTTCCCCATTTAGTATGTGAAGCAACTAAGATTTAGAGAGAGATTTTCCTAAGATTACACAGCCAGTGTGTCTCAGAGACAGGATTTGAATCCAGGTTTTTTTTACTCCAAATACAGTAATAACTACTAAACCAGCTTCCTCTTTGAATGCTAAAGCGCTAATGATAATAAGAGTTGCAGGAGTACAAAAGAGGGAGTAGTTACTGTGTTAGGGTCATGGGTCAAAGCTTTATGAAGGAAGTGGGACTTGAATTGGTCCTTGAAGAGAAGAGGGTAAGAAGTCAAGACAAATAGACATATGATATGGTTTGCATTTCCATTTCCTGTTTTTGTGATTTCAGATCCTGAATCCCACCTACTTTCTGCATGTTGTTATCCTGTGTGCGTTTGGTTTCCCAGAAGTTCCAAGCTCCCCAGTCCTTGGTCAGCAGAAAGTTCCAGGCTCTCCAGTTCTTGGTCAGCACTCCTTCACGTCCCTTCATGGATCTGAAAATTCTGGTTTCATCATTGAATGACTTTGCCTCACTCTCATTAGCTGAAAACTGGGACAATGTTGGATTATTGGTGGAGCCAAGCCCACCCCATACTGTGAAGACACTTTTGCTGACAAATGACCTGACTGAGGAAGTGATGGAGGAGGCTCTCCAAGTGAAAGCAGATCTTATTCTCTCCTATCATCCGCCTATTTTCCGCCCACTCAAGCGTTTAACTTGGAAAACATGGAAGGAACGTCTGGTGATTCGGGCTTTGGAGAATAGAGTTGGTATCTACTCTCCACATACTGCCTATGATGCTTCACCCCAAGGAGTCAACAACTGGTTAGCAAAAGGACTTGGTAAGAATTTTCTCATTTCTTGGAATTTTAAATTTCCCTTCACAAACCTGAAAATTTTAACTTTTCTAATTGTAACTTCCCTAACAACTTGGATGCTTTTGACAGTTGCAAGAGATAGACATTTTGATTATTTAAAATCTTTTTTAAAAATTGGTTAATGAAATATACTAGTTGAATTGCACTTAAAAATAAAAAAAATACCCCTAATAAAGCAATGACTTGAATTTAAAAACCTACGTAAATCAGCTAACAAGTACTTATTTAGTGCTTTCCTAGACACTGTGGGAGAATGCAACAATTTCAACCCTGCCCTGAAGAGGTAAAGAAGAGAGTCCTCTACTTTTAAGTCGACTCTTTTATTTAATGTTTGATTTTCCTAGTGGCTGAAGGTAGTCATTCTGATAGTATGATCTGCATTAGGACAACCAGACTTCCCACAAGTACTTAGAACTTAAATCCTCGTATGCCAGGGAATAATTCTAATGAATGACCTAACAAATAGAAGATTTTGCAGATTAATTCAAAGCCTTGTTTAAATTAGATTTGTAGAAAAATCTTCCTTTTTTGTTTCCAGATATTTCTGCTCTTCAAAGGTTTTCTGAAATTGAATATGATTTTTAATATCTCTCTGAATCCTGAGCCTAATGGAAACTTCATGTATTATTTACTAGTATTATATTAAAATTTATTGTTCCCATATTCTTTGCCTCTCTTGGTTCGTACTTCAGTACAAAGCATTTAAGAGTTCCATGATTTTTCTGGTATGGTGACTACCACAACCACCTGAGCACACAACCACTCTAAACTTTGTAGATAATTTTCAGGTTTCTACGGCTGGAGAATTCACTTCCCCACAGCCAGCCTGGTGATGAGCTTCATTGAATTTAGCTGGACAGATCCTTAGACATACAGGGCAATAGTCCATCCATACCAAGATGAGCCACTGCAGGAAGACATTAGTGGAAGGTCTTGTTTTAAATGTAATAAGAATCTCCCTGTGTTCTGTACTTTCTTTTAGGAGGTTGTACCTCTCTTCCAATACATCCATCAAAAGCTCCCAGCTATCCAACAATAGGAACCCATCGAGTGGAGTTTAATATAAATGATACCCCAAGCATGGACAAATTCATGTCTGCAATGAAAGAGATACCGGAAGTTTCAATAACTACCTTCTCTGCTAGGTATTATGTGTTTCTTTATTTCTTATTTATTTTTTCAAGATATTTGTGGCACTCATTAATTTATAGTTTTAAATTAAATAATTTCCTCTTGTATAGGATGATTACACACGTATCTAACTTTGCTGAAGTCTAAGAGGAATAGACGTATAGAATGACTCCAAAATATAGACCATGAAATATAAGAAAAATCACCATGTTTTCTGCTTTCCATTCCCCAGGATTTAAAACATTTAAATATCACCACATATAAGTCTGTTTTGCTAGGACCTAGGAATTCTGATTCTTTATTGTACCACTTTCAAAATGTTTCCTTCCATAACCAGATCGCCTACTGGGCATTTTAGAATGCAGAGGCCGACTTGGCATATTGAAAGCATCATAAAAAGTAATAAGGTATGCCAAGCTATGAGGCATAGATGCCTGTGTACTATGAGAAATGTTAAGACTCATAGCTTCTTAAAAAGACTGAAACCTTTACCATGTTACCACTAAAGAGTGGCCTTTTGGATAGTAGTTTTTAAGTATGCAAGGTCCTCATTATACTGATTTGAACATTAAAACCTCAGGGTGGGGAAAGGAAGAAGAGGGGACTATTGTTGTCCAGGAGATAACGTATAACAATTTCAACTCTTTGAATGCCTGCTTTTTATGGGGCTTTGGATAGGGAAGCCTAAGTATCTCATCCCCACAGTCACTTCAAGGAATATCCTCTGACATATTGAAATACTGTACAGAAAATGAAAATTTGAGTGTTACTCAAAAGTAACGATTAGATACATTTCAGAGAAGTAGTTTTTCAGGTTTTTCTCTCTGTAAACTCCTGGACAGCTATTTCTAAAAGTCACTGCTTCCAGTTGGCTCATTTTAACATTACTTTTTGCTCATGAGAAGTGCTTTCATGGACCCCTACTTAAGACTTTCTGGTTTCTAGAAAATAGTTAAGATTCTTTGATAGTGAGTATCTTTTTAATTTATTGATTTTGTTTGTTGGTTTTTAACCTTACCTACATTCCCTAAATGCCCCTTTCCCCCATCTGAAAGGGCCATCCCACATAGCAAAGAATTAATTTTTCAAGAAAATTATCCAACTCATGAAAACAGTCTGAAATTATGAATAGTATTACATATCCATAGTCTTCTACCTCTTTAAAGGCAAGAGGTACCTGATGAAGATTATTTCTAAAACTTAAAGCCAGTATTTTTTTTCTTTCTCTTTTTAAATTCCTTGTATAATGACTTCCCAGTAGGAGAGAAGGGAGGGATATATTTGGAAATGAAATTATCAATAAAAAATTTTTAAGTAAAAGAAAGCCAGTCAGTTGAAAAGATAAAAACTATTAGCAGTCCCCCCTTCCTCATTCTTTTAATTATTAACATTAATAAACCGCTAAGTAGTTACTTTTACCTGCTCTATGTGCCATGCACTATGTAGGCGCAAGAGCCTCAAAAGAGCTTATATCCTGGTGAGGACAGATTCATGTTCACAGATATATTGTGCAGAAAAATGCAAGGTGAGACCCAGTTATAAATTTAATGTGGATTTATTGAAGCGCACTACTGCTTGGAGTGTAGACTCAAATCACACAACCCAGAGCAGGGACAGAGCCAGAGTATTTAAAGACAAAAACCACAAAGTAATGGTCTGATCTATGCATAAGCAGGAACTTACAGAAGCAGAGAGAAGCAATTGGTTAATACTCAGTTTAGGGCCTTATATGGAATATGGATTATAGTTAAGTTTCAGTTACCCAGAACAGGATGGGTGACTGTGCCTTGGGCAGTTTCCCAGAAATATGCCTTGGGCGGTGGCAGGACAGCACTTCCGTGAAGAAGGGAACACAAAATGGTGGGGACTGGGACAAGATGAAGGGTGACTCGGGGTTAGGTCCAACAATATTATAGAATGATGTATTATATCACAGGACATATTTTAAAAACAAAGCTCCTACAGTGTTTGGAGTAGGGTGTGGGAAGCACCACCACTTGAGGAATCAGGGAAAGGCTTTTAAAGGAGGGGTCAGTTTGAGCTAAAGTGAAGGAAAATAGGGTTTCTAAAGAGGTGGAGACAAGGGAAAAATATTCTGGGTATGGGGATACTGCGTGAAAAGCATGGGGACAGGACATGGATTGATTCCTGGGAACAGCAAGAAAGCCAGTTTGGCTGAAAATGAAGAGTTTCCGGTAGAGGAGTAATATGTTGTCAGCAGGGCAAGAGAGGTTTGAGTCAAATTATAAAGGGATTTAAATTCCAGACTGAGAAGTTTTTATTTCAGCCTAAAGACAAAGGGGAGCCACCAAAGCTTCAAGAGCAGAGGAGGGACAGAGATCAGAGCCGCACTGACACTTAAGGAGTATCTGACAGTGCTGTGGAGGATTGACTGAAAGGTAGAGAGACTGGATGCAGAAAGACCAGATGGCATGCAGGAAGTCACACTGTTTAGCACTTTAAGACTTATTAAAATATTTCTTCACATGAGGAGCAAGTTATATACAGAGATTCTAGGGCAGGGGATAGATGACAGATCAGTGCACTGGATAGGAAAAAAAATTCCATCTTTATTTTCACTATCCTTTGAATCCAATGTATTTTGTGTTTAAAAACATTCCAGTAAGGGGGCTGTAGGCTTCACCAGGCTGTCTAAAGGGTCCAGGGCACAAAAACAGCTAAGAAGCCCTATTCTAGGGAATTTGTTTGTTTTAGAAATAACTGGGACTTAACTTGGGCTGAATGCTTGGTTGTTTGTGAACCTAAAATAATTTCTTGAGATAATTTCTTCACTAGTAGTATTTTCATTCAGGAAATGCAGTGCATTGTCCTCTAAGAATCTAGTTTTGAAATCTAAGTATATATTTGATGTATGTTTATCTTAAACTATGGAGGTGTTTTTCCCCCTAGGAATGATGGAGAAGAACAAATACGGGTCAGTTTGAACTGTACCCAGAAAGCATTGCTGGAAGTGGTGGCTTTTCTCTCTGAAAATAGTCATCTTTATCAGAAGACTGAGATCCTATCACTGGAGAAAGTAATAAATATGCTCTTTTCTTTTGTTTCAAAGTTTTGGTTGATGACTTTTAATACAAACAAATTGTTGTATTAATGGGTTGTTAGTTAACTAGGACTTGTTTCTAAGAGACAAAATAGCAGTAATATAGGCTTCCCCTTTTTTCTCATTAATAAATTTTAATTATTGAGTTGAATGACAATTGAGAACTTTATCCTCATCTGTCTTACTGGACTCACTATGATGAATATATTTACTTTTAGCCTTCATAAACACAAAAGCTACCTCATATTTACAAACAAAAATAAATATCAGAATACACTGATGTTTGTCATTAAGTAACTTAATCATCCACCGCACCTGTACAAACACAACACCAGTTCTTCCTTATAGATAACTCTCCATTTCCTGAATCTACAGAGTGATAGCTATGAAGGCAGAAGGGAAACACAAAAGAGAAACTTGGGTATTAAACTCTGTTAGAAAAGGGAAAATGTACACTTCACAAATATGTTTTGAAATTTGAGTATACTCTTAGAGACGTAGCACTAACAATTCCTTCTGTAAAAGTGCAATAATTTTCTTTCTGGAAAATCTGTTCAAAGAGAGACATCCAAAGAATGCACCTTAATAGTGATCTGAGTACCTGCAGTCTTCGAAAATTTTGTTTCTCCCCAGCCTCTGCTTCTGAATACTGGGATGGGAAGATTATGCACACTGGCTGAACCTGTCTCCTTGGCAACCATGATTGAACGAATCAAAGGTCACCTAAAACTGCCGCATGTCCGCCTAGCTCTCGGAGTAGGGAGGACTTTAGGTAAACAACATGTACATTTTGTTATGCCAGTTTGTAAATAGTAAAATCGCTCAACCAGTAATTTCTCTGAGGGTAATGTTAAAACTCTGGGATATATTCATCCTAGTAAAAAAAAATGAAAGATTTGAGTCTTGAGTGATGGCTTTTAAAATAAAACGAATGATTAGTTAAAATAAATCTTAACAGTTCTGGATGTACCTTAGTGAAATGATACTGGTGATCTAACCTAGTCTGTGATGCTTATGCTGACTTTTCCCTTCTTGGCTTCTCTCAGGACTTTTAGTAACAAACACTTACACTGAAGTAGACATAAGAAAATTCTGCCTTAAATGAATTATAGGTTAAACCCATCTACAAGAAACAATTAAAGGACTTTCAGCCTGAGGCTCAGTGAGTGGATTTCTGGATTATAGATTCTTGGCATTTTAGTTTACTTAAGAGAATTCTTGGTAGAAGTTAACTATTAAAAGAAGATGTGGTCAAACCTAACAAAAAAAAAACCCTCTTGTAGGCTGCAAAGTTGTATATAATTAACAGTATAAAGTAAAACCAACTTGAGATAATTTTATTTTTAATTTTATTTTTAATTTTGCTTTTGGAGGGGGGGAAGTAGGGCAATTGGGGTTAAGTGACTTGCCCAAGGTCATACAGCTAGTTTTGTGTTGAGTGTCTGAGGCTGGATTTGAACTCAGGTCCTCCTGATTCCAGGGCTGGTGCTCTATTCACTGTACCACCTAGCCACCCCAGGATAGTTTTTTTCAATTAAATATTTATTTTTCTCTCTCCCATCTTCATTTAAAAAATTAAGAAAAATTCTTTTAACAAATATGCAGTCATGCTTAACAAATTCTCATATAAGTCCTGTGCAAATATATAATTGTTTGTGTGTATGTACGAATGTGTTGTTCTGCACAGTATTCACATAGACTATTTGTGCCCAAACTGCAGTAGAGCATTCTGAGCTTATATTGGTCTGCTCACAGTCAAACACACTATAACTTGACTCTGATATAGTGATGTCATTTTGGTCCTTTTTGAGAACAAAGGACAATCAATCATTCTGCACCCTGACTCCATCATCTACCTCTTTCAAGAGGTGGGGAGTATGCTTCATCAGTGGGTCCTTGGGAATCATGGTTGGTTAATATGTTGTTCAGAGTTTGTAAGTCTTTCAAAATTGTTTTCCATTGTTGATATTGTTATATAAACTGTTCTTCTGGTTCAGTTCATTTTCCTCTGCATCAGTTAACACAGGTCTTCTCAAATTTCTTTGAAACCATCCCCTACATAATTTCTTTTCTTTTCTTTTTTTGGAGGGGGGAAGGCAAGGCAGTTGGGGTTAAGGGACTTGCCCAAGCTCATACAACTAGTTGTGTCAAGTGTCTGAGGCTGGATTTAAACTCGGGTCCTCCTGATTTCAGGGCCAGTGCTCTATTCACTTCAACACATAGCTTCCCCCCCTTCATCACTTCTTATGCCACACACTACTACCCCATTTCATTCATAATTTGTTCAGCCATTCCCCAATTCATTCATACCCCTATATATGCCAATTCTTTGCTACTCCAAAAGAACTGCTGCAAATGTTTTAGTATAGGTGAGTCCTCTTCTCCTTTTTTTGGGGAATAGTATCCTTAACACAAAGTCACAGTATACAGTTTAGTAATTTCTGCAGTATAGTTGCAGATTGCCTTCCAGAATGGCTACACTAAATATGCCTGTTTTCCCTCAGTCCCACCAATATTTATCATTTCCTTCCTTTTTGTCAACTTTGCCAATCTGAAAGATGTGAAATGGAACCTCAGAGTTATTTTAATTTGTATTTCTCTTAATTATTAGTGATTCGCAACTTGCAATTCAGATTAGTAACCTGGATTCTAGTCCTGACACCTGCATTTGATTCACTAACCTCAAAGTTATCCTGCTAATGTTCTCATCTCTAAAACCAAAGTATTGCCTTACATTCCTACCTCACAATTTTGTGGTAAACTTAGGAAAAAATAAATTACATAATGTATACTAGTGCTTTGAAAATTACGAAGTGCTTTACAAACATAAAATGTTGGGGCTGCTATTAAGAGGCTCATTGTATACTGTTCCATGTGAGAGAGATTATTTCTTCTCCAGTTCTGAAGGGAAAGTCTTCTGCTTTTATGGGTCCTATCACCTAAGCTCAAGGCAAATGATGCATATATATTGTTTACTTTTATCTAGGTTTATATCAAAACCAAAATCACTTTATTATTGGGGAGACCAAGAGATAGTCTATATTGCATTTGGATTCACAGTTATTACTATTTATTATTAAAATAAAAGTGACAATTTGTTTTTTATTTGCTGTTTCTTAAAGAGTCGCAAATCAAAGTAGTAGCCTTGTGTGCCGGTTCTGGGAGCAGTGTCCTTCAGGGTGTGGAAGCAGATCTTTACCTTACAGGTATGCATGTGGTTGTGCTAGTCCCTTTCTCTTCATTCTGCAGCCTCCTCCTTCCCCCATCTAGGCCTTAAAATAAATAGTTCAAAATAGTTTATTTTATAAAAGAAACTGCACTCAGACTGGCAGGAGAGCTAATGTTTCTTGTAGAAGGAAGAAATCATCTAAACATTTATCATTAGAAAATGATTAATCACTAGAATTGAGTCAGTATTTTAATATCTTTGATGTACAAGGCCCATTACAGAATTACTAGTCTCTCAGACAGGAGCAAACCACCTTCAGGACACAAGCCTAGCACTTCTGCCCACCAACGAGTTGAGGGGGTGTTCAAAACTCGGTGCTGCCAGCTGCCTCCTCTGTTTTCCATGGGGTTTGAGGAGAGTCATTTTAAAGAGTATTGGATAGTACGAGGTGGAACTGGCCCAGGGAAAAGTTCAGACTGGGAAGGGAGAAGAGTGTGATAGAGAAGGGGGACTGAAGATCAGGGAGATGACGAAAAATAGTAGTAAATGTCATCAGTGAAACCATCACTTATTGGCATTTATGCCATAGAAGGGAAGAAATTATGCTCTTCGGCCTAGAGGCTAGAATTTCCCCATTCCATACTCAGAAGCTCAGTAACACCCTCACAAATACTTCCATCAAGTGTCATGTCACATAGGATTACAGGATCCTCTGCACTGCTAGTGCCATCCCCTCTAAGGTGAACTTCTGTCCATTCTGTGTCTGTGCTATTGACAGATGTGTCATCTCCTCCAGTAGAATCTAAGTTCTATGTGATATTCTCCTGTAAGTCAGGGACTGTTTTTGTTTTTCTTTATGGTCTCAGTGCCTTGCATACGAGATGCTTGTTCATTGATTTCTTTTTAAAAGAACATGGGTTTAAAAATATTTAGCAGTAATGCCGTAAATGGCCACAAGATGGGAATATTGTTCACAAATCAGTTTGCTTTTCTGCCTTCTCACTAAATTAGCAGCCATAACATTTAAAGGTAGAAGGATCTTAGCAATCATTTTTTCAAACCTCACTTGTCTGTTGTCTCTCTCTCTTCCTTTTACTGTATTTTCCATTAAGAAGGTACTTGACGTGAAATACATAAACAGTGCTGAATCCTGTTTTGGTAGCTGTCTCTGTTCCCTCTCAAGCCTTTTTTGTTTCTCTCTCCAGTATTCCTCTTAAATTCACATTTAGGGGCAGGCCTCACACCAGCACCTGGCTCAGGTTCGATTTGGAGAGGAGATATGACACTCATGAGTCTTTGATAAATTTTAAAAAGGAAGTTTACTTCGTCCTAAACACAAGGATATGTAACAAGGCTAGAGTGACACTTAAAATTGTATAGATACAGCCTCCCACCCCCTATCTCATGGAAATACATCTTGTCAACTGGGTAGGGTATAGTTACTCCCATGGTTTTTGAGGCATCCATAATTTGGAGGGGCCCTGATTCCACTTGAAACTTTTAATATAGGTGACCATGAAATTTGCTAAAGGGAGACAGGGATTAATCATGACAACTTTGTTGCCATTTATGGAAAACTAATCCCTGTTTTGGAGAAATAGGTCCTAACACAATATGGTATAGCTTTAAAGGATTTTTAATTCTTTAGAGTTGAATGTTCTCAATTTTAAAAGTACATATGGGAAAAGTACATAGGGTTTTCTCATTAAGTAAATATCAAACAGCTGCAGTGTACAAGGCACAGTAAGGAGTACAAATAACACAAAATGTACCTTTCCCCCCTCCCTTTAGAGTCTAAAAGGGATGTATGGATGGAAAACTCTACTGCACTCTCTGCATTCCAGGCACAGGCCTGCCTAGCAGATAGTTTTTATTAGTTTATAATTATTCTAAATTTGAGCATTTTTTTTCTACAAAGAGAAATGTCCAAACCAAATTTCTTCATGCCTTCTGACATCTCTAAAAGCAAGTCATTTTGAAGTCACATTTTATAGTATTCTTGAACACTTGGATTACTCCCCCCATTCAGTGCTTTCACTCCTGCACACAGGCTACTCAACGAAGATGGAGAATATCACGGAACCATTCTGACTGGCTTCACTACAAATTTGTGTTACACAGCCTCAAGTGGGCCCTCACTGCTGCTAGGCAATCCTACTGTAACTCCTGGAACTTTTCATCTTCCTCAAATGGCTCATGGCACCTCCCTCCCACTTTCTCAGCTGAGAACCTTCCTTAATATTTACAGAAAAAATTGAGGCCATTAGCTGTGAGCTTCCTTATCTCATATTACTCAAATGCCTTCTACCACTCTCTCCTCTTTTACCCATCTCATGTGAAGAGACAGCCCTACTCCTTGCCAAGGCAAATCTTCCTACCTGCACAAGAATCTCATTTCATCCTGTCTCCTCCAACAGATAGCCCCCCTAATTCCTCCATTATTTCACATATTTTCAATATCTCCCCCTCTACTGGCTTCTTCCAAAATGCCTATAAAAATACTCTTGCCTCTTCCATCCTTAAAACCCCCCCCCACTTGATTCTTCCATTTCTGCTAATTCTGTTCCTATGTCTCTTCTGCCCTTTGTCGTTTAACTCCTTGAAAAGGCCATCTACAGTAGGAGCCCCCATTTTCTCTTCCCTCGCTCTCTTCTTAACCCCTGACATATGGCTTTCAATATCATTCCATCAGAAGTGTTATCTCTGAAGTTACCAGTGACCTCTCAATGGCCAATCCAGTTGCCTTTTCTCAATCTTCATTCTTTTTGACCTCTCTAGCCTTCAAATCAATAGATTGCCCCTTTCTCCTTTATACTTTCTTCTAAGTTTTTGGGACACTGCTTTCTCCTGGTTCACTTCCTACCTACTTGACTGTTTCCTTGGTTGCCTTTGCTAGACCCAAGTCACTCCCACTAACCATTAGTGACCCACAAGGCCATGTCCTGGGCCCACTCCTCTTCTCTCTATACACACGTTTATTTCATCAATTCCCACGGATTAGAGACAAAGATAGAGATAACATGTCTAAGCTAAGGGCTCTCAAATCTACCCATTAGGGCCTCACCTAACATCTAGGCTGACCTTCAGTCTCTCACCTCCAGTTAGCTACCTTTCAGACATTTTAAACTGGATGTCCAGGAGCCTATATATCTAGCACTGAACTCCTCATTTCCCCCCTAAGGCTTCCTTCCAAACTTCTCCCAACCTTATCCCAGCCATCCAGGCCTATAACTTAGGAGTCCATCCTTGACTCCTCGCCATCTCTTACGCCTATATTCAATCTAATGCCAAAGCCTGTTGATTTCACCTTTGCCATGTCCTAAATACACCCCCTTCTTTCCTCTGACACTGCCACCACCCTGGTACTGGACTTTTGACCTCATAACTAGACTACTGAAGTAACCTTCTGGGACTGGCCAACCACAAATCTTTTCTCCACTTCGGTCCATCCTCCATTTAGCCACTGAAGTGATTTTCCTAAAGTACAGGTCTAATAATGTCATCCCATCCCCTCAATAAACTCCAGTGACTCCCTATCACCTCCAGGGTCAAATACAAAATCCTCTATTTGACATTCAAAGTCTTTCATAACCTAATTCCTTCCTACCTTTCCAATCTTTTTATTTCCCCCCCCCAGGTACTCTCTGACCCAGTTACACTGGCCTCCTGGCCACTGCATGAACAAGACAATCCATCTCTTAGCTCTGGGCCTTTTTTCTGGCTATCCCCCATTCCTGGAATGCTTTCCTTCCTCAACTGCACCTGCTGGCTTCCTTTACATTCCAACTAAAATCTCACCTTCTATAGGAAGCCTTTACCAACTTATTTTCATTCTGATGCCTTCCCTCTGTTAATTATTTAATTTCTTCCTTTATACAGTTTGTTTGGACATATTATTTGATTGTTGGCTCCCCCAATAGATCTTGTGAGGTCCTTGAGAGCAGGGACTCTCTTTGGCCTGTTGCTGTATCTTCAGCCAGTGTCTGGCACATATTAGGCATTTAATAAATGCTTTACTGACTAAAGAAAAATTTCACAGTATAATAAAACACAGTATAATAAAAAAACAGAAGTAAGGCTTTACCAGATAAAACAAAGGTCATTTAAACTTTCAGCACACCTTCAGAGAGCCATTCTCCTAAAATCATTAAGTCTCTTTTGAACCCCTCCCTTCAAAAGGTTTCCTTTTCAGTTAGTTAAACAAAGAGACACCTTTCTTCGTCCCTTCCAGGCCTTGGGAAAGAGGGAGTGCTCCACTTTGGGGAAATGCTACCATGTAGCAGAAGAAACAGTGTTTGGAGTTCAGAATTCAGGCTTTAGGCCAGGTGAGTGAAAGAGAAAAGTGATGAAATTACGAAGATTTCACAAAGCAGATAGCATAAGGGGCTGTATAGGTAAAGATTGGGAGGAATGGCCTACCTCAGAGAGGGAGCACCTTGAACTAAAATACAAAGACATGAAACAGAGGCAGCATGTCAGTGCCTGGCTCAGTCAATATAGACAATTTTTATTTCTGATGTGAAAAGCAATGAATTCACCTTCAAATCCCAAAAGATGTATTAAGGAATTGAAGATAGTTGGATAAGATAATTACATTAGCTAGATATAGATAGGTGCAGACACACATAATTAAATGAATATAGAGGGATGGGATTACAGTAAAACAAGTATCCGGCCTATGTGGTGCAGAAAAACTCAGTACTACAAGGATGGGCTAAAACAGAAGTATATGCCTGCCTGTGTGGTACTGGAGGGATACCACTCCTGTACTTTCCAAGGGTGGCGAGTGTCTCCCTTCTGTGTTGATAGTTCCTTAGTCCTCCCAGACCAAATGAAGATGAAGTTGGGATTTAAGGCCAGGCAAGTGCTTGCTCTGTGTGAGCTAATCAGCTTCCCCAAGCCACTGTGGGGATCCTGGTGGATCTGGTGGGTCCTTCTAGGCTTTGCTATTTGCCAGTTCGTGCCACTGACACGTCAGTTCCAGTTTGCCTCCTTGGCCCTTAAGTATGTGTTTCACCTGAGTTATCTCTCCTTTTGACAGGTGAGATGTCACACCATGATGTCCTTGATGCTGCTGCCCAAGGGATAAATGTCATTCTTTGTGAACACAGCAACACTGAACGAGGCTTCCTATCAGAACTTCAGGATACACTGGCAGCCCACCTAGAGAATAAGGTCAACATTATCTTGTCAGAGACAGACAGAGATCCTCTTCAGGTGGTATGAAACAGCCCAGGACCATCTGGGGTAATGAACTGTGTAAATCCATTGAATCCTAAAGAGGCTGCACTCAAGAACAAGAGTTGGTCCACCTCAAAAGTGTTGTTTCCCATAATGGTTCATTTTTATGTAGTCTGGTGAACTGGCTAATTGAGTCCTCAGAGTGAAGACTAATGTAACTTTTATTGAAACAAGAGACGTCTGCTATAAACCCTAATAAAGAAAATGAAAATTGGCTTCTGAAAGCATTATTGGAAAGTAGCTTCACGTAGTCTAGTACTTTGCTCCACTGACATTTCTCTCAGTGTTAGCTTACATTTTACTTAAAATATTCTATACCACAGTACTGTAACATAAGCTCATGGAGGGTGAAGTCTTTCCAGTGTGTGTTCCTTTTCACAAAGTAAGGCATCACTGAGGAAATTAAAATTATTCTGTTATTTAATAATTGATTGTATTCTGTAATTAATTCTATTCCCCATTTTGTCAAGTCACATTTCTCAGTTATGGAGCTAAGCTCAAGCTTAGCTTGTTTTTCCTAGTGTTTTTCCCAGTCCAGAGTGGTTTTAAAGATGTGGTTAAAAGAGAGGGAATGTTATCGCTCATTTAGTTAGTCCCTGGGACATCTGATTGTTGTCCGTAAGCTCCAACTGTCATCCCTCAAAAGACAAGTCATCAGTTCTTGCTTGACTTTGTGCAGTTAGAGTAGGTTTGACCTCCACCAAGGGAGGATCAAATTGAGTGGTTCTGGTCCCCTAACCAAGACTACAAGAAGCAGTTGAGTGCCATAAAACAGTATTCCTTAATTGTCAGAGAATGCCAACCCACTCCCCCACCTTCTATAGGTTTTGTTGTTCAGTTGTGTCTACATTTGAGATTTTCTTGGCAGAGATGCTGGTATGGTTTGCCATTTTCTTCTCCAGTTCATTTTACAAATGAGAAAACCGAGGCAAATAGGGTTAAGTGACTTGCCCAGGGTCACATATCTAATACGTATCTGAAGCCAGATTTGAATTCAGGAAGATGAGTCTTCCTAGCTTCAGGCACATCATGTATCTGCTGCACCACCTAGCTGCTCTTCTACAGTAAGCCTTTCCTAATCCCCACAAGAGCCAGTCAGGAGAGCCCAGCAAGATGAAGATATGGGCAGACTTCCCCTACTTCTTCCCTACTGCCCATATACCAATGGGCACTGTACATCCATATCTTGTTAGATACCAATCCCTGCCCTCGTTCCTGCCAGGGGTAACTTAGAATCCAGCATGATTCTGATCCACTCTCCCGTTCCCACAGTTGTTGGGCACTTGGCTTCTCACACTGCTTTGGACGATGGGAAGGGAAGCTACCAATTACAATCCTGAAGACAATATAGTGGACCACTGGGATTTCACATCTGCCTGACATGGCTCCCTCAAATCTACCAGACCTTCTACTACCTCTCTGTCTTGAAGCTGAACCTCCTTTATGTGTCACTGTAATGGTAATGGAATTTGAAAATGCCCCTGTATTGGGTTGGTTTTGGGGTTGAGTGTTAAAACCCAGAGCTTGTGAATCCCACTTGTGGGACGGACTTGTTGACGTGAAGACAGAGGGCTCAACTGGGAGGAGCCATGAATTAGGAGAGAGGCCCAAGCCTAGAGCAGGCCAGAAGGACTTTAGGAGAGCAGTATCCAGCATTGGTGGAGCCTGAGATGCTGACAGAAAGACTGCTAAGAGCCCGTTGGAACTGCCACCTGGAACTTCCAAGAACTGAGGAGGCATGACTATGATGCCGGTATTTTGTCTGTCTGTTTTGATGTTGTTTTGCCAGATACACCTGATGGTGAAGGACAGTGCTGCTGTTGTAGAGGTGCTGGAACCTGGCTGTTGGTTCAGAAGCCCTGAAGGAGGATTTTTTTTGTGGTACCTACACAGAAATCCTGGAATAGAGCCTTGCTGATGTTTTCAGGGGTTCTGGGACTATTCTACAGGCAGAGAGTGACTTGATGAGGACACTGGCTATGGCTTTGTTGAGCCTTGTCTCCCCAGGAACTGAGATTGCTGAGAGCTTGCCTCCAGTGAAGATGAAAGAAGGCCCTTTCCTTGGGTATTCAATGCTGAGCTTAACCTTGTAACTAAAGGGAGGATGGCCTTTTGTGCTCTCCTGCCCCTTTTGAGATTCAAGGGTGGGAAGCCTTTGAGTGATTGACCAAATGAATGTACTTTGTTTATGGTTGGAGACTAATCTCCATT
>CM053591.1:133618600-133640124 GCA_028646515.1 Pseudochirops corinnae
GAAGTATTTGTTAAAGTTGAAATTAAGTCAGTTCTAGAAGAATATATGCTCCTTTTTACAAATAAAGTTTTATTTTTTCTTTCCATCTTTAAAAAATTTAGAAAATACAAAACCAAAAATATTTTCTAATTTAACATTCAGAGAATTTTAAATTTAGGTTGTTTTAGGTTTTTTGGTTATAATTGCAGGGGCTAAATTTCGAAAAGATCGAGCTCAATTCTTAGTCAATGTGAAGAAACTAATGAAGAAGCAGGAAAGTGACCTAAATGAAGATGACCAGGAGGATTTAAAAGATGAGAACTATGTGGATATTCTAGGAGCAGACACTCAAGGTATTTGTTGAAAAAAAATTAACTCCAAATTTCTGCTAATTGTCAGTATGTAAAAATACCACACTGTAGGATAAGTAGCAAAATGTTGCTCATAAATCAGGATTGTGTTTCTGACTTCCCATCAGTAGATAGCATGGTTACTTTAAGGCTTACCATGTAGGCAAAAAAAAAAATCATATTTCCTCTTGGTACTCTAAGCAACTCTGAGGCTCTTTTTTTGCAGAGAAGATTCGCTGACCTGAATTTGTAGAGGGATTTTGCTTACTGCAGATTTCCCTGTACTAAAGAAATCATAGGTACAGGCCCTATCTCCTGTCAGTAAAACCTGTATTGTTACCGTTTTTTTTCCATGAATGAAGATGGTTTGTATAACTCCAGTGATACTTTTACCTGGTCTCTTATGTGACCTTTGGCTGGAAACTCAGAATTGAGTTCTCTGACAGTGAAACAGAAAAAAAATTGGTCTTGAATCTATGACCTTAGCTTTTTTAAAACAATATTCTAATCTGTTGAGTGAATGACAACAGTGTGAGAAATGTGACCACATCTAGTTAGGGACCCGACAATCGTTGTTGATTCTTACTTTGAAAAACCCCAACACTCCACATACCGTTATTAAGAAAAAAGATTAATAACAAACACTTTCTAGCTTAAATTTCATTTGGTTTAATTTGGTTTTTGTTATTAACTATTGCATGTCTCTTTCTTTTTCAGAGTCCTTGAAAAATGGCCGTGTTGCAAGTAGTAGCAACAAAGTTTATTCTTTTCAGACCAGAAAAAATCCAGAGAAGATGGCGGAGCTGGGTATGTTGTTACTTCTTGATTTTTTTTTTCCATCCAAAAGCAGGTTCAAGGAACCTTCCTTTGCTAGCCTCTCCCCGTGCTGACTGTTCTCTTTGTGTACTTTGTGACTGGTGAGATTTTTTAGTTTGCTTACATTATCTCACTTGTTTCTACCTTTAATAGTTTAAAGTTATGAA
The DNA here is from genome assembly GCA_028646515.1 of Pseudochirops corinnae. Taxonomy (NCBI): domain Eukaryota; kingdom Metazoa; phylum Chordata; class Mammalia; order Diprotodontia; family Pseudocheiridae; genus Pseudochirops; species Pseudochirops corinnae. The sequence goes on from CM053591.1 coordinate 133,619,913, forward strand.
TGTTTGTTTTGTATTCCTAGTTGTATTAGAAATTCCTCAAGGCCAGGGACTGACTTTTATTCTTTTTGTGTTGTATGATATCTAGCCTCTCTCATTTCTTCTTAACATTTCTTTCCCATCGTTTCTCCTCATGGCACAAAAGAAAGAAAATAAAAAGAGGCAAAGCGCCTGCACCAGGTATCTATGGATGAGATCTCTCTTGACATTAATGTAGTCGGAAGGAACGGTAGGCAGGTTATCTGAAGGAGGGGAGGATCCCAAAGTTTTGGAAAAAAAATTCCTGTACTTAAAAAAAGGTGATAGAACATTAGTCCATGCTGATCTAAATACCAGCTCTAATCTCTATACAAAATCTTTTGTGAATTATCTGTGTACCTACATACAGAGGTAATTTTTCCCAGTGAGACCATCTTGTGGGGAACAATTAGTCTTTCTAAAGATATGTTGAACAATAAGACCACATCTTTGTCACAGAGAATATAAGACACCCTTGTTCTTACGGTTTGTTAATTAGGTAGAACAAAGAGGATTATAGGCTCTTTTACTGTGTGGTGTCTCCTACCCATATATTAAAATGATTCAGAATTTCTTGAAAAACATAAAAATACCTTCACTCAGAATAAACATCAGGAGAGGCATAAAACAGGAAGATACACAAATTACTGAATGAATAAGAAAAACATGTTACGCACTTATTCTGTGCAAAGTACTTGTGCTAAATGTTGGGGATGCAAACAGCAAAACTAGACAGTCCCTGCCCTCAAGCTGATTTTGGTCACAAGTCAGATGGCAAGGCTGTTGAGGTCCTTAGAGTGCATCAGCAAAGTAGATTCTGACTTCTGTGTTGTCATTTCTATTACCAAACCCACATCCATTATGATGTTAAATAGTTTGACAGCAACCAGAAATTTGTTTGGCAGATATGGGTCATCAGTAGTAGGTCTGGGTTTGGTAATCTTTTTATAGATCATGTTCTGGTAGGTGCTGGTGCTGTAGCTCATGATGGAAAGTGAACTGGATCCAGAATTTAATCGAGCAAAGAGAATTGTGTGATTGCGTATGGGAGACTGTGCCATACTTTTAGTGATGCCAAACTTCTCCCTACAACAGAAAGCCATTTTTAAAAACACTGATATTCTTTTGATAATGCTCTGTGAATATGAATCGTGTAATGTTAGAACATCCAAAGAATCAAAATTATAGGTATTTTGTGTTGGGCCTGGCTCAGACCAATCCACTGGTAATTTATGGTCGATATTGGAATGAAATGAGACTCGTTTGTCACTGAGCAGTTAGAAAAAAAAGATTTATTCAGCCCTGCAAAGAGAAGTATATGTATCAAGGACACCACAAGCTGATGCAACTGAAGAGACTCCTTTTCCTCTGAGTTGACCATAGTGCTCTTACAGCTGAGCGTCAAAGAGTTCTTGGAGTTCCTCATGGCTGTTACAGATTCAGGAGACCAGGAAGAGGCATCAGCAGCCTGAGTCTTTAGACCACTGAGCCAATTAAACCATGAATAAAGTTGAACACCATTTTAAGAGAAAACTAACATAACTTGCATGGGCGTGAGGTGGCAGGATGTTCCTACCTGGGTCACCAGAGGGCAGTGGGAAGATGTATTGGTTTCTTATCAGTTACAACCAGTGCGGGCTGCCGCATTTGCAGAAAAGTGCCCAGGTCGCAGTTTTACAGAAAACACTTCCCTGAATGATGGATGGAGGGATTGGGCCGGTGGTCTGGAAGGTTCTGCTATTCCTGAGGCTTTTGGGCTTACCTGCTTGACCATGACAGTTGGTCAGTGTTTGGTATTGATTGTGTTGTGGATGACAGGCTCCTTCACAGGAGTTGGTCTCCTTGAAGACAGCTGTGGGACTGGGCTAGATGTAGCACTTGTGATCTCAGGGCCCTGTTATTCCCAGGTTTCTAGGCTGTGGATCAATAGCTGTTTCTAGCAGGGCCAGGGGGGAGGAGGTGGTGATCAAAGGGATAATGGTGGTCTTTGACTCACCTGACTTTTCACTCAGGCCTTCTTGTGGCTTCAACTAAACTGGCTTTTATCCCTCATAGAGGGCAGTTGCTTCGTGTTCCCATTGCCCTTTGAGTGTCCTAAAGTTTTGATTCTTTATATTGTGGTTTTTATTGATTCACAAATACCATTCCCAAAAGAATGTCAGTATTTTAAAAATAAAATTGTACTGAACCATCCAAATGCATATTTTAGTCTAGATTGACCATGAATTCTCTTCATTTTTTTTATCTGGATTCAGTTCAGTTCCAATAAATTTGCTAAGAACCTACTACTGTATGCCAGCCACAAGATGATTGTATCCCGTGAAAAGATACTTCTTAAATAATGCCTTTGTATGAGTGACAAAACCAATTTCATCAACACCTTCATTTGCCTTTCCAAAGATAGTCTGGGAGTCATCCTTCCATTTAGCTTCAGCCTTCTTATACTCTGCCTTCTGATTTCACTCAGAGAATGTCATCATTGATGTGACACAGATTTTAAGAGTACATCAGCTCGTTGATCAGTGGGTAAGAATTTCATCTTGATCATCCTGAGGAGCAGTGGTTAGATTCCTATTTCTAGATAATTGAAAAGCTGTGGTTTTTTTTTTTACTCCCCCATCCCTTCCTCTCTAACTCTGTTCCCTCTCTCTCCCATCTCCTCTCTCTTGTCTCCTCTCTCTCCCGTCTTCTCTCCTTCTCCCTTTGCCCCATTCCTTTTCTTTCTCTTTTCCCTCTCCTCCTGCTCCTCTTTATCCTTTTCCCCTTCCTCTTCTCACTCTTCTTTCTCTTCCTTCTCTCTTGCCCTCTCTATCTCCCTCTGTCCCTTTTCCTCTTACTTCACCCTCTTACTCTCCTTATCCTCCCCCACTATTCTTATAAACTTTGATTCATCATGGCACAAGTGAAGAAAGGTATCAAGAGACCCAAAGGAGTAGAATTTTTCACCAAAACAGTATTTTTCTTTCCATTAAGGTAGACTCATAGACTCTCTCAGAGCTTGTGCTGCAGTGGCAAAGCCTTATGAGAACCAGGTCATATCCATACAGTGGTGAACAGCATCACAGTTGGACTGTTATGAAAGTTCTCTTTAGGAATGTTTTTGAAATTCATAGCCTATATCCCAGTTTTTGTTAAGAGTTACTTAGGGGGGGGTGGGGGGGCGGGGCAGGTGACTAGGTGTCACAGTGAATAGAGCACCAGCCCTGGAGTCAGGAGGACCTGAGGTGAAATCTGGCCTCAGACATGTAACACTTACTAGCCTTGTGACCTTGGGCAAGTCACTTAACCCCAGTTGCCCTCCAAAAAAAAAAAGTTACTTGAGGTCATTAGAGCATCTGAGCAATTAACTTTTCAGTCATTATACTAAATAAAAATAAATAAATTTTTTAGCTGATGCAAAAAAAATCCTAACAAAAGTGATATTAAAATATTTGAATAAGCTTCCAGTGGAGGGAAATATTAAGAATAAAATGGTCATTACCACTATAAATCAGCCTTACCAGAATTGTAACTTAGATCGAAGATTATAGAACTTTATAGGCAGTAAAACTTAAATTAAGACATTATGTTCATGGGATTGATAATTCATGTCTGTATGAATATTTTTAGTAGTTCAGTGTTCCTTGTGGACTGATACAGAGTAAAGAGAAAGGACTGCTGTTCCCCTTGGAAAAAGATGGGCTGGTGGAGAAACTATTATAGGTTCAAAAATATTTTGAACTTACTCATTCACTGGTCTTGTGATCAGTCATAGAAATGCATAGAGTTCATTATTGGTGTGCTTTTCGTCATCATAGATTCTGAAAGTATATTTTTTCTCATAGCCTATACTTTGCTAGTTTAAGAGGAGGGGTCAACAAATTATGAAAGATGGCTGGATTGCACCTATTTTTGTATGGTTCATGAGCTAAGAATATTTTTTACATTTTTAAGTACAATAAAACATTATTTAAAAATGTAAAAACCATTTTAGCTCAAGCCTGTACTAAAACAGGTGTGGATGACAGAAGCTGCTGACCCCTGCTTTAGAGTATTGTATATAGGTTTGCATATAGACTACGAATTTCGCAAAAGTAATCTTATAAAATGAGCAATCAAATTCATGAATTAATATCATTAGGAACAAGCACTATCAATCCATGGTACTTTAGAAAGCAAATTTAGCAAATATAATTTCTCCATTTTATGAGTTTATACTCTAGGAAATGGAACTGACAAAGAACATTCTAGATTGCCATCAGCAATCATGATCTTACCTTAAACACTACATAATTAGACCAAAAAAATGAAAAAAGATAAAACAAACAAAACATAAAGGAATTGCTGTAAGGCAGAATAATTTAATTTCTTGTGGTGCTTAATACCATTTTATAGTGTAAACTTCTTTGCCTGTATCCTTCAGTAACAGTAGAGGGAAAGATTGACAAGTGTTTTATGAAACGATGTTTCTTGTGTTCTTTGGCACATGACTAAAATAATCTTGTTAATTCTTCTATTAGCTTCTCTGAGGAGAGTCTGTGAGCTATCTTTTCACACAAATCTCTGAGCACATTCAATTTATTGGTAAGGTTAGCAGTTACCAATAAAAGGATTCTTTAGATCCTTAGCAATCCAAAAGACCCCAAAGGAGGGAAGACAGATCATTTTTATAGACAAAAGGAGGAGCATCCAAAAACTAAAAGACTACATCATAGATGGGCAAAACAATATATTTGGTTATAAAGTCAGAAACATTATAGATGTGGGGGACAATATGATTGGCAGGGCAAGGTATGTGGTACTAGCAGTCATCCTGACTTCCATCTTGCTGGTTGATTGTATCCACCTCTAAGATGAGCTAATGGTACATGGATAACAAGTCAGCCTTGAAGGACAACAAGTAGAATAGAAATAACAGGTTTCTTTTAATTTAAGTGATTTATAGGGAAACTGAACTTTTAAGTTTAACTCAGAGAGCAAGATTGAATTTCTAAACCTATGAACTTCTTAACTCAAAGATAGAGAAACATGACTTAAGCGGTTATACAACATGTTAGTAATTGGGATAGAATAGAATCAATTACAAAAATGGAGACAATGTCAGTTTGATTATTTGAATAATATTTTGTTTTTTTCCCAATTGCATGTAAAAGCAATTTTTAACATTCATTTAAAAAAATTTTGAAGTTCAGATTCTCTTCCTCTTTCTCTCACTTCCCTCCCTCCCCTCTGAGGCAGAAAGCAATTTGATATAGGTTATACAAGGGCAGTTATGTAAAACGTATTTCCATATTAGTCGTGTTGTAAAAGAAAACACAGGCCAAAAAAAAAAACCCCAAGCCCATGAAAAAGATAAAGCGGAAAATAGTGTGCTTTGATCTGCATTTGGCCTCCATTAGTTCTTTCTCTGGAGATAGATAGCATTTTTCATCATGAATTTTTTGAAATCATCTTGGATCTTTGTATTATTGATAATAGCTAAGTCATTCATAGTTGATCATCATATAATGCTGTTACTGTGTATAGTGTTCTGGTTTTGCTCACTTCACTTTGAATCACTTCATGTAAATTTTTCCAAGTTTTTCTGAAATCATCCTACTTGTCATTTCTTATAGCACACTAGTATTCCTTTACACAACTTAACAATTTGGTTTTCTCACCTCTGAGATCTCTTCCAATCCTACATCTATAATCATGGCAACTTTTTTATTTCTCGTGTTTATTTTTTTTAAGGGCAAAAACTGTTTATTGTATTTGTGGAGACAATCTGGAGCAGTTTCAGTTGAATGTTGAAATAAGAATGTAATTAGGAGATAACTGATCTTGAGGAAATGGGTGTGTGAAGACCATTTGTTCAAGAAATTTCCCTATAAAAGGAGAGATATGAGATTGTGACCACAATGCCTCCTCCAGCTATATGAAATTTAAGATAGAAGAGATCTGTGCATATTGAAGGAGCCTAATGCATCTCCTAGTAGAGGTGGGAATAAGTTAAAAAGTCCTTAATAATAGGTGTAGGGACTGGACTATTGATTTCATATAGGGAACTTCAAGGTGAAGAAACTAAACTCTTAACAATGCAAGTTGGCATCTCTTTTATAACTTATCTTTTTTTCCCTAGGGGCACTTTGAGGTTAAATGACTTGCCTATGGTCATATAGCCCCAGTATATGTCAGAGGTAGAACTTGAATCTAGATCTTCCTAAGCCACAGTGCTTCCAGAAATCTGGTTATTTGAGCTCTTTAGTTGTTTTTAGATCCAGTACATAGATGTTCCCTGTATGTAAGGGTAATAGAGCTCATTTTTCTGGTTTAATTTATTGTAGTTCATTGAGGAGTTTTTGTGTCTCTCTTGGATTTTGATATTGTTTTTTCTTTTCAGCTTATGAACTAGCAAAAACACCAGGGAAAAGTGTTTCACTGATTTCTAAGGGGAATACTGAAAAGATGGCAAGCACCTCACAAAGTAGCAAGAGTAAGTAGTTGAGCCTTAGAGTGAAAATATAACTAGTGTATTTCACCAGCTTCGAAGGCACTTTTTTCTCATTTATTTGGATGTTCTTTTATTAGTTTAATGATATAGAATCTAAAAAATTTTTCCTTTTGATTTAAGTAAAATTTTCACTTTTTTCCTTTCCTCCCATTCTGAAATGAACATCTGAAAATGAAAACATATTTGACTCTGCAGATTCAAAATGCAGTTGTAGAAACAAAATCTTAAGTACTAACTAAATTAACTAAATCTTTATGGCAGGACCAATCATGAAACAAATTTCATTTCCTCTTGTCACATTCTGAATTATCTCAACTTTTCTTGAGACTTGTCAAAGTTGTTCTCCCTCCCAGTGGTAAAAGTCAGGAAGAACAAACTCTAGAAAACTTTACAAATTGTTTTAAAGAACTGGGATTTCTTTATTTCTCATATATTGATTTAACTGATGGGGACATGTTTGTAGAGTTTTTGGTACAGTATTTAAATCATGCTTTTAGGTTAGCCTGAACATAATTGGGGGTATTCAGTAAGGAATTGCTTTAGTTCTTCATTCTGTCATAGAAAAATTGGAAATAAGTGAATTAATAGGAATAATTGTGGAATTAATAGTAAAAATTTGAGATGCAGTTGGAGAATTTAATATTCAGGTAGAGCCATATAATTTCTTAGGAATAGTGACTTAGACAACTTGGCATTTGAGTGCTTAGTGAAACCGAAGTGCACGTGCTACAATGTGAACTAATTTAATATTCAGTAAAATTTAATTTTATGTTTATTTTATAGAGCAATCTACTTCAGACAAAGACCAGCTAAAGGTAAGCAGTGAAGTAAAGCATTATGAATTGAATAATTTTAAAATAGTATTTCATACTAAGTTGAGTAACCATAAAAATCCATTTCTCTCACTGATTTATGTTTTCTCAACATGAAGATTGAAGTTTGCCTGACCACATTCTAGTTTTCATGTAAATTTTTGGTTTGTTTCTAATATATTGCAGCTAATTTCTTAAGGTTACTCATCTATCCTTTTAAGATTTAAGTTTAAAGAACTGAAAATTAAGTATAAAGAAGAAAACAACTTTCTAGGCCTTCCTAACAAGTAGACATTTATTTTTTCTCTTTCATCATATAATAATTGTGTTTGATTATTTTCCTTCAAATTGTCTTTTTTGACTATGAACTTAAAAACCAGCAAACATGAACATTTTAATGTATAAATAAGTATAGAAATAAAAATTGTACATGAAACTATAAACCTCTATTGTGTAGAGGTTAGTTTTTTAAAAAGTCTGTGTATTATCTATATATACAAACATATATGTTTATATGTAGTATATACATTAAAATTTACATATGTGTACCAGTACTGCCCAACTTGACTGTCCACATTCCCTTTTGAATGTCTCTTTTTTGTGTATTTAATATTTCATTAATACATTAATACTTGCCCAAAGTTACAAAGGTAGTAAGTAGTAGAGGGTCCAGATCTCATGCTCTTGCCACTAAACTTTACACTTGTTTCCAGTAATCCTTGTTTATTAACTTCATGGTATAAATATAAATGTAAACTCAGCTATTTATAAGGCTCTGTGCAAATCTTTGGAGAGACACATAAAATTTAAAAATCGTCTTTGTACTCCAGAATTTACATTTTCCTGCAGAAAGATGTTGATCATTGTTTAAGGATTAGTTTTATTGTTTTTTGTTGTTAATTTTAGTATTTTCTTTAATTCTGTTCCTCATGTATGGTAGAAACCCTATGTAGCATACTATAATATGTATAAAAACTCTTAGTTTTCCTAAAAAAATGGAATATAGCTTCTTGGATACTTGCTGTTTGAGATTCTTGTCATATGTCTGATATCCTTGTGGCAGTTTGTGCTTGTTATAACTGTTAAAATTTAGTCTGATACTTAGTAGATCTGAATATATTCTGAGTATATTCCTGAATATATTGTAGAATTTAATAGTTTCTTCAAATTTGCCTTACCTCTGTGTGTTTACCAGCATAATTATGGAGACTACCGTGTATCTGCAATTAAAAACTTTATGCTTTGTTTAAAAGCTTCTTAAAAATTATATTCTAATTAGTGGTGATTGCTATTTTTTAAATCCTCTTCTAACTTTTTAATAAAAAGCAGTTTTTATCTAATCATTTGATTTAGAAGTGGTTGATAAGGTTCAAGAGAAAGAGAAATAGGCAGTTGTGGATTGGAGTTTTTGTTGCTGGCAAGGGAACATAGTATAAGGTCTCTTTCCAATTTTTCCTGGTTAAAAAAAGCTGCATTAAATCTTAATAAACTGAAACCTGGGGGAAGCTAGGGGTGCAGTGAATAGAGCACCAGCTCTGGAGTCAGGAGGACCTGAGTTCAAGTGTGACTTCAGACACTTGACATACTTAATAGCTGTGTGACCCTGGGCAAGTCACTCAACCCCATTGCCTTGCCTTCCCCCTTCTAAAATAATCTGAATACTGAGAGGAATGCAGAGAAGATACACTAAGACAGAAAACAATTATAGATGAGTTTCAGCATTCAGCTGGAAAAGAGGTCACCGGAGAAAATGTTGAAGCCCAAATGAAATTTTAACTTTGTTAAATTAAAATTAACTTTGTGGGTGTTTCAGCATGGAATCAAATTACATGAGAAACAGGAACAAAAGAATAACTAGATTTGCCTTAGCACAGATAGAGCCTTGGCTGTTGTGGCAGGAGATTGGGTTATCTGTCTTTTGCTCTCAATTCAGTCTGAAGTTTGGAACAGTTCTTTAAAGGGTCCAACTTTTATTGCTTTTGGCCAGATAGTTACAGGACATAAAGAGCCAAGGAATAGGTGATTTTAAATTATAAATTAGGTCAAAGTAAATTTATTTTGTTCATCTGTAAAATGGGGATGATAATAATAGCACCTACATCCCTAGGCTGTTGAAAGGATGAAATCAAATAATTGTAAACATTGCACAATTCCTGGCACATATAAAATAAGTGCCATATAAATGTTAGCTATTATTGTTGTTATTAAGTGAAATTTGGGTAAAAGGATAGTTAATATTTTGCATTGTTATTAAGAGAAATAGATCTTAACTTCGGCCTACATCATTTTCCTCATCTGTAAAATGTAGAGGATAACACCTATTTTCCAGCATTGTTGTGAGGATAAAGTGAGATATTTATAAAATGTGTTTGCAAATCTTAAAGCATTGTTTAAACACTAGCTGTTATTCTTGTTATCTCTTTGGTGGTATTATACTAGAGATCTAGCTTTGTGTGGTTCAGATATTCGATCCCAGAATTTCTTGTAAGTATAAGCTAATTCTAGTTCTTTAATAAATTTCCAACAGGTTGAACTATTTTTAAAAATTCAAGTTTGTTTTGTTTATTTTTATTTTATTCGATCCTAGAATTTCTTTAAGTATAAGCTAATTCTCGTTCTTTCCATTGCTGTTTGATAAACTTTTTTGTACCCCCTCCTCCCTAATGCCTCATAAGATGAATGCAGAGACAATAGGAATATTGTCATGGAATAACTATGTATATACATGTTTTCCCCTTTCATACCTCATTTTGAGGTTGTTGGGTAAAGTTATTTGGTTTTTCCTAACTTGGCCATGTTTTTCATCAGTACATCCTTATAACAGCAAGCACCCTAGCATATCCAGGATGTCTGCTAGCACAGGTTCTTAGATCTGCTTTTCTAATGGAAAGCAACTCAAAATGGGTTAACAGTCTCACTTTAATCAATCAAACACATATCATTTACCTAGTTCAGGGGAAAAAGTCAGCACCCTAAACTTCAGAGAATACATACAGAATACAAGCAGAAGTTACAAGCAAACAGACAAATCAGCAGATGGGCTTCCATCCGTCTGACCATTACACCCATACCTATTCAGTTACCAGAGAGAGAAGCACCAACATCTGGGTTTTTCAAAGGGAGTGGTGGGGTGGTGGGGTGGAGTGGGGGGCTCAATGGCTTCCGAGAGTCTCCTCTGGCCAAATCACACAACTCTTCTCAAAGTGAGCCCCAAAGCAAAACCTCACATCAGGGCCTATATATAGCCTTCTCCTGGCTCACAGAATGTCACAGCCCTTTTGACCCACTGCCCAATCACAAAGTAAAAAGGCGTGGGCATTCCTGAAGAACAAGCCTCCCACCACAGGCTCCATGTGACCACATTCAGCCTATTATGGGACAGTATACTTTCATGTCAGGGGAAGGTTCTCAGAGCCACTTCAGCCACTTAAGCAAAGGGCCTAGGGGCAAGGAAGATCTTCAGATTCCCATAACAATCCTTTAAGAAGTAATATAGTTTGTATGATCATAAAGAAATAATGGTGGTTTAAGGTGTTGAGTTAGAGTTTCACAAGTTTTAAAACTATCTCTGTCATTGGCCATAGCTTATTTTTTTTTTTAGAGAGGTGAAGGCAAGGCATTTAGGGTTAAGTGACTTGCCCAATGTCAAGTATCTGAGGCTGGATTTGAACTCAGGTCCTCCTGATTCGAGGACTGGTGTTCTATTCACTGCACCACTTAGCTGCCCAGTAACTTATTTTTTAAATGAAATTTTGTTTTGTTTTTTTATTTTCCATGTCTCCTTCCTGCTGCTGTTGCCCAGATTTTTTCAGCAAAAAAACCAAAACCTCTATCACAAGCACACATAGTCAAGCAAAACAAAATTTCTCATTAGACTTATCTAAGGAAAATAAATACGTCTCAAACTATTCTCTGAGTCTGTTACCTCTCTGTCTGGAGGTGAGCAGGCTGTTTCATCTTGGAGTACTTAATTAAGCATTGTAGTTGGTCATTGTATTGATCAGAGATCCCGAGTTTTCTTAATTTTTTTTCAAATTTTGTTTTAATTAGCCAAGGTCTTCCCTTTTACCTTTCTACCCCAATACCCCACTCATGCTTACCTTTCTTATGTCTTTTTTCACTCCTTCATTTATACTTTAAAGTTTCTCTGTATCATCAGGAATGCTTGGAAGTTCTCTATTTCATTAAAAGCCCATTTTTCCTCCTGTAGGATTATATTCTGCTTTGCAGGGTGAGTTATTAGCTGTATAGCCCATATATTTTGTGTTTGAGACTATCATATTCCAAATTCTCCATTCCTTTATAATGGTGACTGCTAGATCATATGAGATCCATACTGGCTTCTTCTTTCTTTCTGACTGCTTCATGTGTTTTTCCTACGTCTGGGAAGCTCTGGATTTTGGCTGTGATGTTCTGGGAATTCTAGAGATGACCAGTGGATTCTTTCTGTTTCCACTTTGCCCTCTGGTTTTAAGAGACCTGTGCAAGTTCACTTTTAAGATTTTTGAAATAGGATTCCTAGACTCTCTTTTTGGTCATGGTATTTAGATAGTCTAATGATGCTTAAATATTTTTCTCCTTGATCTGTTTTCCAGGTCAATTGTTTATGTTATCAGATAGCTTACAATTTTCTTGTATTTTTATGGCCTTTTGACTTTGTTTTAATATTGCTTGTTGCCTCATGAAATCATTGGCTCCTCATTGAATTTTCAAGGAGTTTATTGCTTGGGCAAGTTTTTGTACCTCTTGTGCCAAACTGTTATTTAGCTCCCTTTCCAGTTCTGTCTTTCATAGCTCTCATTTCTTTTCCAAAATTTTCCTCAAGAACTCTCATTTCATTTTGAAATACTTTTTAAAAAATTAACTCTTGCTTCATCTCTTCTAGGAATTCTAGCTTAGTTTGTGCTTTTCTGAGGCATTGCTTATAAACATTTTAGAGTTCTGCATTTATGTCTTGTGAGTCCCTGTTACCATAATAACTTACGGTGTTGTTCTTTTTTTGTTTGCCCATTCTTCCAGACTATTTTGGTTTTGATTTGGGACTGGATTCTGTGCACTTCTGGAGGGGAGGTCTGAGATGGTCCTTTTCCTGCTTTGTTGAGATAGGTTTGAGCAAGAATAGATTCTTGATGGGACTCCATCCCGGTCAGCCAAATGGAAAAATCTCTTGGCTCAGAATGGTACAATTGTAGGATTCCTTTTGGTCTAGGATTCTGGTCCTGATTTATTCTTCTGTAGTCTGGACATTGGAAGTGAGATCTCACATTGAGCAAGAGCTCTGAGCCATGCCATTGATACTGTTCGTTTTGCCTTTTGAACTTCTTCCTTTTTCCTTGCATAGCCTGGGGATTCCCTGTCTGGGAAAGCTGCTCCCCCATGCACGTCCCCTTCTCAGTTTGCTCTGGATCTGTGATCTGTGCCTGGGTAGGGAACAGTAAAGCATCCAATTGACGCCTCTCCCTTGTGCAGAACTCTGGTGTGGGTCTGGGTATTCCCCCTTACGGGCCTGGGATCTCTCCCTGGGTGTGTAGCATACTACTGAATCAGCCTAGTGTCCACTGAACTTCCTGTCTGTCTCTCTATGCCAAGCTGGGCAAATGACTTGTGACTTTTTCTGGATTTCCCTGTCAGGATTCACTTTGGTGCATTTTCTAGATCTATCTGCAGGAACTTTTGGAGAGGAACACATAGCAGTGCTTCTCACTCTGCCTTATTGACTTCACCTGACCATAGCTTATTAATGGAGTGATTAAAGATATTGTGGCTGAAATTTTGGCAAAAAAAAATGTAGCTGAATATAGATAAACTTTGTTTTAAAAAAAATTCGGATGAAAGTTTTCATTAGACAAAAAGTAATTAGAAATATAAAAGTATTAAGACTAAAAAAGCTGCATGGCTAAAATAACTAAAAGGCAGGTAGGGCATTAATAAAATTCTAATGCTATAAAATAATTTAGAGTAAAAGATATTAAAGCTGTCAATAGAATTAACATTAAATATTTTAAAGTCATTATTTTAAGGATCTCTGATTTTTATAGGTGTGGAAAATTCCTAGATAATGGCCTTCTGTAACTTTGTAGATAAGTCTTAGTAATCTGAAATAGAAAGAGTAATAAGTACCAGAGTAAAGATTTGAATCCAGATCTTTGTGGCAGTACTTTCTCTACGATGATATCTCAAATTTTAAAGTACTAGAAAAGAAAAAGGTTAATGCAAGCTGCCAATATCATTGAGTACTAGTAAAACTGATTTGGATTTCAACTTTTTTGGAGAGTTGTTTGGGTCTTTAAGAAGTAAAATTTTTAAGGTGTTGGGTCAGAGGTTTATACCAGAGACTTGTACCACTGTGGACAATTTTTGGACAGAGTTTAGCAAGCTTCCTTTGTGCCTCCCCTTTGCTCCAGCCCTCATGTACCAATTAACTTGCATTTCATCTTATTAAAACATACTTTTCTAATGCTTTTTACTGTAGTGTCTAAGCATTACTGTAGTCTATCCCACTTAGAACCTTAATAATATTGTTTTTCTTTTGCAATTTCTTCCTTTCTCTTCTTCCTTCCCTATTATATTTAATGTCATCTTTAATCAGTCTCTTACAATTTTCTTGGATTATGTATTCTTAAAGAAGTTATGATTCTTTTTCTCTCTGGGGTTACATATACTATTTCCTTACTATAAGAGGTTACATAAGTGTGAGTTTTTATTATTTTGCCTTTTTTATTCAGGGAGAGAATAACTTTCTTTCTTAGAGTTTTACTATCAAGATTTTGCCTGTTTTTGAACTATATGACAAATTTCTTTTTTTTTTAACTATTCTAATATTACAGAGGGATGAGAAAAATGAATTTCTATCAACACCTTACAGACTAAGGAAAAGACTGACAGGTATGTACTTTGTATAAGCTCCTACTAAAAAGAATACAGTTAGCATTGATACATTACAGCTCAAGTACCATTTCCTGTAGAAATACTGTGTCAGCACCTTCTTTCCTCTTATTCCTGTTATGTGCTGTTTGTTCTTCTCTGCTTTTCCCCCATTCCACTTTTCAGCTTCCTTTTTCTTCTCCCGTTAGATTCTAAACTCTTTGAGAATAGGGACTGTCTGTCTTTCTTTTCTTTTTCCTATTTAACCCCTAGTGCTTAGCACGATGCCTGGCATAGAGTAGCTGCTTAATTAATGTATATTGACTGACTGTATCCCTTATTTTGTCCTTATCATAGGCTGCCTTGTATTATCATTTATCTTTTTGTTCATATCTTTCCTATCTCCCTGAATAGAAGACAAGCTTCTTGAGAATAGAAATCATCTCTTACAGTTTCCATATCCCAGGAATGTAGCATGGCGACCTCATTGTAGCATAGTTTCTTGCACATAAGCATCAGTGAGTTTGTTAATAATACTAATTTGTTAGTCTGTTCATTTTGACAGTAATGCCTATATAGATGATGGTATCACTAAGTTGCTTATTAAACACTCAGTGTGTTGCACTGAATACTGTTTGTTGGTCAGGAAACATTCGTTGAGTGCTTACTATGTATTAGGCACAGTGTTAAGTGCTAGGGAAACAAAAAAAGGTGGAAGATAGGTCTTGCCCTTGAGGAACTCACATAGGGGACACAACATATGAAAGGAAGGTAAAAAGAGAGGAGGAAGGAGTAGGGCAAGAAGAGCACTCTGTGCAGCCAGCTAGGAAAGGAAGAGATCTGTGTTACAGGGTCAGCGTGACCTTGTGGGATGATGAGGTTCCTGGTGTATGCTAAAGTCCAGAGGAGTGCAGCCAGGTGGGAAATGAAACAAAGTGAATAGACATCATTTGTGTCTTCTGGAAAACATTTTATCAGTCAGTCAGTCAATACACATTTAATAAGTGCCTGCTATATGTGCTAAGCTCTGGAATGCAAAAAGGGGCAAAAGAACAATACTTGCCCTCAAGAAGCTTACAGTCTAAAGGAGGAGACAACATGCAGACAAATATGTATAAAGTAAGCAGTATTACAGGATAAATAGGAAATAATTAACAAGAGTTGGAAAGCATTGGAATTAAGGGGAGTGGGGAAGGCTTGCTGTAGAAGATGGGATTTTTAGTTGGGACTTAATGGAAGCCAGGGAGATCATTAGTTGGAATGGAGGAGGGACAGTGTTCTTGGCCTGGGGGACAGTCAGAGAAAATGCTCAGAGTTGAGAGACGCAGGAGACCATTCATTGTCACTGTCTTGTAAAGTACATGTCTGAGAGTAAGGTGTAAGAATACTGGAAAGGTAGGATGGGATCTTGTTATGAAGGGCTTTGAATGCCAAACAACATTTTGTATTTGTTCCTGAAAGTTATAGGGAATCACCAGAGTTTATTAAGTTAGAGAGGTGACATGGTCTGACCTGCTCTTTCAGAAAATCACTTTAGTGTTTGAGTGGTTTGGGGATTGGAGTGGAGAGAGACTTGAGACAGGCAGACCCACTAGTGGCTATTGTGATAATTAGTATATGCGGGATGAGGGCCTGTACCAGTGGGGTGGCAATGTCCAGTGAGAAGGGGGCATATTTGAGAGATGTTGCAAAGATGAAATCAGTAGACCTTGGCAACAGCTTGCATGTGAGAGGGAGAAGTTCAGGATGACTCCAAGGTTGTGAGCCTTAGGGACTAGAAGGATGATGTTGCCCATAATAATTGGTAAGGTAGGAGTTAGGGATGTTTTAGAGGGAAAGATAAAGAAAACTGTTTGCTCTGAAACTATGCACATTGGATGACTAAAAACTATAGATGTTGGAATGTTTGGAGCCTTTATCTCCTGCTAGACCTTAGATTTCAAGGTTTTTTGCTGTAGCAGTCTTGTTTTGAGCTGTGAAGTTATTATTAGGATTATCAGTATTATCCTAAATATCATGCAGAGATAGTCCTGAATGATTCTATATTCTTATTCTATAAAAACATTTAGATGCATTACTTCTGTTTGTGGCCAAAATATTCTACTTCTCTTTCTTCCTTATCCAACTATGTCTTAAATTCAGGGAAAGGAAATGCAGAGTTCCATCCTCTTCAGTGTATTTTGCGCTTTCTCCTTCTCATAAAGTAAAGATGGGCATTATTTTGAAGGATATCTATTGAACACAATATATTAATTGGAGGATATTGCTTTTTTAAAAATGACAGCTTGTCTCTTGCCTTCTACTGGATAGTAAATATATCTATTTCTAAGGAATTGCCACAAATTTATTTTTTTTAAGTTTAATGAGTACTTCACTTTAAACCACAGGAAAACCAAAGATATATTTCCAGCTATTTACACTCAAATTTTATCACACCAGTGAAATAACTGGTCCTTGATTTTTGGCTGTTGCTACTTAAAATTCATTTTAACCTACAACACACCCTTAATAGGCTTTTTTGTATATATGTCTGTTATTTGTTTACTGTTCTCCATAATTAATGTATTCAGTCAGCAATCATTTATTAAGCACCTGCTATGAGCCACACTTTTTGCTAGGCTCTGGACATACAAAGGAAAATAAATGAAACAATCCTGTCCTCCAGGTCATAACCCTCCATCTGAGGAGACAGCATAAATATACACAAATAAACAGGAGGTAATGTAGGGAGTGCAGAGGACGGCATTGGCAATTGGGAGGGCCTAGAAGAGTCAGAGAATGCTTCCTGTAGAATATGTGTCTGAGCTGAGCTTTCAAGGAAATTGGGGATTCTGAGAGATTGAGGTGATGGATACATTGCAGGCCTAGGAAAATAGGAGTGTCATGTGATGAACATGGTTCACATCAGGTTAGTTTCCCTCAACCAGAGAGTGTGAAGAGAAGTAACATAAAATAAGACTGGAAAGGTTTGTTGGAGCCAGGTTATGAAGAATTTTATATCCCAAAATGAGGAGTTTGTACCTGTTGTTTATTAGAGGCAATGGGGAGCCATGGGAGTTTATTGAGCAGGGGAGTGAAATATGGTTAGGCTTGTACTTTTGAAAAAGTAGTAAGCATCAATTAAAGGCTTGCTGTATGTCAGGCGCTGTGCTTGATGCTGGGGATATGAGGGCAAACATGAAACAACTCTTTTCTGTTGGTAATGTCATAAATCGTACATGGCTTTTTTTGGTCCTAGCTTCTACCTTACCCTCTGACACTGAAAGTGAATATTCTGATTCAAACTCAGAAGATGATAAAGGGGAGAAACAGGAAGAGGAAGAGAAGATAAGTGAAGTCTTAATGGATCAAAAGAAAATTGCTAAGTACAGATCAGTTTCATCTTCTTGCAAAAAAGTATCAGCAAAAAAAATGAAAAAAGACACAACAGTAAGTGGGGAAACTATTCTGATTTAAATAGACATTTTTCATTTAATATTTTTATATTCTCAAAGACTAAATAAATCCAAAGAACAGTATAGATTCTAAGAGTAGTACTCTTTCTGGGTGGTTTCTTCTATACTCCACTTTAACAGTTAAATATTTTATATTTCAGTAGTTTTGCAATTGGAAGTATACGTAAAAAAATACATATAGGTATCTGTTTTATTAGCTTAAAGTTTTTTTCAGAATGTTACTAAATATGGGAATTTTGTTGTTGTTAATGTGTGTCCAACTCTTTGTGACCCCATTTGGGGTGTTCTTGATAAAGAGATATTGAAGTGGTTTACCATTTCCTTCTTCGGCTAATTTTATAGATGATGAAACTGAGGCAAACAGGGTTAAGTGACTTGCCCAGGGTCACACAGCTAGTAAGTGCCTGAGGCCAAATTCGAATTCAGGAAGATGATTCTTCCTAGCTTCAGACCTGGCATTCTATCCACTGCATCACTGAGCTTCCCTACAAACGCTTAACCAAAAGGTAAATCAGTTACTATAAATGAGAAAACCTCAGACATTGACACACTTACTAGTTGTGTGGCCTTGGGCAAGTCATTTAACCCCAATTGCCCTTTCATCCCCCCCTCCAAAAAGACAAAAAAGAAAAGGAATGTGTACTACTGTACTAAGACTTATAGACTATTTCACTATTTTTTCTTTTTTCATTCTTTTATTAGGCCTTTTGGCATCCTTATGAGAATTTTCTTTTTTCTGATATGATTTTAGAATTCTGTTCTCTTTTTACCCTAGAGTTCTTTTACTTTATAGTAGTTATTCATATTATTAAAATATTTCTTTTCCTTGGCCATTCCTTCATTCTCAGCTCTGAGACAGTGTCTAACCTTTGCTGTTTGGAAATATTCTTTTTTTTTTAAACTTTTAGTTTTCTCTGGAAGCTAGTTTGACTCAATTTTTCCTTTCTTCTGTGCTGATTATTATTCTTTTACTTAATTTGATGCATTTCTTAATTTTTTGAAGGGTATGTATAAGCTACTGTATTTGATTAAATTTTTTTTTAAATTCATGTTTGGGTTTTAATGAAAGGCTCCTTTGTATTCAGCTCATCGGAATTCCATCCTGCCTTGATTCAAGGAAAAAAAGAATTAATAGTATGATAATGACTAAACTCCCCCCCCCCCCCAAAAAAGTCACCATAGTAACAGCAAAACCTTAGCTTTTTTGAAGTATTTTTTTTAACTTTTGATTTTCTGTGGGAGCTACCTTGCTACAATTTTTTGTTTCATCTCTGTTGATTATTATTCTTATACTTAATTTGATGCATGTCTTAATTTTTTTGAATGTATGTATAACTGCTGGATTTGATTAGAACCTTTTGTTTAATTGATGCCTTTTTATTTTTGTCACATTCTTGAAAATATCACTGTACCCCTTCACTTTCACCTTTCATTCTGCCATCTTGCTAGAAAATATTATTCAAACATTATCCCTAAAACAGAGCCTGTGGGGTTTTTTTTGTAAAAGGCTTAAAAATTCAGAATTTTAAAATAAGAATATCCATATATAAAGTAAAACAAGAAAAGAGGATTCTTTGTTAAATTGCAAATCTCTTACACAGTTTGCTTTCTCTTTTAAGTAAATGATAAATTCAGCATATAATTTTCAAAGCTGTCTTGCCTGTTTTCCTTTTGGACTTCCTTCTGTTTTCTCCTGTGCACTTAAAAAAATGCTTTAAAGACCACATTTTCTTTTTCACTTCTCTTTTGCTAACCATGTTCCTACTGTCCTCTTCCTCCTACCTTTGTTAGTCACTAACATTCCCCATTGAAAAAAAAAGAAAGCCCTTGTAACAGATATGATGCATTGTCAAAGAAAGAACTATTTTCCCACATTGGCCGTGTCTACGAATGTATGTCTTATTCTGAACCTTGAGTCTGTCACCTCTATTACGTAATGGGTAGTGATTCATAATTAGTCCTTTGGAATCATGATTACAGTTACTAAATCTTTCAAAGTTGTTTTTCTTTATGATGTTGTATAAATTGTTCTGGTTCTTACTTTGCATCATTTCTTATGTCTTCTAATGTTTCTCTAAAACTTTCCCATTCATCATTATTCTTAAACTGAAATAATCCATTATTTATTTGCTGTAATTTGTTCAGCTTTTTTTTTTTGTTTGTGAGCACCCCCTCAATTCCCAGTTTCTTGTTCTCATGAACATGCTGCTGTAAATGGTTTTGTTTTTAGAGGTCCTTAACCTCTTTGATCTCTTTGTGGCTCATCTTTTTAAAACCTGTTATTTTTTCCAGTGATATTTTATGGCCATAGATCATGAAATACTACATCTTTGAAGAATCATCCAAAGAATATTGAAAAGGCTGTAGGGTTTCTCATCACAGAAATTTATGTTAATCTATTTTTTTAAGGTGTTATTTTCTTTAGTCGGGTTGTTGACTCACTTTTCATGATTTTCTTGAATCATTCTCATTTCTCTTCCCAATTTTTCCTCCACTTCTCTTACTTGGTTTTCAAAATCCTTCTTAAGCTCCGTTAAGCTATGGCCTGTAACATTTTTCTTGGAAGCTTTTGGTGTGGGAGTTCTGCCTGTGTT
>CM053591.1:133640224-133654840 GCA_028646515.1 Pseudochirops corinnae
GAGCTATTAGCGGGCTGCCATCTCTGCAGCCTCCACCAGCTTTGGCTCACTGGTCACACACTTCAGGACCACCACCCAAGACCATGATCGCGATCCAGGCGGGTTAAGGCAAGAGCACTTAGCCTCTGAATGATCGCTTGGCCCCCTTGCAATCTGCAGGTTGCTAGCTCTGAAGCAGCCAGTGGGGGCAGCTGTAGGGCCACCATGCTGCTTCTTGGCCTGGGGCCAGACGGCTGGGCCCACTCCTTTCCCCCAAATTTAATTGAGTTCCACTGACCTTTCACTTTGTCCTTGTTTCTTAGCGGTTGATAATTCTGGAAACTGCCACAGCTGCCTGTGATTGGCTCTCCTGAAAGCTCTAGCTATGGCTTGTCCAGGCCGCCCTGGGGCTACATCCGTGATTTCAGGCAGGGCTGGTTTCGGCTCCCAGCGCACTGTGATGAACCCGTCCTGTCCACCTGCCGGGCTGCCTTCAGCGGGAGCCTTGTTTTTTTTGTCATTTTGTGGGTTCTGGAGCTCTAAAATTTGTTTAGAGTCACATTTATAGTTATTTGAGGTGGTTGGGGGGGGGGGGAACTCCCGGAGTTCTCCTGCTTCTAGCCTGCCATCTTGAGTCCGCCACCACCCCCCATCACAGAAATATATGACCATTAAAAAAGATGGGCCAGTCACATAATGAGAATAAAGGATAGATAACCTGGTGCTGCTCTGTTGGCATCCATCTAGCATCAAGAAAGCATAAGAAAAAGACCTCAGCACATTGTATGGATGGAGCCTCTGTACATGAATGAGAGTTATATAGTATGGGCTAGTTGCCATCTGCCGTGGAGGAGAAAGAACTGACTTTGAGCATATAACAATCAATGGGAATTTGATTTCATTTATTATAGTCATTGTATATATATTCTTTTGATTATGCTCTCTTTACTCTGAATGACTTTGTATAAACCTTATCTTATTTCTCAGAATTCTTCCCATTTGTCATTTTTTTTTTGGTGACAGTAGTGAAAATGATCCTTAACCTGAAATGGAGATTGTAAATGTTGGTAATCATTTACTACTGATAGAGACATAATGATTAAGTCTTTCATGTTCCTAAGATTTAGGCAGGAAGTTGTGGTTTAGCAGAGAGCATGGATAATTGCTCTAATTTATAGCCTTTTAAAATCTCTTTCTTGGGTAAGAAAAATAAATTCATATGTTTTCAATTTCCTATTAATGTAGATTAGCCTGAACCCACTGTAAACTGGCCTTTCTCTTTGTTTTTTCAGACTGACTTAGTAGAAGAGTATTTTCAAGCTCACAGCAGTTCAAAAGTTTTAACCTCAGACAGAACATTGCAGAAACTAAAAAGAACTAAACTAGATCAGGTATGTTGCCAGGACTGTTCAATTTAACATTTTAAAAATGGATCTTTATATGGGAACAGCAAACCATGGAGGGTGAACACATATAAACAGAATTACATACAATCGAATCAAACCTAGATAACTTATCATGATATACACTTACTGATACTCATATTCTTTATTTTGTTGCATGGTAATTAGGCACAAATAATAAGAAATTTACAAAAACAACTAATTAGTTTTATTATTTTTGGATAGAACAAATTTTAGGAGTTTCTTGCTACCTTTATTTCTGCAGTATCTGTACTCAGCATTGGTGTCTGTTTTTTCTCTTATATCTTGTACATTTTAGTCCCTAATATTCAGCCATACCCATTGATTTTCTTAACATTTAAAAGTCTTTTCCTAACTTTTGTACCTAGGCTTCTGTCCTTACATCTTCCTACCACATACATAGTTTCTGAAGTTCCTTGGGTATTTCCGCTCTTTTCTTCCACCATCCCACCTCTTTTGAAAGGTGGGTTTTGTTGGTTCTTGAGTTCTGCATTCAGCTACTCTCTGATTGTCTTGGATATGGGAAAGAGAGAGACTGAAGTTCAGTCACTTAATAAGCATTTATCTCCTTGCCCAGGAGACAAAGATAAAAAAGACCTTATCTGTGCCTTCTCTTTTGTATGACAGCCTTCCAGCAAACTACCTGCCACAAGTGGTCCAAATCAGGTAAAGCTTCAGGGTTTTACTTAGGAGTTCACATAATAAGATTTTAGGAACAAGGGAGGGCATCTCATCACTCCAAAATTTTTTTCTCCATTTGTTTTAAAATGTCTGAAATTTCTTTAGATGAATTTATTCTATTCAAAGCTTTTTATTTCTTGGTTAGAAATAAGAGGCTTATACTGCAAATGGCTTAGAGACTGAATACATTTCTTCAATGGAATTCACTCATGTTAAAATGTAATCAGCAAATGAACCAAGTAAACTTTGTCAGAGGTTTTCCTATTATGGGAAGCTTTCACAACAGAAAGGCTTTGTACTAGGTAGTGTGCTTGGTGTGCCATGGTGGCAGGAATACACAAGAAATGTCACTTAATCTTTTGGGGCTTTAGTTTCCTAATCACCTAAACATGAGCGGGTTGGACTAAATATGATCTAAGTTCCTTCTCAGCTCAGAAAATAAGAGGAGAAACAGAAAGACTGAAGTGAGGAAAGAAAACATCTTATTTACTTCACAGTTTTACCTAGGATTGATATTCAGTTATATGGTATCTCATGTATAAGAAGGTATTTTTGTTGGACATGGTCTCGCAAATGCCCCCTAGTGACAGTCAGGGTTAAAAAAAATTGTAACTAGTAATGAAGACCTTTTTAGAGGTATTGGAGTGTACTTGAGGAGATTGTAGTGGCATGCATCAGTCAATCAGTAATCATATATTAAGGGCCTACTATGTGCTAGGCACTATGATAAGCAGTAGGAATATAAAAAGAGGCAAAAGATAGGCCCCCTCTCAAGGAACTTATAGTGTAAAGGGCAAGACAACACAGAAACAAATATATAAAAAGCAAGCTATATACAGAATAAATAGGAAACATTAATAGAGGGAAGGCAGTAGAATTAAGAGGGCTTGGGGAAGACTTCTTATAAAAGATGGGGATTTTAGTAGGGACTTATAGGGAGGGAAGCCAGTTGGTAGAGTTGAAGAAGAAAAGCATTCCAGGTCTGGGGAATAGCCAAAGAAAATGCCCAGAATTGAGAGATGTCTTGTTTATGGAACAGCCAGAAGGCTAGTGTTACTTGATCTAAGAGTATTTATTATGGAGTAAGGTATAAGAAAACTGGAAAGGTAGGAGGGGCTAGGTTATGATGGGCTTTGAAGGCCAAACAGAGCATTTTGTTTTTGATGTTGGAGGTAAGAAGGAACCACTGGAATTTGTTGAATAGAGGGTGACATACTTGGATCTGTTTGGCATTTCTTAAACTGTGGGCCATGTCCCCATATGGGTTACCACCCACAATTTAAGAAGCGCTGAAGGGGTCTCAAGTGGAAAAAGTTTAAGAAGCCCTGCTTTAGATAGATCACTTTGGTGACTGAATGGTTTGGAGTGGGAAGAAACTTGAGGCAGGCAGATCCACCAGCAGGATATTGCCGTAATCCAAGTATGAAGTGGATACCAGGATGTTGGCAATGTCAGAGGAGACAAGGGGGAATATTGGAGGGATGTTGCAAAGGTAAAATTGACAGGTCTAGGCAACAGCTTGTATGTGGAGGAGAAGAGAGAGTGAGGAACCCAGGATGATTCCTAGGTTATGAGCCTGAGGGCCTGGGAGGATGGTGTTGACCTCTACAGTAATAGAGAAGGTAGGAGTGGGGAAAGCATTTAGGGGGAAAGATAATGAGTTCCGTTCTGAAACATAATGAGTTTCGGACAGGCATGGGGAACCTGTGGCCTCGAGGCCACATGTGGCCCTCTAGGTCCTCAAGTGTAACCCTTTGACTGAATCTAAACTTCATAGAACAGATCCCCTTAATTAAAGGATTTGTTCTGTAAAACTTGGGGTTCAGTCAAAAGGCTGCATCCAAGGGCTTAGGAGGATACAAGTGGCCCCGAGGCCAGAGGTTCGCTGCCCCACCCACTTGCCCCCCCAGTTTAGGATATCTACTGGACATCCAGTTAAAGATATCTGAAAGGTGGTTGGAGATTAGCAGAGAGACTGGGGCACCATAATGGTAGTTTCATAACTTTTTGCCAGGATTCTCATGGATGGGATTTGACTGTGGATGGCTAGCTTCACCTGCTAGAATTATAGCTGGAAGGGAACTTAGACACTCTCTAATCCGGCTCCTTCATTTTACAAATTGAGGCCCAAGGAGGATAAGTGACTTGCCCAAGATCACACAGGTCATGGCTGTCAGGCACAATTTAGTCTCACTTTTTAGTCAGTGCTCTTTCCAATTTACCACACTACCAGAACAGTTTAGTTTCTTCAAGGTAACGGAATTAGGATGGGTTTCCTTATTCTAATGAAATACAGGTTCAGACCTCCCCCTTCAATAATTTCTCCCCTGCCCCCCAAGATAAGTGAAGTTTGTTTAGAAATGATAGGACTAAGGGATTTCTTTGAATTACTTATTAGACTGTTGACTTAAGTTTTTATATATTTTTGCCAAATCCTCTACGTTTTTAATGGTCTTTTTCAAAGCTATTGTTTGTGGTCCTAAATCAGTTGTTTATGATAATGAGCTTATACTATAGCTCAGACAGAGACTCCTTGCAATACTGTCTCTTCATAGCACATTCATATATAGACAACTGTAAAGTATTTAAAATATTTAAGAAAAGAAATTATTTTAAAGGATCCTCAAGCAATTCAGAAGATATTCCTCATCATGAACGTGCTAATTGCAAAACAGTCTTGTTGTGAAACCAGGTCACCTGAGAATGTTTAAGTATGAAAATCTCCTAGTTTTGTTTCACATAATATATGTGAACCCAGGGTCAATTTTCTTTTATTACCTTTTAGCAAACTTTGCACAACCTGTTGAGCAAGTTTTCTCCTTCCTTCTCTGCCGAGTTAAAACAATTAAATGAACAGCATGAACAGCTATTTCACAAGTGGATGTTACAATTACAGTAAGTATGGTGCTTTAAAATGCTTAATGGAATAATTGAATTTGTGCTTGTACAGTGTTTTTTACTTTAGAGCAATTTTATGCATTATTTTGTTTTATGCATAAACCGTGTGTATTGTAAATAACCACAGAATGTATACCAAACAGCTCTGTTTAATAAGTGGAAAGACTGAAGCACCTGAGGGGCAGAGGAGAAAGCAGTTGGCTCTAGAATCAGAGGACCCCAGTTCAAATCCCATTTCTGCCACTTTTTACTGTGGGCAATTCACTTTATTTCTTTGGGCTTCAATTTCCTCATCTGTACAGTGAGAGTGTTGGACTAGGTGATTTCTCATATCTCTGACCTCTCCATATCTGTGGTCTGGTGAAGTGATAGAAATTACCCAGTGTCACATGGGAATGTATGTAATGACAAAAGGTACAAATGTTATTGGTAAATCTTGGGTCTCCACTAGTTATAAGATAGTTTTCCTACCTTCTTTCCTTACCCTCTTAAAATTTTTCTTGGTTTGGGCCTTGGTATCAACTCAGTTCTGGTTCTGTGACTGTGTAATTGACCATCCTTTGAAGCTCTCTGAAACCTACTTCTCCAACTCTCAGTATGGTCTATCAAAATCTGGCCTGTCTCCCTCACTGGCTCAATCCATTCAGGATCAATTCCTCTCTACTGCTGTGTAGGGTGTGTGGCAGTTTATCCTTTCCCTAGAAAATAGTGAATATTTTCTTTCTAGGCTACCTCCCTGGGAATTTTTGCCTTATACCACCTCACCACACTCTGGATGGCTGTAGTCTTTGGCCCTTTTGAAAACTGTTTACCTACATGTCTTGTCTGGTTCTGTTCTCTCAGTTCCCAGAAGCAGGTTCTGCTGTGGCATGTTTTGACTGATTTAGTCCTTGTATCTATTGCTGCAGACCACAAGACCTGTCCAGACCCTCTTGAGTGTTAGCCCCCACCCGTGGCCAAGTTTCACTTGCTTTAGAGGGCCTACACCAACTCCTTAACCTTTGACTTAACTAAAGTGTTAGATAGATATTAGGAATAATAAAGTCTGGACACCTCTAGTTCTCTAAGAATCCAATCATTTTGCTGTCACAAACCATTCTTAGCCTGGTTTCTTTTTACTTTTCCTCCTCTCCTTGTTCCTTTGCTACATTTCCTAAGGGGCAATTTCTTCAAACCTATATGTTGTTATTATAATTACACATTATAATTGTTGGTCATGTTACGGTGTCAGCATGTGTTCACTTTCCATTAGTTGGTCAGGATTATTTCCCCATAGTGCCCTCTCTTAACATATGGAGCTCAGTAAGAGATGTAATTTAGTGTTCTTAATGCTCTTCTCAGACATGCCATTGTTTTAGAGTCATCCATAATTTATTTGCTTTTGTATCTATTGCTTTTAATCTTTTAAATCTTTTAAATCTGAGAGTTTGTTGTCCAGCCATACTAGTCTCATAAGACTCTTCACCAATTTATTGTCAGAATCAGTTTCAGCTTTCAGCTTAGCCCTTGGACTAGCTTTATGGGCATTAGTGTTATGTGCATGGTCTGACAGACAAAATCATCAACAAAGTAAATTGAGGATTTATTGTTGATTTTGCTTTTAATAGAAATAGACAGGTAGGTGAAGCGTCCCTTTCACAACATAATTATCCTACCTCTGGGGTTGCTTTGTAATCTGCAGCCAGAGCTTGTCATTTAATTCCTCCAGCTGACCTGTTAGCTACAGTATATCAACACTATATTGCCATGTTTTATCTTTCCTTCATTCCTTACCCAAATATTCTCCACCATATAACCCCATTTAGGTGTGTGGACTCCACACAGGTGAGTAATTTTTATTATACAGTGCTTCCCTGTTTCTTATTCCATCCAATCTCTTCTTTTTGTTCTGAACAGAGCATACTCACTAATTATAGTCATGAGTCACACCCTGCCACGTGTCACTGATACCTGTTTGCTTATATTTACCCACCT
This sequence comes from Pseudochirops corinnae, assembly GCA_028646515.1. Classification (NCBI taxonomy): domain Eukaryota; kingdom Metazoa; phylum Chordata; class Mammalia; order Diprotodontia; family Pseudocheiridae; genus Pseudochirops; species Pseudochirops corinnae. The sequence continues at coordinate 133,647,181 of CM053591.1, forward strand.
TTTTTTATTGCTTACTATCCATAGTCAAAGCGATTATGTATAGACATATGAACCAGCAAATATGACTTGTTTGCTTTTATGTACTTTGTCTCTTATGATCACTGAACACTTGTAGTGCTATTTTTATATTATGCTTGTTGGCCTTTGCAATTTACATTCAGCTTAGTAGATAAATTTGATTGCTTTTCACACTCTAGTCATACCTTTTGCATTCTATAACTGATAATATGGTTTTTAGAAGCTGATTCTGGGATTTTTTCAAATTTGTCCTTCCTTTATAGTTTAAAGCCTGCCTAATTAGGTTAGCCAGTCTGCAGACAGATGCATAGTTCCTTACTTTCCTTATATGTATTCAGCCAAGAACCCTTTATTTGTGTGTTTCTATGATACAGAAAACTAAATCCTAGTCCAGTTGGTTTATGTTTAGTATTTTACTTTATTCTCTGATATTTTCAACTTAGAAAATCCTTTCTGTGCTCCTAAGTCCTTTAGCCTCTTATCCATGACTTCATAAGCTTTTAAAGTTAGAGGCATAACATGAAATTCTTGCACCTGGGACAAATTCAGTTCAGCATGGAGCAGTGCACACAGGATAGTTCAGCAAGTGAAGTTGGACCATTAGAGGAAGTGGTGCTGAGGGTTAGCCACAACCAAGAAAAAATGAGCCCTTTCCCCCTTCCTCTTGGGTTCCAGAAATCCCTGTAACAATTTCACTCATCTAATGATAGTTATGAATGCATAACTGAAAAAATATTTTTTAAGTAGTCACCATATGCCAGGCACTGTGGTAAACTCCAGGGATAAAAATACAAAAGTGAGACAGTCTTTGCCCTTAAAGAGCTTTTTAATTCTAATATTCTAATGGGGGAGGCAACATATGTAGGTGATTAGTATCTAGGCAAGGGAGCCTGAGGATTCACGGAGATGGGGAGTGGAGTTCTGAGGCAGTTCGTTGCCACGTAAAACTTGACAAATTCAATGGTGATTATTCTTTTCAGAGCAAAAGGCAGAAAATTGCATGTGGAGTGGAGAAGGAAGCCTGTGGGTCTATCCCTGAGGCACACAGCAAGATACCTAGGGTGGATGGATGAATGGGATTTGAGATGGTCTCTTGTGGGTTAGATGAGTTTGCATTTATTCATTCACCAGTCAGGACAGTTTGGCCCCAGGTAGGAGATTCCAAAACTGAATGAACTAACTTCCTCAGGGAGGAAAACTGTTGGTCTCTACAAAAAGTAATATTTCAGGTGAGAAGAATGGGGTCTCTAGCAAGGTAAGACAGGTCGCAGGGTAACTGGCATAAATGACTGGATGAGGATGAGTTATGGGTCTAAATATTTTTTGTTTTCACATGAATTTTCAATAGTGGGTAACAGTCCTCATGTTTGACAGGTCTTAAGGGACTTTCCCTCATATCCTGACTGTCCTTTTGTAGAAGACGACATTTCTGATACTACATATTACGTCTCTTCTTCAGTAGGATGTCAGGCTGTGAGGGCTGGTTTTTTGTTGTCTTTGTATTTGAATGCCTGATACAGTGTCTTGGACAGAGTAGGCACTCAATAAGTGTTGAACTGATTGAGTTTGGACTATATGCCACAGGATCATAAGATCATAGGTTTAAAGCTCAAAAGAGGCCAGATAGTCAACCTTCTTCTATTTACTTCTTTACCCCCTGCGTTTTACAGATGGGGAACCTGAGGCCCAGAGAGGTCCCAGAAGTAGTTGGTATTAATTTGCTCAAGATCCCAAAAATAGTTCGTGTTAGAGCCTAGTCCTGGTCCAAACCCTAACCCTGTTAGAGTCCAGCACCTTTTCCACAAGACTACACTATTTCACACCCTCCACCCCCACCCCAACATGCTGTGTCTTAGTGTCCATAAAACCCTCTTTTCCTTCTTCGGATTAAGGATGTTCACTTAACCATGTGATGTACACATATAGAATCATACAGACAAATAATGGGGTAAATAAAGATAAGCATTGGACTACTAAGCAATAGGAATTGCATTCTGCCTGTGGAGTTGTCTTCTCTGTTATTACCTTTAACTCTTTTTCTTAGTGGCCATTTGTGACTCTTATTGATAAATTGTTCAGTCTCCTTTTGAATCTGTTTTATGATACTTTTAGTGCAATTTATTGGATTAACTGTTTCTTCATTTACTTATTGTATTACTTTTATTTTGCTCTAAACTTAATGTGATAAAATTTTAATGGTTTTCTCCTTATCCTGGTATTTTGAAGATAAATTGAAGAAAGTTCATGTTCATTTATCTGTGGTATTCATGATTTTATAGATTTCTTTCTTTCATTACATCTTTCATCTTAAAATATATTTAATAATGTTTACTTTTAAACAATTCTCTTTCTAGCCTACTTCTAGAAGACAGTTTGAGAGTAGAAATCTCCCTGACATCCTTGGTAAAGATTGAAACAAACCTTCATTCATGTCTTAGCCATTTCTTCTTTGTCCATGAGTATACCCTTTCTTTCATTCATGAGTAGGATTTAATGGTCTGTCATGATGATGACCAATTTCATCCCAGTACCTGTAGGTATAGACATATGCTTCATCTTTTTTATTCAGTTCATATCTGGGTTTTATCATCATATTTGGATTTTATTAGTAGCAGAAAAAATCAGAAGCCCTTGTTTTGGCACCCTAGAGTATATAGCAGTAGGAACCTTCATAGACATGAGCTTTTCAGGTGCTTTTCTCACTATTCTGTTAGGTCTTAGGCTCTACTTCCTTTCTGTATACACACAGACACACACACACAGAGTCACTGTTTTTCTAACTGGTTTGCTCTCTGTTATATTCAGAGGATCTCTTTTACTCTTGGAGTCCTTTACTGGCTACCTTTCAGTCTTCTGTGGTCATACCTTGCTTTAAAAATATATGTTCAGAGGGGCGACTAGTTGGCACAGTGAATAGAGCACTGGCGCTGGAATCAGCAGGACCTGAGTTCAAATGCGGCCTCAGACACTTAACACAAACACAAAACTAGCTGTGTGACCTTGGGCAAGTCTCTTAACCCCAATCGTCCGCCAAAAAGCTAAGTAAATATGTATGTGTATATGTTCAGTTGAATTGAACAAAATCTTTGTTATTTTGTGGATATATAAGGAAAATGCTTTGTAAAGTTTAAAAAGTCCTTAAAAAGAGATTGTTCTCAATTTCTCAATTGGGTTACTTTCTATTTTTTAAAGAAAAGTAGCTTTTTTCCTTGCTGATCTTTTTGATTCTCCATTTTCAGGGGTGGAATACCCCTTTGTACCTCTTCTATATATTTATATTCTATTTTGCATTTTTTTTATGTCTTGTTTCCTTCCTGATACTGCAATTCCTTAAGAGCAGGGATTGTTAGCATAGCTATCTCTTTATGCAACCCCTAGCACAGTAATTTTCATGAAGTAATTGCTTTAAAGGTATTTGTTAAATTAAGTGCCCAGATTTCCTCTTCCTATCCTTTTGGTAAAGTTTGTAGCTTGCATCACTGTAGCCTTTTGATTATTTTCCCATTTACCAGCTCTCTTCGCATTCCTTGCTACCATCTATTTCAATTCACAGATTTTCTTATTCAGACCTATAGTATTGGCATAGAAGCATTTATATGATCTGGATTCACTTAAAACCAAACCAACTCTCCTCATACCTGTTTGTCTGGTTCAGTGATTCAGCCTTTCTCATTGGTTTTCTGTTGTTTACATGTCTAAAAATTATATATCCCTGGCTTTGCCTGCCCTGAAAGGCCTGTGCCCCAGAGGGGTATCCTTAGTGAAAGAGGATGTAGATACCTGTTGTGGGGAAGCTGGAGAAAGAATGCCTGGATGCATAGCCCCAAAGGAGAAGTATTGTCTTTGAAGCATCACAGCTGACAAAAGCAGTGTTCCACTGTAAGCTCCATTGACGTATCTTGCTGTTATGATCATAGAAATCTGTTTTGGTTGTAATTCTAAACTGAAATTGAAGGTGGTACTGTATTGAATTATCAGACCTCAAGAGAAATTAGTTGTTTGAGAAATTGGAACTAGGAGGTACTGAACTGTAATTTCACAAATGTTTTTTCCTATAGCCTAGGGTTCAACATTGTGCTTTATGGACTGGGCTCTAAGAAAGAATTGCTAGAGAAATTTCGTGCCTCCATGCTGCAAGATTCAGTTCATGTTGTCATCAATGGGTTTTTTCCTGGTATTACTGTAAAATCAGTAAGTGTATCAAATATATTGAAAGCATTAAGAAAAAATAATTTGTTTAATTCTTTATCACTGATATGGATTTAGTTTCATATTTTAATATATCTAATTTAGAGAGGTTTCTTTGGACTTTATAATATTTCTGAAATGTTATAGTTACCTGTGTATTCTGTGAATTTGTCTTCCAAAACAATGCTTAAAGACTGTTCCTCAAATACATTTCTGTTACTGATTTTGCATCTGTGTGGTATCACGTTCCTAGCCTTGGAAATTGGGGATCCAGCATTGCCAACTCATAATGTTGCTTTATTTTCACACTTGCCAGCCTGCACCCCTGCAAGTTGCCATCTGCTGGGTTTCTGTTGCTGCCACTTTCCCTAGATTTCTTGGGTTTCCTTACACTAGGGCTGCTGTGGTGAGAATGCCACAGAATTTCACTTTCATCTGATCCCTAAAAACAATATGGAAACTTCTTAGGTGTCTTAAAAGATGATTTAGTACAAAGGACTACAGGAGAAACATGACACTGAAGACAACATAAAAGGGCAAGAAAGACTCACAAATTGTAAAGGGAATAATTTCATCCCGTTTCTAAGCAACCGGGATATACTTTTCTTATTTTCTCCTTTCCTAATCTCTCAACTGGTCTTGACCTTAATGTTAATTTGTGGCTAGTTACTTTTTAATAAATTTGATAGATCAGACAACTATACCTCAATCCCTCAAAAATCTCTGTGTAGCCCTAGATTATAGGTATAGAAGTATATATCCAGTTCCAGTCATTCTTGGAATACCTCGCCCAAGACCTACCAACAGTAGCCTTTATAAAATCACTGCCCACTCTCACTGTAAGTCCCAGAAAGACTTTCCTTACTTAAGTTTTGTAATGGTGTCCAGTAATCCTTCCTTAGGACTGGGTAGGGGAGAATTTCTTCATGTTTTTTTTTTCTTACCCTCAGTCTTCCTGAGACATTGTACTAGCTAGATCATTATTGCTGTTTGAAGTATCTTTTGCCTGAAGCAGTCCTAACTTCATGAATTGTAGATTGGTCCCACACCAGACCCCTCTGAACTTTGATTCCTGGGAAATGCATAGCATGGCTACTGCAAGAGTAGTTTCTGCTCCCAGACTAATAGTCTCTGTAATAATCAACCTATGCTCCCTTGCATCTCTTCCCTTACTCTCCACACTCTATAGCCAATTGGTTCTGACTGTCTTTCTGTATTCTCAGTTCAGATCTCTAATCACTTATTTATTCCAGGGTGCTAAGTTTTGGTCCCTTCCCCTAAGGATTATACTCTGAAGGCTACATCGTTTTTTTTTTTTTACCTTTGTTAAAAACCAGGAACGCAAAGATATTAGTATTTAAAAAATTTTTTTTTTCATATTTCTTAATGATCTATGGCCCTAGTACTTCAGGAATGCAGTCAGCCCTGAATTTATATCTGAAGACCTGACCTAAAGATCCATGTTTGGAGCCCTCTCAATGATTAATACTCTCACATTTTCCAGGCTTGCCAGGGTTTTCCCTGGGGTTATCTGGAAGTGACTTGTTTATGGTTCTTTTTTACATGTCTTCAGGTCCCTTGTAAACAACTAAGACATGGAACAAATTATTCCTCACTGTGAGGAATGTGGAAAGGATTGTACTCAAGGCTATACATAGACAAAGAAATTTTACCTGTAGTAGGTCTTCAGCTTCTTGGAGAGTTAGATGCTCCAGACACGTAATCTTACCTTAGGGTCAAAGGCCCCTCTCTTCAGTGGGAAAAAAGAATGCTGATTCACTAGGGATGATTCTTCTGCCTTGGATCTGCACAGTTCACATGATTAACAGTACAAGATGAGGGCAAGGTTCCAGTTGCTTCTCTACGTCATGGCTTAGTGTGCCTCGTTGCTTATTCCTTCTAACTCCCTCAACTCTTGTCTTGGTCCAGCAGCCTCTCTTGTGCTATTGCTGACGGTTTTTGTTGCTTCAGCTGCCAGTTTGGCTCCAGAGTTATTTGATACTTCACTGCTGCTTTTGCTGCTTCATGGAAGCCTCATCACTTCGCTCTCCCTTCCTTTTATGGAGAGATAGTCAGGGCCACTTGGATTCTGCACTAGATTACACTTTGCTAGCTCATTTATTAGTCAGACAGACCCATAGCCCCATTTGACCATACACAAAAGAACCCTTGAGGCCTTACTTTTCTGACTCAGCCTGTTAGCCATGCCGCTCACTTGTTTACTTCTTTCTTTCCTTAGGCTTCTAGCAGCATTCCTCTGACACAACATCTTTTGTTGAGTCTTTCTGAGGTTAAGGAGCATATACGTGCACCTCTTTATATTTGACTTTTTGATTTCCTGTTATTCCTCCTTTCCTAACAGCTGCAAACCATGCATACTCCCCTGAGATGTAGAGGGAACCGCAAGAGGGCACTAGAAATATTTCAGGGGTCTGTGACAAAAGCTGGTATCAGTCCTGCTATGAGACCAAGACTTCATGTCTTTGCCCTCATATTGTAGTATTTGCTAGATGTCATAGAGTAAATAAATACTTATTTCTGTATTTGCAAATTTTTCTGTGTTTGCAGAATACATTTTCTTCCTTTTTCCTCGTTAACAAAAGTTCTGGTTGCTATCTCAGTATTCCTATCCTTCAGTTTCCAAGTATCCATTACTTCATTATACAGCAGGGTGGTACAATGGAGTAGAGTGCTGGACTGAAGTCAGTATTTGAGTTCAAATCTGGCCTTACATACTTCATAACTATGTGAGCCTGGCCAAGTCATCCAACCTCTCTCAGCCTCAGTTTACTCATCTGCAAAATGGAGATAGTAATCATGTCACCTACCTCACAGGGTTGTTGTGAGGGTCAGATGAGATAATGTATGTCAGACACTTTGAAACCTTAACGCATCATCACCATCGTCATCGTCATCATTACTCTGTCCTGTCTCTTTTAATCCATATTTTATTCAGAAAATTTTATAGTATTTTCATGTGTAAAGTTGTGAGTGTTATTTGGAAAGGGGAAATCTAAGCCTGTTATTTTATTACCTATTCTTGTTACTCAGTACGATCTAATACAAATAGCAATGTTCTGCTTTCTATTACAGATTCTGAATTGTATAACAGAAGAAATCCTTGATCATATGGGAACTTTCCAAAGTGTGCTAGATCAGCTGGACTGGATAATCAGCAAATTTAAAGATGGTAACATAGAATCTCTGTAACTTCAGGTGGAATTGAATAGGCATTTTCACTTGTTCTTATGTAAATAGATGTTATTTTTATGTGCCGTATAATAATTGCTTACTTTGTTTTAAAAATTGAAGCTTCTTCTTTTACCACTCTGCATTCTTTTTATTTTTATTTTTATTTTTATTTTTTTAATTTTATTATAGTTTGCATCATTCATTTCCACAAGATTTTGAGTTACATATTTTCTCCCCCTCTTTCCCCCCCTACCCCAAAACA
>CM053591.1:133661009-133672945 GCA_028646515.1 Pseudochirops corinnae
CGGAAGGAGAAGGGACTTGTTGCAGGGAAACCAACAAGCCAGCTAATTGAATGGTCCAGGAATATTAATATTTTATAACCAGACCACACCATAATGTTGCTTGACTGCTTTGTGATATTGTTTGACCAATTGCTTGTGTATAGTGTTGTTTCTATGTACTTAGCTGCCCCCTATTGTTTTATCTAGCGTGTTGTCTTTTTATTATAGGGCCAAATTATTAGGCAAATACAGTAGCCTTACAAGATGACTAACTTGAAGGAACAATCAATCACTCTTTTGTTTACACAGGATGTCCCCAAAGTGCAGCTTTTAGCTTTAATAATTTCAAAAGTATGAATTCTACAATTTTACCAAAAAATGAGAAAATTATTTTTAAAATTTTAATATTGATACATTTTTTACTAAAACTCAATCTCACTTTACATCACTGTAGTCAGTTTTCTAACTTTGTTTAAAAAAACCACACGTAGCTGCCCAATGACTGAAATGATGCATTTATAATCCTAGTCTTGGAATCATCCATAGAGTGAAACTTTGATACATACTTGACAGTTTTGATGTGACCCCACAAGAAGTCTACTGGAAATAGATTACCAATCCACCTATCTAAGAAAGTATCCAGAAACTTTCTTTCATGTAATGCATAATGATGGCTTATTGTCTTCTTAAAATTAAAAATTGATTATTCAGAATTCACCAAGCTAAGTTATTGTAAAAGAAATTTAAATAATTGAAGTTTCAAGTAATTTTTGTAGGTCTATAGCATTTTTACTTCTGAAGTTATTAATATTTAAAACTGCCCAAAGACTTTTGGAACACTCTGTAATTAGCATATTTGTTGTTAAAGTCTCATTTATAATTGAAGTATAGGATATTTACTTCATTATTTGTATTGTGAATTAAGCATAAAAGAATGTGTTGTTCAGTTAAAGAGAAAATTAAGACAATTTTTAAACCAAGAATCCATTTTTAAATGATTTACATTTTGACTGAACCAGGTTATTTCTCTGAGTGCAAAAAAAAATTGCATAATCTTTGTAACCTATTTAGAATTATAAGTCCTGCCTTGTCATATGTTTTGTTCCATGATATTTAATTTGTTCCAATTGGTTTTTCTTCATACTATGTTTGGTAAGTGCATAGGACATGGATTATGCATTTGATTTAGGTAATGGTGCTGATTTTAGTGTGTTATAGTGAGTGAGCTTTCTCTGATATTTTAACATGTAGTGATGAAGGATAATCTGAAAACTTTCCTTAACTTGACATGAAAGCACCATTGAATTGTATAGCTTATTTCTGAAAGTAGTATTTATTGAACTTTGCTGTAAAAGCAAACCTTCATATATATGTTACCATATGTACTGGATTAATTTTTTTCTTTTGAATTTAAGGCTTAAATTGTTTGGATCTGGTAGCTTATGAAAATTATGTATCATAATTCAATTTTAAGACTTTTCTTTTCCACAGATAAAAGAGGAATCAAAGGTATAAGAAAATGTTGGGATCTGAACGTGGTGTAGTGGAAGAATGGCTATCAGAATTCAAGGTAAATTGGATTAAGGGATTAGATAGAGCTGTTAATGAGAGAGTATATGTCACTGATATTCAGACTAAAAGCAATTTAAGCATGCAACTTAAAAATAATTTTAAAAAGGCAGACTAATAGTAAACATGCTTGTGTTTTATATAGGTAATTTTTCAAGAAAGTTTACAGTTTCAAAAGCATTTAAGGAAAACAGTTGTGAATTATTGGCACTAAATAAGTAAAGTGTTGTTTGTAAAGATTAAAACTAAAGAATTAAAAATCACTTATTAATTTTCTTTGAATCTGGATCAGTTTATAGTTTCTCATGACTGTATGTTCTATATATGTGATTTGTGAGTTCCAATTTTTTTAGTTGCTTATACTGTTCATATCACACATTTTTAGATACTTCAATTTGAAATGTTTCATTCATCTTCCAAAGTTAATTTATTTAATATTAACTCTTTTCACTTTTGAAAGACAAACCCTTCATAATCTTTCCTGCAGTAGCTGAATGTGTAGAAACTTTTGGCTTCCCAAATATTAATTAATTTTTCTTTCTTTTTTTGGGATCTTCTTTTAGGCATTACCTGAAACTCAGATCACCAACTATGCAGCAACTCTGCACAGGAAAAAAACGCTGGTACCAGCTCTCTATAAAGTAATTCAAGACTCAAATAATGAGGTAGGGAAATTAATAAGAAATATAATTTTGATTCATGACAGCGCATGTGTTAATATATGCAAAAATATTTAAATATTGAAGGTTTTACTTTCTTTTATTACTAGTACTATTGTTACTATTTTTACTTTGGAGAATGAAAAACTTTCTTTCTATTATTTCTCATTCTGATAATTGCTTTTGCTTTTTTCTCCCTGCGCGAGTAAACAAAAGTTTCTGGAATGCACTTAAAATCAGAGAAAAGGCTAGTCCGTTTTGTCTTCTAATCTCTTTATTTCAGTGACCATTTTCACAGTAGGCCATTTAGATTTAAGCTCTGGAAGTATTTCATTTTCTGGAAGTGAAATGTTAACAGTATCTATATCAACATATTCATTAAAATTTATATAAACATTCTTTAATATTCATTGAGTTATAATGACATAACTGAAGTTTATTAAGATTAATCAGTAAAATTAAATTAGTGGTTTCCTTATAACTGACTGCACCAACTTAGTGGTAAATTTAATATTAAAATAAAAAGAGGAAACATTTCAATCTTAATCATTCAAGTCTATAAAATTGGAGTAAGATTTTCCAGTTACTTAGCATTTTAGGGTTTAAAGGAAGGGAAAAGCAAAGATTTCTATAATTCCTGTATAATCTCCTGGAAATATACACATATCACTTTCATATCAGATATTAAATTTATATAATGTGACACAAGTTGTTGGGAAAACTTTGATCACCACTGGTTTCTTGTGTGCTTTAAAATGAAAATGAAAGGAACACACAGGAAAGTAGCTTCTTATCTTCCCAGATACAGCCTCCTCGATGCCTCTGCTGTTTACTGGAGTGAGTTTGAAGAAGTTCAGGTAATCTTCTCCTAACAAGCAGCTTGACTTAAAAGTGCTTCTTATAACTAAAAATTTGCTTACTGACCTGTTGCTGCCTTCAACCTCAATCCCTCTCTCCCACCTCCTATCACCTAATCTTGGTATGGCTTAGAATTGGTCTTGTGCTTCTTGTAAGTAGTAGCAGCAATTATGTTTATACTTAATGGCCCCTTTTTTTTTTGGAGTATATTTCTAGTGTTTCAAAATTTGCCCAAGTACACTTAGTAGAGCACATATACTTGCTTATGTCACCATTTTTGGAATCCCGGACTCAGAGGTTCCATTTCCCTCACCCCTTGTTATTTTGTGCTGTTTTGATGTTTAAAGTTTGCTTATTAAAAATTAATTTATGTCTTGCCCTCTCTTTAGAGTATATATACGCTCTTCATGGGCAGTCATGGTGTTCTACGTTATTTGTAATTTCCTCAAAATACAATTATGCTGCGTATGTGGGTGGATTCACTGGCTGAATTGATTGGATGAAAAATCAGCCTCTAAATGTTTGCATTAGGATTTAAATTGTTTAAAGGTAGCTTTAAAAAGCTAATCATTTACATAAAACATATTTGCTTTCATCGATTTTCAGTAGAAATGTTATTTCTCCATTTTTATGTTTCTTCCCTGTAGAAAGAACTAATGATTGTGACTTTCACAAACAAGGATGTCTCTGATAGTATAGTTTTGTAATCAAAAGTCCTTTCTAGTGAAAAGAATCTTTTGGTGGGATAGGACAGAATATTATAGTTGGAATATAGGTAGTTTTTACTATTAAAAATATTTTTCTTGTGCTTGCTTATGAAAAATTAAATACTCTGAACCTTTTCAGTGTTTAAAGTTTCTTACCTTTCAGTTGGTAGAAAGGAAATTTGATGGGAAGAATGTAAGGGAAAAAAGTTGTACCAGTTTATTTTCTTTGTTACATGCTAACAACAACAGTAGCATTTTATAGCACTTTAAAACATATGCAAAACATTTTTTACAAATGTTACCTCATTTTATACTTACAACAACCCTGGGATGTAGCTGCTATTATTATCCCTACTTTGCAAACGAGGGAACTGTGGCAGAGAGAGGGTAAGTGACTTGTCTAGGATCACACACCTTGTTAGTGTCTGAAGCTGGATTTAGACTCAAAACAAGTTAAGTCTTGAAAATTCCCAAGGGAATAGAGACTTCTACCTGTGATTTCATTTGAATAAAAGCCTCTTGGCTAAAAACTTCTTTTCATCAATGTAGATCAACACCATATTTGCAATTTAGTCTTTGAAAATTGTCCAGAGTAAAGGGGACACACCCTTCCCCCAGTGCAGCCAACCCATATTAAAATGTGTTTGGAAAATGATTAATAAAATGAATAAAAACACAGTACAACATAGATAATATAATTTTTGTGGTTGGCTAAGTGAGCATGCTGATTTGAGTTTGACATTACTGACTTAGAGCACTGAGAAATTAAGTGACTTGCTCAGTTACACAAACTGTATGTGTCCGAGGTGGGTGGGACTTGAGCCCTGGTTGCTAGACTGGCTCTTTCCATTTGCTACACAGGCTGCCTCCATCAGTCTTAAGGATAATTTTTAAAATCTTTTGAGGTTGCGAAATATCTTTAGGAGGGCACATTCATTTAAATAATTTAGATTCAGAATCATTTTTAAACAGTTTTTTTTTATTTTGTTATTACAAAGATATTGGCTGTCAAGCTTCCCCTTACTGTCCTCATCCCCCTACCCCCCAAAAAAACCCATTACTTTAGATCTCTATATTTCTTTCCTATTGTTAATTAAAACCTGGTCTTCTAGATAGTTGTTATTCAGCTGTTTTGAATGGAGCATAAAGGAAAATCTTAGACCTTTTAAATAAAATTTTTTACAGTGCAAACTGCTCTTATTGAATCCTTGACTCATTCTGTCCTGTCTTCTTTAGCAGATAATCTCTCTGTTATCCCCATTATTTTGCTAATCTTCAGTCTGCTAGCTCTCTTCCTATATCCTGATGCCCTGACTTTGAGAGGCTAAACTACTTGAAAAAGTCACCGACAATCAGGGTTTCTACTTCCTCACCTCTCTCTCTAAATACTCTAGTTTAGCAGCTTGACCTCATCAGCTGAAATTTGTCTCTCCAGATTTACTGGTGTTCTCTTAATTCCCAAATCTAATATCCTCTTCTTATTTCTTTTTCCTTTTGACCTTTCTGCAGCCTTTGACACTGGTGGGTTTTTTTTTAAACATCATCTTCTCCTGGATATTCTTGACTCTCTAAGTTTTCATAATATTTCTCTTTCTTGCAACTCCTTTATGTATCTTTGTAGTTCTACCTCCAAACTCTGTGCTTTTTCACAGGTTGTCTCCATGCCCAGAATGCCCTCCTTCCTCATTTTCCTCTCCTAGTTTCCTTCAAGATTCAGCTCAGATATCACTGTCTACAATAGACGTTTATTGGTTTCCTCCACTCCTAGTTCCTCTCCTCTGACGTTACCTTCTGTTTATACTGCATGTGTCATGTATTTACATAGTTGTTTGCATGTTATCTCCCCTGTTAGAATGTAAACTAATTGAGGGCAGAGACAGTGATTTTTGTCATTTTTTTGTGTGTCTAGAAGTTGCCATGGTGCCTGGCACATAGTAAGCACTTAATAAATGTTTATTGACTGACTACTGATTTTTCCAGTAAAGCTTTGTGAAGTTAGATTCTTTGGAAATGTTTAATTAGTAAAAACTAATGCAGCAGTATTTCTCCTTTAATTGTTTTCCGAATTTGCATCATATTCTTGTGACTGTTTCGACTTTATCCTTTATGGGTAGAAAGTTAATGTTTAGTATTTATGTTTGTTTTCACAAAATATATTTGCAGAAATAACATTGCAAATCCTGGTTCTGTCACTTTTGTCTTTGTGACCCTTGGGCAATTACTTGACCTGTCTGAGCCTTCATTTCTTCATCTGTAAAATGAAAGGGTTATACTAGATGATTTCTAAGGTCTCTTAGAATTCCAGCCAATAGTATTTTCAGAGCTAAGCTCAGAGCTAAGAATACTAGTATATTGATGAGGTCTAAGTATTTGAAAAATCTTAGAGAATTACAAATTATTATAAGAAATGAGAATTTATGTACCATGTGCTTTGTAACGAAAAAGTCGATTGTATCATTTTCCTTTCCCTTAACATTTCATTTGTTTAAAGTTTTTGGTTTTTATTACTAAATTGTCCTAATTTTTAAAACAACAAAATACCTGCTAATGTATTATCCTTCTCAACTTCTTTCCTGATATAAAATCATTTACTTCCTAGTAACACTTGAGTCCGACCAAAGATTAACATTTTATGCATCTTATCTTTCCTTTTGGTTACGTTACAGTTACACTGTTAGGTTATGTTAATCTGAAGTGTGGAATTATTGTAGTTGTAGAAGTGTGGAATTATTGTAGATTTCTGGTTTTAGAAAATTTGATTTGAAATTGTGGTTCCTGTTCCAGAGATTGATAAAAGGCAAAAACCATAAAGAGCATATCTTCAATTTAGTTTAATTTAATAAGCTACTTGTTAGGATGTGCTGTGTGCACAGCACTGTGCTAGTTACTAAGACTTCACAGATGAAAGATGACATAGTTTCTGCTTTCAAGAAACTTATTTAAAGAAAACAAAACAAAACATTAACATCATTAATTGAGGAGAGGGGGTAGAAGATTGAGAAAAGGCCATTAGATTTAGATCTCTCTTCTGAGAGATTATGGTAAAACTGAATTGCAAGGGGATGAGGAGTGAGTAGGAAAGAGGCAGCAAGTGTGAACCACTTTGTAGAAGTTTACTAGTGAAAGAGAAGACAGATATAGAGTAATAATAGTTTGAATTAAGGCTAGTGCTTTATTTTATCTTCTTATTTTGTTTTTAAGTATCTGGGAGATCAGAGCATTTTTGTAGGCAATTAGGAAAGGATCCAGTTAGAAGGGGGCAGTTTGAAGATGAGAGAAAAGGAATGCATCACTGGAGTCAGCTTCCAGTTGAAACGGGTTAAAATAGGATCCAAGATATAAGTGGAATGTTAACCTTGACAAGGAGGGAGGGATGCTTCATCTCCTTGGACAAATATGGGGAGAGGATGGCAATAGTTATACTCAAGCAGACTCTTAAAATGTAGCTAGAATCATATAATCTCAATAGAATTATGGGGCATATAAGCCATAGACTTTTCATTTTTAAAGTTTTGGTATTAAATCCTAGTAAAAAACAAAAAATTGACTATATCATCTCCAGATAATTGTTGGCTCTGCATTTCAAATTAATTGCTAGAATGGCACAATTTATAATATGTTTTCAGGAAAAATACAGCAAAATATGTTTTATTGATAACATTTTCCATTTCTAGACCTTGAGTTTCCCTCAGAATAAGTAAAACTATGTGATTTTACAGGGAATTCACAAGAAACATGAAAACAGTATTTCTGCATTTGTCATTTAAAAAAGTATTTGATAACTTTTGATAAAGATAATTTCTGAAACATAAATCACAGCCATATATTTCCTTTAATTCTTTTAAACATACCCATCTGTTTCTTTGTATTTAGCAACTTTTTGTTCTCAAGGATGGAGTGACCTATAACTTTTATTATAATCTTACTTAAAATGTGAGGTAAAAAGCAAAGACACTTAAAAATTTTATTTCCAATTAGTTCTTTAAGTTTTTTTTTAAATAACTGGGGCTTTTTTGCAAGTCAGATAAGAGGAAAATAAGGAAAAGGAAAACTTGAAGAAGTATTATTGTATTGATTTATAAAGGTCAGTTGCTATTTGCTTCCTTCATAATCCTTACTAAAGTATAATTGAAAGGAATGCCAGTATTATAACCCTTTTCTTGAGGCACCTCTTTTATTGAAGAGGTTAGCAGTAGAAAGACTCCAATTTTATAATACTTCAAAGGAACAAATTGCTACAGTTAATGCAGTTTAATTTTTTTTTTAGCCATAAGGCAAAAAAAAAAAATAGGAATGCTATGAAATTTTTTTATTTCAAAATAAAATTTTAACAAAATTTTTGCATCAGTTGGTACCTGGTATTTCTTGTATTAGTCTGATTCAGTCTCTTTTCCTATATGGGAGTCAGGAGTACTAATTTGGTTGATCATTGCAATGTGATTGAAATGAATTAAAATTCTACAACAATCTAGATAATGGGGTTTTTTTCTGTTTTTTCATGGATAATTGTTTCATTTCCTTCTGTGTAGTCATAACCCCAAAAGGTGATTGTAATTATCCTGTTTTATTTTTCCTCTAGCTCCTAGAGCCTGTCTGTCACCAGCTTTTTGAGCTATATCGTAGTTCTGAAGTTCGTCTCAAGAGATTCACTCTACAGTTTTTACCAGAATTGATATGGGTTTATTTACGACTTACTGTTAGCCGAGACAGACAGAGTAATGGTTGCATAGAAGCACTGCTACTAGGGATCTATAATTTGGTAAGTAAAAGGAACTTTGAGAAGTTGTTTTGTATCTTTACGTGAATTTGAAACAAATCCTCTGAAAATAATGGAATAATTTTAGATCCATGATAAAATGGTAAAAATATACTTAGGGAAAAATACCAGCATTATAGATTTTTTTCAAGTTACTTTAAGCTGAGTAAATATAATTGTCACCTTAACTTAAAAAATTTTTTTTAATATTTTATTTTTTCCACAATTACATGTAAAAACAGGTTTTAACATTTAAAATTTTGAGTTCCACAAAGTTTTTAAAATAAATGGTAAAAAATTGATGTTACATGCAACTGGGAAATAAGATTTACAGCAGTGGGGTATAGAAATCCATCTTTGCCCTACAAGAAAGTAAGGGGGAAAGGGGTAAGGGGAAAGATAGGGGGAGATATAATAGAGGACACACTGGAGGAAGGGATAATCAGTATGTGTGCCATCTTGGGATAGGGAGTAGGGGAGAAATGGGTAGAAAACTTGGAACTCAGAATCTTGTGGAAACGAATGTTGAAAACTAAAAATAAATAAATGCAGAAAAAAAAATTTTCTGAGTTCCAAATTCTCTCCCTCCCTACCCCCTCTGTGAGACAGCAGGCAATTTGATAGAGGTTATATGTGTGTAATCATGCAAAGCAATTTCCATATTAGTCATATTGCAAAGGAAAATACAGATAAAAAAAATCCCACAAAAAAATAAAGGAAGTGAAAAATAGTATGCTTTGATCTGCATTTAGACTCTATCAGTTCTTTCTCGGGAGGTACATAGCATTTTTCATCATGAATCTTTGGTTTTCTAACTTTCAATTTTATTAGTGTCTCATTTGATTTTATTATTCTTTTTTTAGTTTTTTTTTTTAGTGAAACTTTAATCTGTTGTACTTTCACAAAAATGTAGAGCCTAGGGTTATTTGGGGTTTTTTTTACTTATAGACAGTTTATTATGCTAATATGTGGCTTAATACAAATACTTCGTGCTATTAATAATTGTTATAACTTTAATATTTTTACCTAGTCTAGAATCACTGTGTTTAGGACACTGTTGTGTTTCCCCCCATGATATCTAAATCTCCAGATTTCCACCAAAGTCTTTTATTTTGGTTCTGCCAAGTTGCTTCCAGAAATGTGATCTTTTTACATGTAAGCACTTTTTATCTAGACTTAGTATTAGAATTTAATATTTACAATCAGATATAAAAATTCTCTTTAAAGAATAAAGAATTTAAGTAGTCTGAATTCAGTGCTATGCAATGCCAATATAATAAAAATGGCAATATATCAGAATTAATTTGGAAATTTAATACTATACCATTCAAACTACCAATGGGATACTTTGTAGAGCTAGATAAAATAGTAATTTATTTGAAAGAATAAAATGTCTAGAATAGGGAGAGGAATATGAATGAAGAGGGAATAGTACTAAAAAGCAGCAGTCTTCAAAACAAAATTTACCTAGGAAAAAGCTCCCAATTTGATACAAACTACTAGAAAAACTAGAAAGCAAATTGGCAGAAATGGGGCTTAGATTAACATCTCATATCATATTCTGTAATAAATGTAAGGTAGATGTGACTAGCATATTAAAAGACATAACCTAAAAATATTTTAAGAGAATCAGTATATTCCTTTCACAGCTCTTGGTAGGGAATGAATTCTTAACCAAACACAGGATAGAGATATTCATAAAAGATAAAATAGATACTTTAAAAAAATTTATTCATGTTTATTTTATTTTCAGTTCCAAATTCACTCACTGTATCCCCTCTCTAAGCTCTTGAAAAGGCAATAAATACAATACCCATTATTGTACAAAACATTTCTGCATTAACCATGTTTGGGGTGGGGAGAGGAATAAGAAAAGAAAAAAGGAGAAAAAATATGCTAGTCTGCTGTCTAAACTCATCAGTTCTCTATCTGGAAGTAGATAGCATTTTTCATCATGAATTCCTTTAAAATAGATACTTTTGATTACATGAAAGTAAAAAGTTTTTGCACAAAGGGAATTAATGTCTTTACTGTAAGAAGCGAAACAATCAGCTGGGATAAAAAATTACTGTTAGATATCTCCAGTAAGACTCTGGTGTCCAGAATATATAGAAAATTTGCATATAAAATGAAGAGCCATTCCTTAATAGAGAAGTGGCCAAATGTTATAAACAAATAGTTTTCAAACAAAGAATTGCAAACTGTCAAAAACATGAAATGATACTCCAAATCAATAAGAAAAATGCAAATCTGATACAACAACTTTGAAGTTTCACTTTACTACCAGCAAATTGATTTTTTTAAGAAAATGAATGGAATAATCAGTATTGGAGGCATTGTAGAAAGAGATAAGCGCACTAATTTGTTATTGTTGGAGCTATAAACCTGAAGAGCCAGTCTAGAAAGCATTTGTAATTATGCAAATAAATGATTGGAATGTTCATACTCCTTAACTCAGAGAACAAAACATTGAGACTGAATTATAAAATTATAAAGAACAAGCTTAGCCTTAAAGTGAAGATAGGAAGATATATCTCCCAAAAATACATGGGGATTTTACTGATTTTTTTCCTCCCTCTTTTTCTTTAAAAAAAAAATTCTTTGTTATAAGGGATGGCTCTTTGGAAGTTGTCTAGAGAGATACAAGGGTCAAACTAGGTGATATGAAAACAAAAAATATCAATAAAAGTAGGTTTTTCAATGAATATAATATTCTCACTTATTTGGCTATCATCTAGATACATGACTCTCAAGTCTGTATTAAAATCCTTGGTCTCTCTTTAAACCTGGAGTCATTCCTTCAACTACCTGTAGAATCTATCTAGCAGAAGGTCCCACTGGTGCCTCAGATTTAATATGCCTAAACCCAGGCTAATTACTTTACTCCTCCAAAACTGCCCCCTCTTCTGACTAACCAGGTTCTTCCTATGGTATCACCACTCACTATTTTACCATGTTAAAAACCCTTTGGTTTTTATATTTAAATCTATTTTCTTTCCCTTACTTCTTATTGTCAGTTGTGCTTACTTAATATCTCTGGAATCTTCTTGCCACCTTGTAGTCCCACTCAGGCCTTCATTTCCTATTTCCTTGATAATTACAGTGGCTTCCTAATAGATCTTGTTCCAGTTCAGTCGCACCATTGCTAATTATACATAGATGATTATGACACTTCTCTCTACTCAGAACTTTTCAATTACCTCCTGTTGCCTTCTCTGTTCAAACTCTCTTGCCTATAATGCAAAGTTCTATTGTATCTAAATAAAATTCTCCTCACTTTTCCCTTCAACCAAACTGGACCACTTGCCACCCAGTGAAAATACTATGCACTTTCTAGCCCTATCAGAGGCCAACTGAAATGCTAACTACATCATATAACCTTCTCTAATAGACTCTCTTTTTTCTGTC